>OZ025243.1:54380114-54722614 GCA_964019155.1 Osedax fenrisi
GAGTTTATTCTAAGCTCCAGAGGTGTTCAGCAAGGTGATCCTCTCGGACCATTACTATTTTAATTAGCTTTAAAAAAACATACTGATATAATTACAATCAATTGGTAATTTAAATTCCATAATTTGAACCTATCATTATTTTATTTAGATAATGGTATTATAATAGGAAATATAAATTAAGTGAAATTAACATTGAATACTATTCTACAAGTTTCTTCAGATTTAGGTCTCGAAATTAACATTAGAAAATGTGAAATTTGGTGGCCAAATTTCGATGACATCTCGTGGGATATATTTCCTGACTCAATTAATAATATATATGGAGAAGGAATTGATTTACTCGGTTCATCAATTGGTACTTCCAAATATATAATAACCACATGGATATTAAAGTTAATGATTGTATTAAATTGCAACAGGTAATTTTATAAATGGATAACCCACAGTGTGAACTAGCCCTTATTCGTTCATGCGCAGGTATTTGTAAAATTAACTATGCTCATAGATCTTCTCCTACTAAATCCATATATAACTCTATTAATAAATAAGATAACTCTTTAAGAAAATCTCTTGAAGAAATTTGCCAATCTAGCTTGGATGAAGACTCGTGGTGTCAGGCTACTCTTCCAATCCGTGAAGGTGTTGTAGGGATTATTTCTGCATGCAACATAGCTCCAGCAGCGTATCTATCTTCTGTAAGCCAAGCGATACCTTTTATTTCAAATTTATCAATTTCATTAGACATAGATGGTATTTTGAAGGTTTCAATTTCTAAGATTATATCTTTGGGTTGTTTAAATGCTAAGGAAATTCTAGATGAACGAAATTCTATCTGAAATGGCTTACAGGAGAAATGATGTACTCCTATTTATTTAAAAAGTAAAGGTAACCTACTCAACCGCTCCACTATAGTATACTCGAAATAAAGCTAGACTACTTTCGCTATCGGGAGATCATTCAGGTGCATGGTTACTAGCCGTCCCAAATCCATCAATGGGACTGTATTTTAATGCCACTGAATTTAGAGTACTCCTTAGACACATATTGGGCCTACATCTCTATAGCATATCTCGTACATGTCCAGCTTGCAACAATTGTTGCTTTAAGTGCTTTAAAGCACTACTTGATATTTATGGAGACCATAGTCTGATATGTGGAGCTGGGAGTGAACGTACTAATAGGCATAATTATGTACGAGATACTCTATACCATATAATGAATTCAGCAGGTTTATCCCCATCTTTAGAAACAGCCAATTTGATCCCAGGTACTATTCGAAGACCCGGAGATGTTTCAGTAAATAAATGGTCTTTAGGAAAATCAGCCGCAATCGATGTATCAATCACCTCTCCGATGCAGAACACTACTATTTTAAGTGCGACAATTGAGGCTGGTTTTGCAGCTGGTGAGCGTGAAAAATCTAAAGATGAGAAATTTTTTAATAATTGTCATGATGCAGGTATTATTTTTCTCCCTTTCGTTGCTGAAACATTTGGTACTTGGTGTCAAATTTCTAAAGATATAATTAGCTATATTTCTAAACGATGGGCTGATAAGCATATGGAAAATAGAGATAAATCGTTAAACTGGATTTATCAAAAACTTTCTGTAGCCATATACCGAGGAAATGCCAATATGATGATTTCAAGAAGCCTGATCGTTGAATTGTATAGTTCATTTATTTTATTGTTTTTATTAGTTTTATTTTAATATTTTATTCATTTTTTTAATATTATTTTGCGTTTATTATATTTTATTTAGTTTGGCTCAATACGATGATGAAGAGGTCGAAAAATTCATTTTTAATATTTCATATATTTTTTATTTTTACACCCATCTGAGTTATATATATATATATATATATATATATATATATATATATATATATATATATATATATATGGGGAATATATACTACCCGAATTCGGAACACCTCCGATATTACGTTTACAATCATTTAAAATACAAAATAATGAAGTTGTTTATATTTATTAAATAATAAAAAATTCTATATTTAAAAAATTAATTAAATTAATTTATTAATTTTAAGAATTAAAATGTATATAATATTATTACTCTTCGTATACACTTATAAGTATATTTACTATTACAAATGATTATCTATTATTTATATTTAATTTATTATATCGAATAAATATATGAAATAAAATTTGTTTTATTATAAGTTATATAAGTATCATAAACTATATTATAATAAGTTATTACCTAATTATATATATATGTATTAATCATTAATCTAAAAGTACATTAAATGTTCTCTGAATTTGAATATAAATTAAGAGAGAACAAAATTTGTATTTTATATAAATAACTGCAAATTTTTTTATTATGGAAATGTTATAAATGTATATTTATATAATTAACTATTTATAATATATACAAAAGTAAATAATATTAATTAGTAAAGGTTTTAGACTCTTTTATAGTTTACTGGTCCGAATTAGGGTTGACTCAACTATATATATATTTTTTTTATTTTTTTTTTATTTGGTGGAGTCCTTTTTATTTTTATTTTATTATAATTAAAATTAGCATATATATATACAAATATTATGTATAAATATATTCATTAGTGTATATTTCATTAAATATGATTATATATATATTTATTATTTTTTTTATTATTTATTATTTTTTTTATAATTTCCTCCCTAAATTCTATAAAAATATTTATTTTGTTTTTTAAATTTATTTATTGTCATAAGTATACTTACTTTATTATTGTATTATATTATATGTTATATATAATACATATTTTTGATTTATCACAACAATTATTAACATTAAAATCACTATCATTATTAATAGTATCACTAAATTATAAAACACTACAATTGTATATAAAAAATATGTTTATAGTATTAGATACTATAGTATTTACACAATTAAAAATATCAATATTATTATATATATATATATATATATATATATATATATATATATATATATATATATATATAATCATATGATACCTTGTGATCTGTTTATATTTGTATATTGTAAAACAGTATATATTATTTTTTGTATTATTAAGTTATATTTTATAATTATTATATTAATATTCTCTAATCAACCATGGTTGATGTTGGTTGATGTTCATATAGGGGAAAGTAACCTAATACGGACACTTTAACAATAAATGTTCTTAACATTTTATGACTCATTGTTTTTATTCAAAAATTACAATATATTAATATTATATGATTATAGATATTATTGCGATTTTAAAATTGTATTTAATCTTTTAATTCCATAGATAACAGGGGTGTCAGTACTCGTTACCCGTGTCCGAATACGGAAACCCTGTTTTATAATACATTATATAATTATTTTATGAATAATTTATTCTAATTTAATTAGTTAATAATTTATTTATTTTTATTATTTTTTAATTAATAATACAATTTAGGTATCAACATAATAAAAAGTTTAGATTTAGCTTTATTGGTGGTATTAATATTATAACGTACGCGATTTTTATGAATATCAGAATAGTTCATACGCTGCGCGCTGATTGGTTATATATAACCAATCATCCCTATAGGGTGTCCGTATTAAGACATCTATAGTGTCCGTATTAGGAACTTATATGACCTCTAGATATATGCTTATAACTTAATGAATATTTGATAACAAATATAGAAATTATATATATATAATGTTTAGAATGCTTTATTTTTTAATAATATAATGTTATATTTTATATCTATACATTTTTATATTCGTGAGAAGGTTAAAACCTGAAACTTAAAAGTTGAACTTTTTTTTCATAAATTTAAAAACGTAATAAAAAAATCAGTTTATTGGATATATAGCAATATTTTGTATAATATGAAAATAAAAAATACTTTTTTAGACTATTTTTATTATTATGAATATTTTATTCATTAAACATTTTTTGTAGGATTTATGGTTTCTGAGATACCGAGAGTGTCCGTATTCGGGCACTGTCCGTATTCGGTTACTTTCCGTATTCGGTTACTTTCCCCTAAATATATGATGTAAAGCTATCTTGTTTCTATTTAATTGACAAGGGAGTTTCTATTTGAGTATTTAACAAGGTAACAATAGCTTTTGTTTGACAAATACTAATACCATGACAATTCAAAGCCGACTTATAAGTATTTATTCTTATACCGACTTATTCTATAGAATGATTTAAAAATCTAACAAGAGCTTTTTCCAAATTCATAAATCCTGTATTAACAAAGGCCAAATCAGAATATTTAAATTTTGAACGTTGTTGTTAATTTAAATTTGAATAAAATATAGCATGTTATTTTCATAATATAAGTATCCCAATTGAGCGGATAAGTGTAGAACCATTTATTTTGAAAATTATTATATCTTAAGTAGAGAGAGTAAGTGAGAATAGAGGGCTTAATATGATTGACTTGTATTGGGTTGCACAATATAATTCAACATTGAATATAATAATACTACAAAGACTATACATATCATAAATATAATATACATAAAGAATAACATATTTTGTAGATGTTAAAAGTGGGGGAGGGGTTCATGTCCCCAACCCCCTTTTATGACGCCCCTAAATGTAATAGTTAAAAGTAACCTAATACGGACACTTTAACATTAAATGGTATTAACATTTTATCAGGCATTTTATGACTCAATATTTGTATTCAAAAATTACAATATATTAATATTTTATGATATATCATATGATATATCATATCTATATATAGATATTATTATGATTTTTAAATTGTATTTAATATTTGTATTCAATAGATAACGAGGGTGTCCGTATTCGGTACACATATCTGAATACGGACACCATATATACAATTATAATACGGAAACCCTATAGGGTATATATAGGGTATATATATAATTATATAAACTATAGTTTAATATATATATATATTATTGATGAACCAATCAGATGCATTATAATTACATTATTTATAATTAATTTTATTAATAATTTAATATAATTTAATTAGTAAATCATTTATTAATTTTTATTATTTTATTAATTAATAATACAAGTTAAGTATCTAAATAATAACATTGTTATATTTAACTTCATTGGTGATATTAATATTATAACGCACGCGATTTTTATGAAAATCAGAATAGTTCACACGCTGCGCGCTGATTGGTTATAGGGTGTCCGTATTAAGATATATATATGTCTGTATTAGGGATTTATATGACCTCTAGATATATGCTTATAACTTCATTGATATTTTATACAAAATATAGCAATTATGTATATAATATTTAGAATTCTTTAGTTTTTAATAATACATTGTTATGTTTTATATCGATTTTTTTTACCTTTTACGTATCCCATAGCATTTGGATGCTGTAGGGGCGCAGTTGATTTCACATTTCGATAGTCATAATTTATTTCCATCCCTCTCTTTTTTGCATTTTTGGCCTACCTCGTCTTCTCTTACCTTCAATAGAACCCTTAACAATTGTTTTTGACATGGAATTTGATCTTATCACATGACCAAACCATCTCAGTTTCTTCGCGATGACCATTGCTAGTAGCTCCGAATGTGGACCGGTTTCTCTGGTAACTCTATTACGTATTTCAATGTTAGTAATTCTATTTCTGTATGATATGTTCAATAATCGTCTTAAGCACCGCATTTCTAATGTTTTTATTTTTCTTTGCAGTTCATTCGTTATTGTCCATGTCTCACACGCATATACGAATATTGAGTTGACTAGTGACTGCATGAGTCGGATTTTTAGTTTAAGTTTTAGTATTGTATCGTACCATATAACATAGTACAGATAGAACTGCAATCGTCTGTCCGGTTCTAGCTAATATGTCAGCCTTTGAACCTTTATCTTCGATGATTGCTCCTAAGTATTTAAAACTGTCAACTACCTTTAGTGGCTCGTTATTTATTTTTATTTCTGATGTGAAACTACCTTCAGAATTTGCCATTATTTGTGTTTTCGTAGAGTTTATTTCCATTCCATATGCACGACGTGTAATGCACGTGCTGTATTGTCGATTATTTTAATAAGATTGGCTAATTCAGATTCACTATAGTGTTTTTAGCAGGTATACATGCTAATCCAATATATTTATAATTTATATCGATACATTTGTATATTCTTGAGAAAGTTTTAAGTTGAAATTTTGTTAAATATATTTAAAAACGTAATAAAAAAGTCACTTTATCTGATATATCGATATATATATATATATATATATATATATATATATAACTGATCAGTACTATTTTGAATAATTAAAAAATAAAAAAATACTTAATTAGACTATTTATATATTTATGAATATTGTATTCACTAATAATTTGTTTGTAAGATTTATTATTTATATGATACCGAGAGTTTCTATATTCGGGCAATTTCCGTAATCGGTTATTTTCCACTATTATAGTACTCTATAGAGTATTGTCAGGGAGCTCCCAAGTAGTATACTATAGTATCTATAGATTTAAATGCAAATAAAAAAAAGTATATGCAAATTGAAAAATAAAAAATAGACAGAAATGATATGGTCATAATATAAGATTACATTTAAAACAACATTTAAATATTTTAAAGAGCAATATAATTAATTATAATAAGTGAAATCAATTAGGTAGGTCTAGATATAATTTATTTGTTATTTTATGTGAATGTTTTGAATAATTATATTATTATTATTATCATTATTATTATTATCAGATTTAAGCAATGCCAGGGTAATTATAGAAGCATTGTTGCTTATCGAGACAATTACCCCTGTATTATTACCATTGCATATTATAAATTAATGTTATTAAAATAAAATAATGTTATTAATTAATAAGATAGGTTTAAAAATATATTATTTTTATAAATATTGAATATAAATACTATAAAAGATGATACATTATAATGTAAGATATATCTTATATTATAATACAAATTTATATTTGAAATATATTTATGGTTATAGCCAGAAGGTATACTTATACCTATACTTAAAATGATCTGATAAATGACTAATAATCAGGACAAACGTTAGAATATAGAATAGTTTAATTGTTATATGCATATAACAATGGTATTTCTTAGTTTAAATACAATATGTCTATGTGACCCTTAAGTTAATATATATAAATGGTAGAATAGATAAGATGTACGTAGACATTATAAGTATATAGGTACATATAGATAGACTTATATTGGAATAGATTTATATTTTACCGTTCACCAATTTTAATGACAATCTGCCATTTATTATACATGTTAATTTCAATAACAATTGTTAGAATTAATTCATATTCATTTAAATTATTCTAATGACTCGCAATAATAAGTATGATACATATAAACTGACTGTGTGAAAAATTGGCTAAGGCGTCAGACACACATGCATTAGGATTCGGGTTTAATCCCCGTCCGGACAATTAAAATAGTTCGAATGGATATTATAGCCATATTATTATAAGTGAAAACTTCATCTAAGTTACTGGATGTGATGAAAGGACTCCACCAAAATAAAATAATATCAATAACAATATATATATATATATATATATATATATATATATATATATATATATATAAACTGCCTATGTGGTTCAGTTGGCTACGGCGTCAGACACACACGCAGTATGATGCGGATTCAAGTCCCTTCATTATCATTAAAAAGGTCTTAAAATAATATTTTCAATTTTTTTATATATATATATATATATATATATTAAAATAAACTAAATAATCTAGTAACAAAATAAGTTATACCTATAGTATTTATTTTTAAATATTTTAAAATAATATTTTCATTTAGTTACTTAATATTAATTTGTCTATATAATTATAACACGTTATATAAAAAAGTCTCCTATTACCGACCCCTAAATGATTATTTGTAAAAACGTATTCTATATAAAATATATTTATTTGAAATTTTGTAATTAGGGTAATATTATGGCAATGAATAATGTGGCTATTTTAAATTGTTGATAAAACTATATTTACAAGAATAAACAGGGGGTCGGTAATTGGATACATGTGCCTAATACCGACCCTCTTCTCATATTACCGACCCCCTAAAATAATCATGGTATAAATAATTATAGTATTATAATATCCACACCAAATAGTAGATATACATAACTATAATTAATTATAACATGTACGCAATTTATTTATTATTGAATTTATGTTTTAATAGTAAAATTAAATTTAAATTTAAACTTTATAGTAATTATATTAAAATAATGTATATTATTATTTAATATTTATTTATTAATCAGTATGTATATAATTAACTGGAATCATGAATCATATATCTATATCAATAATAAATAAAATAACTTACGACATATTTTAAAGTAATATACATATACGAATATTTTAATTTAATATTATAAATTACATGGAGTCGGTATTAGGGTAATTAGGTGGTCAGTAAAAGGAACTCATATGGTTTTACATAATTAAGATATATTGGTTAATAATTATTAAAATTAAATTATTTTTATAATTGTTTTAAACATTTAATTGATTTACAATATTATGCATAGCACTGCATTTTCTTTTAATTAATAATGTTTTTTACAATGATTTAAAAAAAATATTCTTCAAATATTTAAAATGTAAAAACCAGAGTAGTACCCTATTACATTTGATCAAATAACAATTGTATTATAGAATATTTTTATAATCAAAATACTTATTCATATTTATCATTAAATTACTAATATGTTATGTATATATATATAATTTTTTGATATATCATATAGATACTGAGATATGAGAGGAGGTCGGTAATAAGGGACTTTCCCCTATATATATATATACTAAAGAGAAGATCAGATATGCCTACGCCGTGAGAAGAACAGGCTAATATTAAATATATACTATGTATTTATTTGTAATAGGTAATAGTTTAATAGGTAAAAAAGAGTAACCTTTATTTGTAATATTTGTAATATGCTGTAGTGTATATACACTATAGAATATATAGAACATTTCGAAATCCCCAACGAATGATTATGATTGACTAATGTTGTACTGGCCAATCAATCGCATTTTCATTCAAATCATTCAACCATAAAACTTCGAATTGTGGAATGATATAAATGCATTGTCGCATTAATATTATTCTTGAACACAGACGAGGTACATTTATATCATTTATATACTTTCTATTATGTATACTATTTATACCATTTATATTATTTAGATTAGTGATATCATTTATATTATTTACTTACTTTACTTTTTTACTTTTTTTCGGTTTATGGACTGCAAGTGCGTTAGCAATCGGCCGTCCGTGGGAGGGAAATTATTGAGTGGGAGGGAAGGCAATGGAGAAGTAATGAGTCTTGAGGTGGCATTTAAAGGAGGGAGTTAATGAGTTTATTCGTAGGTGTTTGGGTAGGGAGTTCCAGTGGTAACGGGCAGATAGGGCAAAGGAGCGTATATTTGAAGAATGGAGTTTGTAAAAATGGGGAGTGGTAAGGATAAAGGTGTTGGAGGAACGGGTCTGGAGTGTAATGATGGGTGTGTGAAGATGTATACATAAGAAGATGTATACATCATATAGGAGGGAGGCAAGGTAGTCAGGGGAATTGTGATGAATAGCTTTGTGGATGGTTAAGGAGAGTTTGTACTTTATGCGGTAGGGGACTGGCAGCCAGTGTAGTTGTTTTAGGAGAGGAGTAATGGAGTCAGGGGAACGTCGGGGAAGTAAGTGGACGCAGCGAACTACAGCGTTTTGTAGTCGTTGTAGTTTGTTGAGTTTGTAGTCCGGGAGGTTAAACAGTAGGGAGTTGCAGTAGTCGAATAGGGGGATGATGTAGGAGGAGGCAATAGTAATAGCGATGGGGAGGGGAATGGAGCGTCGGATTAAGCGGAGGCAGTGTAGGTGGTAGTGGATGGATTTATGCATGTGCATAAGATGATAGTTAAGGGAAAGGGTAGTATCAAGATGGAAACCAAGGTTTCGGACGTGTTGAGAGTAGGGGAGTGTGGTATTGTCGAGTGAGATGTGGGGTGTAGGAACGTAGTGGTAAGTGGAGAAATATAGCTTGCGTTTTAGTTGGGTTAAGCATAAGGGAGTTGGAGGTAAGCCATTGGTGTATGGACTTAATACAGGAGGAGAGTCGTTCATGGGCGTATGTAGGGGAGTCTGTGCAGTTTAGATAAAGTTGAAGGTCGTCGGCGTAAGTATGGAAGGAGATGTCGGGGTAGTTAGTGAAGATGTCAAACATGAGGAGGAGGTAAATATTGAAGAGAAGTGGGCCGAGAACAGAGCCCTGGGGGACACCATGAGTTATGGAGCGGGAGGGGGACGAGTGTGTGTTAATCCTGACTGAGGAAGAGCGGTTAGTAATGTAGGAGGTGAACCAGTTGAGGGCAATACCGGTGATGCCGATGGCGGAGAGTCTGTTTATGAGGACATTGTGGTCAAGGGTGTCGAAAGCGGAGGACATGTCGAGGAGGACGAGTATAGTGCCACGGTTGTTGTTAAGGCCAGATAGTAAGTCGGAGGTAATGAGGGTTAGGGCGGATTCAGTAGATTTGTGAGGGAGGTAGGCGCTTTGGAATATGTTGGGGATGTTGTTGGCTGTGAGGTAGGTGATGAGTTGGGAGGAGACAACACGTTCGAGGACTTTGGAGTGGATTGAGAGGTTGGAGATGGGTCGGTAGTTAGAGGAATTAGGGAGTCAAGGTTAGGCTTTTTAAGGATGGGGGATATGGCAGCTAATTTGAAATCAGGAGGGACGGAGCCGGATGAAAGTGAAGTGCAGATGATTTTGTGGAGGGGTAAAGCAACGGTGTGGGTAATCTGTTTGGGTATAGGGAGGGGAAGAGGATCAAGGGATGAGGTTGATGAGGTGGAATTAAGGAGAGAGATTATTTGATCAAGTGTGGGTGAATCGAAATAATCAAGGAAGACGGGAAAGGTTATGGGAGTGGAGCATAAGGTGGGGGTGGGAAGGGCAGAAAGGGTAGCGGAAAGTGTAACATTGAATGCTTTGTCAAAGAGTAGTGGTAATTGTTCGGGGTGGTAGTGGGGAGAGGAGATTTGAGTGAGCGATCAAGTAGTTGGGCAGAGAGTCGGTGTATTGATTTACTATCATTGGAAAGTTTGTGGAATTTTAGGGTGATGTGAGTGGCTTGGGCGGTAGTGATGGCTTTACGGTGGATGTTTTTCAGGTTGTTGTAGGAAGTAAGTGAAGTAGGGGAGGGATGTTTTAGGTAACGTTTTTCAGCTGTGCGCAGAAAGCGCTTTTGTTTAAGTAAGGATGAGGTGTACCAGGAGGAGTCGGGACTATAGTGATGGTGGTTTTAGTGACGAAAGGGGCATATTTGTCAAGGGTGGTTGAAAGGGAGTGATGAAGTTCAGCGGATGTAGTGGTAGGTAGGGAGGTAGGTAGTGACGAAAGGGGCATATTTGTCAAGGGTGGTTGAAAGGGAGTGATGAAGTTCAGTGGATGTAGTGGTAGGTAGGGAGGATAGATCAGCAATAAAAGCAGGAATGGGGAGGTTATGTATTTTTCGTGAGGTTCTGGTGGTTAGGGGTTGAGTTGGTTTGGGGTGGCTAAGGTTGAGGAGTATTATGAAGTGGTCGGAGAAGGGTGGTCCGATAGTATGGTTGGTGATGATTTTGCTGGTTTTGGGGGAGATTATGAGGTCAAGGATATTGCATTGGACATGGGTGGGGGAGGTGACGTGTTGGATAAGGTTGAAAGAGGTAAGTAGCTTGTTGAGGGACAGGGTCGAGGGTGGGTTAGGGAAGTTGAAATCACCTAATATAATGGTGTTAGGGGATATTGTGTGTAGGAAGAGGCGGAATTCATCTAGGAATGGATCGATGGAGGGAGAGGGAGGACGGTAGAAAAGGGTAGTGTTGAAGGTCCGGGAGAAGGGTGAGCTGATGGCACAGCTCAGTGTTTCGGAGTGAGAAAACGAGTGATGGGAGATGTTGGAGAGTGTGAGAGTGGATGTATGTAGAATTCCTATGCCACCACCTGGATGGGGGGAGTTACGAGGGTTGTGTATAAACTGGTAAGGGGGAGGGTATTGAGAGCGGCGATGTGAGGGGAGTCTAGGGGAGAGAGCCACGTTTCCGTAATGAATAGGATGTCTAGATTGTAATCAGTCATGAGGGAGATGATGGATGGTATTTTGTTGCGTAAGGAGCGTGCATTGATGAGAGCTGCGTTGAGGGAAATTGGAATATCAGGGAGGGTAGAGTGGTGATTGGGAGGAGAGATAGGAGGGGAAAGGGTAAGCGTGGGCGGGGTTATAGGAGGATTGGGTAATTATAGTTGGGAAGGTTGTAAGGGAATTGTGGAGGAATTTAGAAGGTTGATGTGGCGGGTGGAGCTAGTGGAATTATGGCAATATGAAAATTTGTCGTGCCACGTATCGCATATTTGTAGTTGGAGATGGGGTGTGTGGAGTTTAGTTTGCTGGTTTTGGCGGCACAGTCAGCGCGTGCAATTAGTTGAGTTTTGGTGAGGGGTTCACAAAACCTTACCGGGAAATTAGATTGTTTAAGGAGGTGAAGGGAATTATTGACGATTTGCTTAGATTTATGAGTGAGGTAGGTGATGATTAGGGGTTTGGGTTGGTTTCTAGTGTAGTTGGAGGATTTGGATGAGTGTGGGATGCGGTGGGAATGGAAGTGTGGTTGGAAGTGGATGTTGATGGAAGAGAAGAGCTTATTAAGGTATACGGAGTCATTCCCTGTCTCTAAGGCGCCGGTAACCGTGTGAGATATAGTGGGTGGTTTACCAGTGATGAAGTTCATAAAAGGAGTATTGGGAGGGTTGTTGATTCTATTCCAAGCTGTTTTATCAGATTTATGGGGGAGTAAGTAAGGTGTGAGTTTTCGGTGGGGTATATTGATAGAGGGGGTTTTGGAAGTGTAAAGTTGTGTATATGTTTTAGAAGAGAGTGGAGGTAATGAGGTGTAAGGTGTGGTATCATGAGAGGATGTTGTGCATGTGGGGAGGGTTTGGATAGTGGGTAAAGTGGGTGAGTTGGAGGTGGGGGGTAGCTGGGGTAATGTTTGGGGAGAAGAGTGAGTGAATGATTTATTAAGGAGTTTAGGGAGGGATCTGCAGGTAATGCAGAACCAAAAAGACCAGCATCAGAGAAGGTAGTCATGATAGAGACTATGTCGGGTGTGAGTCCATCACATGAGTCACAGAACCAGTCAGAGCAGTGGTCACATTCTATAAGAACGGAAGCAGGTTTCTTACAGGCCGTGCAGGTATCATCATCAGTGGAGTGGGTGGAAGTGTTGTTCTTCATTGGGGAAGTGTTTGAAGGGAAAGGAAAATAAGATGAGGTTGAATGGGGGCTAGGGGTAAGTAAGGGGAATAAATGTGAGGTTTGGTGGTTTATATGTTTACTGGCGTAGAGGGAGGTTCAAGAATGTAGTAAATGTATATGATGTGTATGAGTGTTGTAAATATATATAATGTGTATGAATGTATATGAATAGTGTAATGATAGTGTGATAGTAATGCAATGGTATTATGAATATGTATGATGTAATGTATAATAATGTATATGATTTATATGAATGTATATGAATGTATATGAATAGTGTAAGATGTATAATAGTAGTGCAATGATAACATGAATGTAGAGATTATAAATATTGATATAAATAAAAGAATGGAGAAAAATGTAAACAATATAATAGAAATGATATGCTTCAGTGATTTTGATAAATATTTAAAATACGAATGATATAAAGTTGAAATAAATGACAGAGTAGTGCATGAAAAAAATAAATAATAGGAAAACAATGTGTGTTATATGTTTATAGGTATGATGATTGTAATATGTTTGTCGAAAACTTATCTGAATATCGGATTAGGCGGGCTAAATTAATTTGAAATAAATTGGTGTATGGCAGAATAATGATAACCAGGAAGTGTTTTATACTATGTATATTATTTATACTAGTTATATCATTTATATTATTGATACTATTTATATCATTTATATCATGTATATTATTTATGTCATTTAATTATTAATATTATTTATACTATTTACAGTACGGTTTTAGAGGAAGTTTTTGTTAAAATAAAGTCTATACAGTACCACGTTTATTGATTCCAATAAACGAGATAAATACACGGGCAGAATACAACCCGATAACATATATAAATATATATATGTTGTTCATACTAATATCAAAGATAGGACAGAACGTTAAATCTCGTACGATGTCGTAGGTCGCTATCTATGTAATGTCACATTACTAATGTGTACTTTTTCTACTCCGAACTAGATAATTTCAGTGGTAGGTATATATTTAATTATATTTTACTTTAAATCTGGGAATCAAAGATATCTAGGATATTTATTTATTTGTCGAATAACTGTTGTCAAATAATTACAATCATATTTTTAAAATATATTTCTATATATTCCGAAATATATATTTATACATATGTTATTCAAATCACGAATTAATTTATAAATTAGGTTTAAATTTAACGATTTTGTTTCTATATTCTGTACGTAGACATTTCAAATAATTAAATGTGTATTACATTATATTAAGATTTTACGATATAATAATATTTAAATAATTGTTATAAAAAGAATTTTTTAATTGTTTTTGTTATAAAATTCAAATATTTACTCATGGACCATGATTCATAGTTGTTAACTATTTGTAAAAATCTAATTTAATATTTTAATATTATTATATATTGTTTTAGATTAAATGATGATATATATAATATATATATATATATATATATATATATATATATATATATATATATATATATATATATAATTATGTTAAATTGTAATATTATATATATATATATATTATGTGATAAATAAAGATTTATATTAGTAATAGGAGACGTCTCGTATATTATTTAATTAAGATTATTTCTATTATAGTTTACAATTATAATAATAAAGTCTTAATACATAGCATAATCCAATTCGGTTATATTTAAAATATTATTGGGGATAAAATATTCTAATTGAGACATAGATTTTCTGAAATTGTTTAGCTTTGCTAAATCATTAAGGTTTATGAAATGATTTATACAGACATCGGCCCTCAATATGTCACATGACTAACCGAGAGTTCAAATTAATAATGTATAGGGTATAGTGCTTATATAATATTATATTAATATATAAACATACGGTATTATGATATGTATGTATATATAAAACACGAATTCACTACTCGGTGAATAATTTAATAAGAAATATAACGCCAACAGCGAAATGTATATTTTAACTCTCGGTTTAACACGTGAATTATTGGGGGCCGATGTCAGTATTCAGCATTGTCATATGCAAGTCTGATAATGATTTTTAAACATTATGATGTTTTGATTACATATTTAATGATATATTTTAAGATTATTTGATTAGAAATATTTGTAGTTATATATATTCTTATACTTTACATATAGAATACTATTATAGAGAATATAACAACTAATAACTTTATAAAATCACGAATAGTTAAACATCTACGATATTTCATAATTACGAATATATAATTCCAAGTACAATTTCTTAGGACCCAAGTTAATGTATTTTATAAATAAATCTTTGCATATATGTCAAAGTTTAAATAATATTTATTGTGTTTATATATTTTTGAATTAAATTAATCATGTCTAATAAAGTTACAAATAGTAAGAAACCTGATTCGTCAGTAATGACACTTTTTAAGGAAACCCAAAATAAATATCAAAATATATTGAAAGGAAAGGTTATTACATAAATATATATAGAATCAATCTTATAAAATATATATTATATTTAAAAGTATGTCTAATATCGCTCAAAATGACGTTAGTTTATTTTATAATGTTATTATTAATAATATAATATAAATAATGTTAATAAATTTAATTGATTAATATATTATACTTATTTTAAAATGTATTATATTATATTTTAAAATAGATTAAAATATATCTTAAGTTAACTTATACACTTATATATTAATTATTTAATATTTCCTATAAATAATTTACGTTGTAACATTGTTACATTGTTGAATGTAACAATGGTTGTTATTAATAATTATTTAATAATTGAATTATAAATAACATTCATCGCAACAATGAAACTATATTGTATACATCTATTATAGCTATTATTTGTAATTATATATATATTAATTATAAGTTTGTAAAATATTTGTCTTTTTAGTTATATAATTATTTAATAATAATAATTGATCATAAATTATAATTTATAATAAGAAATTATATATTTTCAAAGAGTAAAGAAAACTTAATACTATTAAAGGTGTAATATTGGACAACTAATTAATGAATGTCAAACGACTTCATACTTTAATAATTTTAGACTTCATAAGTTTATATCATAATTATTAAGTTTTTATAAGAATCATTCTTAGAATATCACATTAAATGTGAAATTTCATTATAAATATATAAACTCATTGATACCTGGTTAAAAGCATCGCGATTTGAACGCCTGCTAAATTGTTTATTCGAATTAGTGAATTTACAATATTGTTATTGTTTTTACAATAAAGCTATTTAGCGTATGTTTGTTTGTACAAACATTAATATTTTTAGTTTTAGTTATTTTCACTTGTCTGGTTTGGTTTGGTTGGGTTTAGTTTTGATATTGCCAGGTTTTCAACTACATTACATCACGAGTGAGCCTATAAAATATATATATATATATATATGTTAATGATAAGCCGTTGGATGTATGATAGTCTAATGATAAATAGACATACGTTAATTATAATGGACAATCATGTGCTATTGTAAATTCACTAGTTCGAATAAACAAGTTTGCGGGCGTTCAAATCGCGCATCAATCGCGAAGCTTTTGACCATAATCCAACTCATTCATTATATAATATAAACACACATATTATATACATGGGTAGTTTCATAATCTATATTAATCTAGTCGATTACTATATATTTCGTTAAATTTAGTTAGCTCCTATAGTTGAACTATTCATAGTATTGTTTATAGAAATAGTATATCTATAATGTTAACGTTAGTAATCAAATATTATAACATTTATCATAGAATTTATGAATATTGAACTATTCATAGTATTTTTTATAGAAATAGTATATCTATAATGTTAACGTTAGTAATCAAATATTATAACATTTATCATAGAATTTATGAATATTATAAACAACTATTTATAATTATAAATTGTAATGTTCAAAAAGGAATGAATTAACATTTTTTTTTTAATTTGGAATAGAATTTATACAATATTTCTATTATTTAAATTTACTTAAATATAAGTTATTCATTATTACTTATATAAAAGTTATATATATATATATATATAAATTATAAATATTATTATGTTATAAATTAATTGAATACACTACTTTTTATATAAATATATATTCTATAATTGTTTAACTATAATATTAATGAATACATTATATTGATATATCTCAATAGATAAAAAATGTACTCTTAAAGTCGATAAATATATATATTAAAAAGATATTACACTAAATTTACAATCCTATCATACCGATCATTAAACTATTCCTCGATGAAAATAGAACTTAAATTTACAAAATGTAAAATATTTGTAATGCTGTATCTCGACTAAAGGCAACATTTGTAAACAATAATATGCCATAATTTAACTATAGATGTCGCTGATGATATAGGAATAATATCTGTATATATAATAAAGATTATAGTTAATATAGAGTCTCTAGGTGTTTATCGCCTAAAAAACTAGCGTGTATAATAAATGATTTTGTATATTGTATAATCAAGTAAATATTAAGCTTTTAGTAATATGATAATATAATAATTTGATATCGACTTGCGCCCTATAGTTGGTATACAAATTATTGCCTTTAGTTACCTGTAGTCTTTTCAATTATATAAATAATAGTAATCTTTAAGACTATCTTTTAAGATCTTTAAACAGAGATGTTACAATCCCAATCTCTCTTGGTTATAATTTACAAATGTTGAAAATAAATTATTTATAATATATTTATTATATTATGTAATATCTTAACATATACTAGATAATATAAAAAATATACATATAATTCAAAATATTCATATAATTCATAAAACATATACATGTGATTAGAACCAGACATATACAACAATACATTACAAACAATACATATATTTCGTACATTTTAAACAATTTATTTAATTAAAATATATAGTATAATTATATTATTGAGTTTAATTAATTATATATATATATATAATATATATTTATATATTATTATTTATTTTTAGGCCTTAAATAAGTTTATAGATCATAGATTAACTAGATATTATAAAATTAATTAAAAATATTAAACACAAAAATATCAATCCAATGTATGCTAATAATATCTCAATAAGTAATTCAATGTAAATGATTGATATATACATGACTATGAATAGTAATATTTATTTGATTAAACTTATTATACAATGTAGTATAGATAGGTTTCTTTTTAGTTTACCACGTCTGAACTTAAACCTAATTATTGATTAATGATCTTTGGAGATTCTTTATTAAACACCATCATAATGGTTTAAATTCTACTTTTCAGTTATTTTTATGCTCCATAACTTGATATATACAGTATATAATATACACTCATTATAACTATTTGAATTAATGTACGATATATGTGCATTAGTATCTGTTTACATGGTATCAATATTCATATAAATATATATTCAGTATATACCTATTATTTATACATTTACCACTGTATATACACAAATGTTTTAAGATTACTCATATATTTCAAATTGATATCACAAGTTAATTTAGATTTCATATATAATAAGTTATGGTGAATACTTGTAAAGAATAAAGGTGTGCAATCGTGACAATATCAACGCATTATTTTGGTTATAAATTTATTAATATTTATAGAAATGATAGGTAATAAGTTGTGAATAAATAAATACACATTTTCTAACAATTATCATTTTTAGATAGGATTAGGATAAAGTAATGGATTAATGAGCATTGAATATCGATTTATATAATTAAATATTCATTATATAGATGTTATATATTGATAAATACATATATATATATATTTTAATATTTATATATTTTTTTCGTTTTAAAAAATATGTAATTATATAATGAAAATTTAATATAAAATAATAGTTCAATAAACTGTATTATTGTTAGATAGCGTGTTTATTCCATGTTTAATAATAACTATTCCCTGCCAGATCTTCGATGGAGAGGTCAGTGGAGTCGTATATCTGGGCCACATTCCTCACGGTTTCTTCGAGACCGAGATGAAGGCCTACTTCACTCAGTTTGGTCATGTGACCCGCATTAAGCTGTGCCGCAGCAAGAAGGTACGATATGTTGTATTCGCCTCTCTCTCGCGCTTCTATTAAGGGGGTTCACCAGTGAACAATAACACGGTGCTTGTTGTACTGTGCTTATTACTGTGCTAGTTAATGTACTTGAAATGTGATTGTTACTATGCTTATTACTGAGCTTGTTGCTCTATACAAACTTATTAGGGTGTTCAAATAGCGAACATACAGTATCGCGACTTGTTACTGGCTAATATGTATGTGTGAATTAAGATAACGTATTGAATGTGGGGACGACTTGTTGCTGCGTTTGTTACCAAGTGAATCACTTGTTCAGATTGCGAGCAACCTATGTTGCTGCGTATATATGCAGTAACTCGAAAATAGAACTTTTAATTTACTTTTGTGGCGACTGTTACTGTGTTTGTTGCTCGCGGTGTTAACACTCCGCCACACCCCATTAACACCCCACCACATCTCGTTCACAGACAGGAGAATCTAAGGGTTATGCCTTCATCGAGTTCAAGTCGGAGACTGTTGCTAAGATCGTCGCTGAGACCATGAACAACTACATCATGTTCGGCAAACTCATGAAATGTTAGTCAGTAGTTTGTAGCATACCGTTATATAAATATGTAATAGTAATGTAAATATGGTTTAAATATTTATCAAAATTAGATATATTTTTTAATATAAGAAAATGATTCTATATATCTATATGATATATATTATATCTATATCTATTGAAGTATTCACACGGGCATTTATATTTATATATGGATATTCACATAGGCAATTATTAAAAAATAGTGCATCTATTAATATTCTTTTTTACTAAATAAGTTAATAATCTATTTATATATATATATATATATATATATATATATTTACATGTCAAGAGATCATCTTTTAACAATTGCATCTATTAATACTCTTTTTTACTACATAAGTTAATAATCTATTTATATATATATATATATAAATAGATATTCAAGAGATCGTCTTTTAACAATTTTATTTTTCATAAGTTGATATATGTTTACATTTAAATTTAGTTACATATTCTTATATCTTCAGCATAATATAATATCTGTTGAGAATAAGTACTTGCATTAGTTGAACATTTATATAAAATACTTATAGACATATTTCTATCTGATTATAACATGTAATGATTATATATACAGTAAACTTCTGACAATCTATATTGTTGATTGATTGATTAATAATTTATTTAAGCAAATAAATAGTCGAAATATATTATCTAAGTTGTAAAGTATAAATATTTGCTAATGATATGCTATAGAAATAAACAACAAATAATACGAAATTAAAGAAATTAAAACATGTGTACAGTAAATTTTACATTAGTTGACATGTTATATATTTGTTATTAAATTCATATAATTTCCATATTAAAAATAATTACATTACTCTACATAAATAAGACGACATTTTTTTATAATACCTACCCAATAGTATAGGGCCTATACATTACATGTTAATTTATATTCTATAAGTCGATATTATGTAACTACTAAATTACTTTATATATTTTTTTTTGTGGAGTCCTTTCATACCATCCAGGAACTTAGATAAAGTATTTACTTATATAACCAAATGACACTAATGTCCCTTTGAAGTCGCTCTCATGTTAAGGTATCCATAGTTTAATGAGACGATCATTTTTATATTATGTGGGGGTGGCGAAATATTGTCACTTCACATATAAAACATAGGGAAATAGGGGTCTACTATAATCGTCTACCATCATCTCTCGATCTCAAGATTTTTTTTTATTATGTAGATAGTAATATATATAAAATTTATAGTGTCGATATTGTTAGATGTTAGTAAAATGAAGATAAACTTTGAAAAAACTGGATTTTACTAATAAAAATATACATGTTTTTGTGATATTATGTAATATATTTGTATCTATAGAATTTATGCATATATTTTAATTATCTTATTTATTATTAGAATATATTATATATTTACTCAGAAAATTTCATAAATATCCATCATGATATTTTACATTGATATCACTATTTCGAATACATAAATGTATAAATATTATAAATAGTATATAATAACCTTTATCAAGTGCTACCTCTTAAAGTAAGAAAAAAAATGTTCACAATTTTTATTTATAATATTCAAATACCAAATAGTATCTTAAAATTATATAAAAATCGTGTTTTTGCGTAAAAATTATAAAATAACCACTTTTAAAATCAATTTAATTTAATGAATATAATATTATTTTTAGAATTTTAAAAGCACAAATAAATAATATTATATATATAGATTTAAATAATCAGCATTCGCGTGTGTCTATTTATTCATAATAACAATGTGATCGGTTATTGTCTATTTATATATTTCATAAATTTTTCATGATTTTATTGTAAATGTTTAGAATCAATTTACTCGGAATAAATATTATTACTAATTTCACTCATTCAAACACTCAACTCATTGAATAATAATTTAAATTAGTTTACATTTTCAGATAATTTATAATATATACAATTACACAATATTAGCATTTTTTAATTTAATTATTAGTATAATTTAAAATATTTAAAATTTTATCATTTATTTTCAAAATAATAAAATTTATAAGTAAAATGTAATTTAAAATAAAATTGTCTTTCATATTCTATAAAAATGCAATTATTATAGATCTGTATAATATCCTATCATTGTATTAAATATCTATCATTATATTGAATAAATAAAAATAAGTTTTACTAATTAATACACTTTTAGTAGACCTCAATATTTCCTATTAAATACATGTCAATACAAATCTATTAATAGAACAGAGGTCACACTTAACTAATATCCTTCAACTATTTATATGTTATATTAACATTTTTATAAGAGACTATTTTGAATATATCGATACATAGTTTAAGCATGACTTAATATCTATCTATTACTACCATTTAACTACCATTTAATAACCAATGGGACCTTATTATTAGTACGATTATTAATACAATTAAACATTTATAGCTATTTTTATTTAATTTACAATAAACTATGATTATGAGTTCAAAAAACTAATATTAATATTAATCAACATTATAAAAATTAATATATCAGCTAATATCAACATAATAGAATGAATTCCTGTCAATACACAACAACTAAGTCGGGTTATCTAAGAGAGTCTAATGCGTTTACTTATTAAATATGTGATATGTTGACGATACATCTAATAATACTTCATAAGGTACATTCTGCGAGGTTAAAAATCTGCACGCTGATACCTTCAAAGGATGCACCCGAAAGTTTAAAGCAATGGCACGAGTGAATTCAATCAGGAGACACAATAAGCCGTCCAACAATCAGGCTATCAAGACTAAAGATAAAATGGTTTATATAATTCTAAATATGTTAAAATTATAATATATAATATTAAATTGTATGTATAATAATCGATAATTGTAGAGAAAATTAAAGAATGCGCACATAATGACTCTTTTGAAGAAATACGGAATCGAATACAACGTGCAGAAAGTGGTAAGTTTGACGTTACTTATTAATGATCGGTTCAACGACTAATGTTTTCATTTGCTCAGATGGAAAACAAAGATGTCAAGGTCGTTAACAAGAAAAGGAAGCTATCAGAATCCACCGATAACGAAAAGTCTACGAAAATCGTTAAATTGGATAGTTCACCGGTAAGAAAAATGAATGCAAACAAGAAAGTAAAACTTACTCCTAAAGTGAATAAAACACCTACAAAAGTTACTAAAGAAGTGAATAAAACACCTACCAAAGTTACTAAAGAAGTTAAACAAACACCCGTAAAGAAAGAAAAGACTCCCCTCAAGAAAACTCCAACAAAGAGCGACAAATCACCGAAGAGCGCCATCAAAGCTAAAGTAGAAACGCCCAAGCAGAAAACACCTTCGTCTACCCCTAGCAAACAAGCGAACGTAGATAAAACACCAAAGAAAGTCGCTAAGCAGACACCGAAACAAAAGAAATCTGCAGTTGCATTCGTGAAAAAAGAAGAAACTAAAGTAGCGTCCCCTTCCCCCAAGAAAGCCGCCGCTGCCTCCTCACCTTCACATAAAGACCTGCTTGCCTCTCCCCCTAGAGTTGCGGCCCCGCCCACAAAAGTGTTCACTCCCCGCACGAGCATGCGTCTAAGGAAGTCTCACGCCAATCTAGACCTCGGAGCGGTAGCGGAGGAGGAAACCACTTCTGAGGTGGCTCTACCTACACCCGTGGCTTCGCTCAAGCGTAAACTCGCTAAAGAGGACGAGAAAATATCGCAAACTCCGACCAAGCGTTTGACACGTAAAACAGTGAGGAAACTTTAAGTCGTTCATGATTACTTTTTTGAAATAAATTATTGACTGGATACTTTATATCAGATACAATATCACAACTTGTGTAAATATATATTTATATATATATATATATATATATATTATTTCTATTCTTATTATAAACTCGTATATATATTTTTATGTATATATTTTATTGTTAAATATTATTTACAATATAACTTATATTTTATTCAATAACAAATAATTAATATATATATGTATGTATATATGATTAAAATAAACGATTTAAAAACAATAATACTATAGATTTGAATATGTACATTCTCCTTTAATAAAAGTGCTCCTTACTTTCAATGTTATTCCGTCCAAAAGAAGAAAATCAGCATCCGACCCATAATCTAGGGTTCCTGAAAGAGATGAGAACAGCATGTAACAGCATTCAATGCACCTGTACTAGAGTCAGATTACCTTTATGCTTAGTGATGTTCAGTAGTTGAGCGGGGTGTAGTGTGGCACATTCTATTGCTTCGATGATGTTACAATCTTTGGTAAGGTTTGAAGTTTTAAAGTGGAGTTTAGTTATATAAGTTAATCAGTTTAATTTAAATAATTATCTATTTTTTTAATATTGAAAATATTCTATAATTATAAGTATTATTTTAATGAATATTATTAATATATTTAAGATATCTGTTAGGCAATAATATAATGTATTGAAAACCTGTGTTGTTGTAGAGAAATTGAACGCATTCATTCATAGTAGCTATGCTATAAATAATATATTAATTTACTATATTTAAAATATATTATATTAATTTGTAGAATGATATTAGTGTAAACCTTCCACAAAGTGTATTTGTATTAGATAATACTGCCTTCTTTATATGACCTTGAACTTTCACCTCTATATTTTGAGCGCCGAGAACATATGTGCCACATCCGAGGCCCATAGCTGCAATAGCGTCAGTCACTAACACTAATCCTGTATATTTGAATATCATTATAATCAGTACATGAACACATATAGTGCATGAATCTATTGTAATAATAGTCTAATAAATAGTACATTTAATATCTGTAAAAACTTTGTCATTAAAGAGTATTTTGGTAAAATTCTAACTAATATAAATTTTTAAAAGAGAATTAAATAAATTCTTTTAAACAAAATTTAATTTAATGTAATATCATAAATTCAAATTAATTAATATTACATTTTAATTTTAATATATATCAGAAAATAATAATATAATTATGAATCATAATTAAAAAAATTAAATGTATAAAAATTACGAAAGCCTAGCTAGTGTAATTCTTTTAATAGAAATTATTTGGATATATATTTTCTTTAATAATATTTATCATTTATTTAAAATATATACACAATATATTACAAAAATATATATGAAATTATTGAAATATACAATTTTATGATTATATGCAATCAATCTAGAGAATATCGAGTATGGCCCCCATTTATTTTGATTTCCGAGTTAAAATTTAAAATATATTACATGTATTACTATATATAATTTAAAATTATAATGATAACTTATTTATATATATCTTATAATATATACTATTTTCATTATTCATATTAGTCATGTATAGCATACTAATGTGTCAAATATCGAAACAAGTATTTTAAATTTGACCTCATAAATCGTAATCTACAAACTTGGAGGCCATATTCGATAGAGATCAACAATCTAAATCTATATGCATTTTCTAAACAAAAATTACTATTGCTAGAGAAATACCAATTAAAATATTGTACATGTACAAATATAGAATCGTGGAGCCTAGAAATGTAAGTTACATAATAGTATGCAGTGAGATAATAAATGAGGACATGAATGTCGTGATGGATGTGACCTTGAGGGTGACTACGATGAGCAATTCTTAAAGCACTGGGATCTGTGTGTATTCCGTCAGCTATCATTCCATAGTAGATCTTTTGTCCATTTAGCTAAGTAATTTAATAATATATACATATTAAATATAAAATTATAATTTATATTGTAACATCAAACTAAACAAAAAATCATTACCATTGGTTTTTATTCTTACTACAAATATTCCCACCATATAATAAATATATTTTGGTAATAAATTATTTAACTTTTATTTTAACATTTAAACAAAATTCAACAAAATAACTGATGAAAAAATAATTACCTAGATAAAGTTTCTCACCGATGAAATAAAACAAGTTTAAAATTAAAATTCTAAGAATGTATAAATTCCGTCTTACATAAATTACCTTTAAAGAAATTAACTTTTATTATCGAGTGAAAATGTGTATATATTCCATAAAATTATCTTATTATTAAGTATTTATTTTTTAATATTTATATTGATATCTTTATTAAATGAATATACCATATATAAAGATTTATATATATATATATATATATGTTTGGGTTACCAAGAGTAACGGATCATAATCTAAATATAAACAATTGGTATGTGTACAGGCATTATGTCCACCCACAATTCATTGGATATTAATAGCATGATGTATAATTTATATATAAAACCAAATCCAAACCAAAAAATATATATAACCTAACTAAACTAAAATCAGAATATATATATGTTTTTCTAGTACGTAATAATTTATAATAATTATAATACAAATTTTGCTCATACATTAATTCTTTTGAAATAAATTAATTTGAATAACTATTTAATAACAATATTATTGTAACCATAAGATTCAAACAAAGTTGGGTGTAGACTAATCCCATAATGAAATTATTATATTGATTATTGAGATCCATTTCAATTCAACGAGTATATGGTATACATCATTTTATTTTCAATAATATTATATATCGATCACAATTATTTATAAATATAGAATTTTAAATAATATTAAAATTAATTAAAAGAGAAAAAAAAGTACACTATATTATATTATTAGTGAGTAATTTTATCAATAGTATTATATTAGAACTTGATTATCATAAATATAAGGTACACTTCCATATTTATCAAAATCATACTTCAATTTCACTGATCTACAATCAGTATGTTTGCCTTTATTAGTATATTTGTATTGCTATTTAAGAATGTAATCTGCAGCATTTAAACATACGAATGCTAATGAACCTAAATCCTAATGTGTGATATTACTTACATAGTGGTACATATTAACAATAAAAACATTAAATAAACATTAAGGGGATCCCGCACATAACACGAAATTTGCCAATTTCGTGTATAAATAGATAGGTCCACTAAACAAAAATAGAACTGATATTCTATTCATTCAATTGACCTAATTTTTTTTGTAATTTATTCATAACATATACATGCATAGGAAAATAGAAAGTTATTTTTAATATTATTAATTATCTTATTATATATATCTAAATTAAAAATTAGCAATAATAAAATGATGGTATTTCTATAGAAATTATCATTTTATACAATGACTACTATACATTTTATTAATTATCTCTCTATTTTACTATTCACATAATTAAATTCTATATAAAGCAAAAAAAAAATATTATAATTATAATAGTTTTTATGTTCTATATGTTTTAATACACATAGCGCGAAATAATTATACATGTCTAATTTTTTTTACAGATAATTAAAAACATTACAATAAGTATTATTATGTAATACAAAAAAATATGAAAATAAATAAATTAGCATCACTTTAAATGTGCAGGATCCCCTTAATTGGCAACAACAAAGGACAATAGTTATATTATTTAGAAGCCATTATAAATATCATTGTAATTTAACAGAAACAAAACTAAAATTCTTGTATGATTAAAATATCCTAATCTGATTTCTAGTAAAAAATTATAGTAAAATAAAATTTCGTAATAGTGATAATTATAAAATCCTTTCTATATATTCTTAATGTTATTATATGTAATCTATTATCTCTCATGTATACATTAGATAAATAATTATACTATCACATACATTAATGTACACTAATAATTATTAACTTTAATCCATTCCAGAAATATTAACTTCCTTCTGTTTACTAATAATTTACGAATGTAAAAATATCTTTAATACAATATTAAGTATATTATTAGTAGATACAAAAATCAAAATAAATGTTAACAGTGAATTCACTATAGTTACTACACTATTATAATAGATGTTGCTGGGGCCAAATACCTCGCTGTCTAAATAACGCTAATTAATACAGCATGTAAGAAGATATTATTATAACATGGGACCACACATATAAATTATTGTGTTATTATAATATTATTTGTTTATATTCCCAAGAAATGTGCTTGATTTAAATTTTACAAAATATATACAATAAAATTATATAAATGAAATAATCTTAATTTTAAACGATACAATTAGTGATCACTGCCCATTCTTTACAAATTATAAATCAGAAACGAGGTATATAAATGCATTATGTTACAGGTAAGGATTAGGTATTATCAAATCTGCTTTAATCATTGAAATAAATTTAATTTACTGAAATAAACTTACTAAATATACAGTAGTGTACGATTGCGTACCACAAACTATAGAGTGTATTGACCTTGTTTGAGGTCAACAAGCCGACGATATGGGGGTCGCGATGATGGAAAGGAAGCATCGCGTTGAACAGATGTGTGATGAATCTAGCTCCATGTTTCACAGCTCTCTCAGCTTCTGATAGGTTAGCAGACGAATGACCTATGAACCCAATAGTAATGTTATGTTACAATAAATGTTATTAATGAAGTGTTGATGTTATATTATGTATGAATAATGCAAATATATGTTGTGTGAGGTAATCTTTATAATCGCACAAATAATATAAACCTAATTATATTTATTACAAAATTGCCTTTATTTTTTGAAATTCGTTGTATATCAATACTCTCAATAAAAAAAACATCTAGGGAAATAAATAGTTAAGGGGATGTCATTGATAGATGATAGAATACAATGTAAATCGATTTAGGATATAGGAAGTTGAACATAGAAAATATTAACTATTATTTGAATCATTTGTAAATAACTTAACATTTGCACAAACATGCGCTAAACAACAATTCCATTGGACAAATCCTTGTCTTTATGTGATAATAATAATGTTATCAGCGATAGTCTATGGGTATATAGACTCTGGAATATATTGTTATTTTATTTTGATGGAGTCCTATCATCCTATCCAGAAACTTAGATGAAGTTTTAATTAATTTATAATCATATATGGCCTAATGTCCCTTCGAAGCCGCTCTCATGTTAAGGCATCCATGGTTTTAACGAGAGACGATCATTTATTTATACAAAATTATATAAGATCACTTCTAATAATATTTTAAGACCTATCTTAGTGGTCTAGACAGGGCTTGAACCCGTGTCCCACTGTTTGTGTGTGACGCATTAGCCAACTGAGCCATACAGACAGTCAATATATATATATATATATGTGAAGTGTTGTATTCATCAACGATAGATCACAAAGACACCGGGTTAATGTAGTCACCTAAAGTTCATCCCTGGTGGTGTTCCCCATCACTATAATGCTATCAAGTAGATAGTATCAACTGTCGCATGAAAGTTCCCATTAACATCAGATGGAACGCTACGCTCACTGTGACCTTGACCCTTAACCTATAGAGGTAACGACGTGATTGTCCGACAGGTAGGCGATGATAGTGTCAGCGTTCAGAAGTTCTGGAGCCAGCGTCAGGATGGCGGTCGTGCGAAGGAGGTTCTCTCTTCCGTAAACCTTACGAGTGGTAGAGGTGGTGGTATTATGGGTAGTAGGGTAGTTATCGGGTTGATTACGTCACGATGGAATATGTGGTGTGCTGCGACGTTACATTTCATGGTTACATAGGCCTCAAATTGTATTTAAATTTTCACATTTTCACATTTTCATATTATAAGGTGAGTATATCCAATACATACTACAAGTTTATTGAACATGTATCTAATGTTTGCATTTATTATTCGCATAATTTGATTATCGACTGCAAACCGTTCTAATAAACAACCCGTCGAAATTACCTCGTCGAGCTTTTCGATTGGACGATCTCCGAATTGTTGGATATAGTCCTCGGTGTGAGCTCCTTTCTGAGACTTAGCGATGAACGGGCCCTCGATGTGAAGACCTACGTGGTAGGGGAACGTGATGTGTTATACTACAGCTGGTTATGTGTTCACAAGTAGAGTATGATATGTATGTAGGTTTAGGAGTGTACCAAGTTGGCGTGCTATTGTATGATAAACAGGGCCGGCTTAAGCATACTATGGGCCCCGGGCAAAAAAAACGCATGGGCCCCATAATAATTTAATAACATATTAAATGGGCATTTTGGCAAAAACTAATATTTATAACTCTTCAATTTTATCATATGTTATCATTATACTAATTATTTTGTAATTTGTTTGTATACTTTAATCAACTCCTCATAATAATTTCTTTTCTCGCATATATATTTAGAGCAGTGGTTCCCAACCTTTTTTCACCGTGACCCTTTTTTTTATAATTCTTAATTAAAAAATATACCATGACCCAATGACAAATTTTATTTTGTTATTATTATACTTTAATCATAAAATAATCATATACAAATTAATATACATATATTTAAATATATATTTCCATCTTAAATTTTTCTCGACCATAAATCCAATTTGCATATAAAAGCATTTATATTATTTTTTAGAAATTGGATCAGGACCTACACAAAATACTCAATGACCCATAGGTTGGGAACCACTGATTTATAGAGTGCATCAATATTTTGTATTACCGCTATTATATCAATGTAACCTAATTGCAATACTTTTCTGATCGACTTTATTCTACAAAGTAATTAGCTCCACGGTTTTCATTATATCGAAGTATCAAATTCTAAAATTGCATTTTATTGAATAAATACATTGACTCTAGTAATGTAATTTAAGTTATATTTTAACATATATAATATCAGATATAAATTATGTAATTAGGTCCTATAACAAGTCCTCAAGAGACTGCACTAACAGAATCTGCTTGCGATCACCATTTTATATTCCATAATGCTTTTAATAAAAAATATTATATTCTTCTTTAATCTGTTAATATATTCTTTATATAGTTTGGCTAAATAAATTATATTGATTTGGGATGAAGGCAAAGATTATTGCTACACTTGTCGAAGATTTAACGGCATTTTGCCCAACCAGATTTAAGGAATACACAGTGTAGATATTTGAATCCATATTGACAATGGACTATGGTTATTATAATATATTTCATGTCATTGAATCTTCCAGACATATGCTGGCATTTTCATAACTTTGAGCTCTATAATCTTTTATAATTATATTATTATTGAAAAAATTCTAATAGATCGGTAGCTAAATATTGACCGATGTGATAAATTATCAGTGATAATGAATCTCAACGTACAATCGTACGTCGTAAATCAATAAATACCTATATAATAATAGTAGGCTATAATACCTACCTAACTTGATACAAATAACGATAATATATATCGATGTGATATATATGGAATTGAGTACACTGATATATAATATAATATTTTGAATTTTGTATTTCTTCAATTATGTAGTTATCAGTGATAACTTATCACCTATTCTCCAATAAGAATATCGCCATTGTGTGTATTTATTTGTAAATAGATAGATGAGGGTGATGTCAATCTAAACATTCATTTGCAAGTAATAGGTGGATAATTGCAAAAATGCCTTTAGTATTATATGTATGTTATATATATATATATATTTATAAATAATATCTGTTTCAATAAATATAATATCTTTCTGTAATGATAGTATGTTGAAAAAGATAATCATTTTATGTACATAATTCCCTTTCATCAATAGACATTATTAACAATACTATAGATATAACCTAAAGCAGAATAATCCTATTTAAATTAAAACTATTATATATATATATATATTATGTGTAATAATACAACTATAATAATATATACACTATGAGAATATACACATTTGACTAATACGAGCATAAGATAAAGTTAATTATTTTGAGAAAAATTATTTTGAAAATATCTATTTTTTTAATTACTATAACAATTATAAATCTATATAGAATATCGTTTTTTTCGTAATTTATAATCAATATAATCATTTACAAATATCAGAAATCATAGTTAAAATATATCTTATAAAATATATCTAATTTTAATAAAAAAAAGTATACTTTTTGTTTTGTAAACTAATTATAGAATTATAAATTGTTAAGATTTAACTATGGTTAATAATACCTTAATACGTTTATCATTTATCATATTCTAGTTTATCAAACAATTATTTATCAATCGGTTTCATACTATTTGATCTAACAATCAGAGATGTGTGAGAAGATCTATGTTATCACTATTAGTATGTTCTCCAAAATATTCATGTAGCTGTTTCCACCATATCTTCGTGTCAATTTAGAAATTTTTGTAAAATTCACTCTTCAAATTGGCCTAAATGACTCTTATTTAATTAATTTATTATATTATTTTTATTTTTAATATAATAATATATAAGAAAAATAGTTAAGAAAATTTTTTTTTTCATATAAATAGTAAAAAAAAAATGTCTCAAATAATTCATGGGCCCCCCAAAATTTGGGGCCCCGGGCAATTGCCCGATTTGCCCCCCCTTAAGCCGGCCCTGATGATAAACAATGCCATTTATTACATATGAATTAACTGAAATAATTATTTATGAAGTAATTTTAGAGAATATGTTTAACAGTTTTAGAAATGAATACATTTACTATAAAAAAGATTAAAAACAATAATTATTATAATTATTAAATATATATATATGTGATCCTAAACATAAAATTAAAGATATAAGTATTATAATATATTTGAATGCTAATTTATAATAAAATATACTGGATAAATATGAGTGTAATGATTTATGTGATTATGAATATTATATATATGAAAGGAATAATAATGAATGAACTATTAGACCTATATATTACTGTAAACTCATAGAGATGTAAATAAATAATCATTACTTGAATAACCAATAATTCCAGCACCATTTGTATCCCCTTCTCTTCGGTAGTTCTTCGTTAAAATCTGTTCAAGTGTGAATATATAAATTTACAATATTTCCTATGATAATAATGATGATGATGAATTTTATTTAAGGGCCGGTGTCATATAATACTTCGTCCCCATCCTAAAAATCGTCCCCGATTGTCACGTGACAACAAAATCGATGATATTTCACTAAATACACATACGAATCGCTTCAAATTTAAACCACGTATAACTAGTATGTATATACACATATATGGAAAAAATCAACGTCTAATTATGCTTTAAAATAAAGTAATACTCAAATATATAAAGCAGAATGGAGATGAATTTAATAATACCAGATTAAACGATAATAAATTAATATTTTAAAATTCTGAATCGACAGAAGTTATTATTTTTCAATTTTAAGTATAATACTATAAAATCGTATTATAAAATTGTCTCTATATACAATTTTAATTAAAAAACATTATACGCATTTATATTCGTGAATATAAACCTTTACCTATACTCTATTTATAACTTAATGCGGGTGTCTCGCGCTCAACACCCGCATTAAATTCAAATTACAACTATTTCAATAATTAACTGAAAATGCGTATAATGTTTTTTAATTAAAATAGTACATAGAGACAATTTTAGAATACGATTTTATAGTATTAGACCTAGAATTGAAAAATAATAACTTCTGTCGATTCAGAATTTTAAAATATTAATTTATTATCGTTTAATCTGGTATTATTAAATTCATCTCCATTCTACTTTATATATTTGAGTATTACTTTATTTTAAGGCATACTTAGACATTGATTTTTTCCACATGTGTGTATATACATACTAGATATATGTGGTTTAAATTTGAAGCGATTCGTATGTGTATTTAGTGAAATATCATCGATTTTGTTGTCACGTGACAATCAGGGACGATTGTTAGGATGGGGACGAAGTATTATATGACACCGGCGTAACCTTCGTTTTTATTTTTTAAGGACATTTTTTTTATATTGTAATATTAAAATGTAATTCATTATCTTTAATATGATGTATTATATATCACATACAATTAAACATAAGTGCCTCAAATACGAAGTTTAATCATACACCTATTCAAAATGGTGGGATTTAATAATTAGAAAACATGCACGTAAAATTTTAGATGCCAATATCTGGTGTTTTTTTTGTTGATTTTATTTTTTTTAAATGTCTATATCTTTTGAACTCTTATATGAATCTTTATACAATTTGAGTATATACCTAATATATAGTTATTATTATATAGGTTTGTAAGCTAATGTAAATATAATCAATTAATATAATTAATTGAAAAATAATTTAAAAAATCGGTAATAAATTTATTTTTAAATAATTGTAATATTATAATTAACTTTTTTTAAATTATTATACTTTTATTATTTTATGATGTACCTATATAACTAGAGATGAATGTTATCTCGATAATTAAAAAAAAATTAGATAAAAATACTAATAAATAGAAAAGAGCCTGTTAAAAAATAGCTATTTTCCCTTATCTTTTACATGTAAACGCCGGCAAGGTTACGCCGGACCTTAAACACTCAAATAAATAATAAATAATTTCTTAAAAGTGTACCTTATACAAATAAAAATAATAAAGATGTGTACTATTGGACACACTATTTAAAATAATAAATAAACCGGAAAGTAAACTAATATGAGTAATGAGAAATAAAATAAGTAGCTTAAATAAATAAGCTTGTGAATACTGCTAACCTTTTTGTAGTGTTTGGGAGAGCTGGTAACGATGGTAGGACAGTAAGAGGTGACCCCATGAGCCAGTAGACCTTTAGATACCTTATCAACGGGGTAATCTATTGTTATCTACACTGTTACAGCTTATTTAATATTAATTAGGCTCATTAGTGTGCAGGTAAATCAGGGGGTTTCTTTCAAAATAAACTATATTTTGTAGTTAACATATATATATAAACGATTATTAATACGATTTATTTATTTCTTTAATTATAATACTATAAATTCTACAAATATAATAAAGTTTTATAATAAATATTGCTTTGATAACTAAGTGAGCATATATTATTCATAGTATTAGATATCTTTGTTAGTAATGGAAATATTTCATATTTATTGTTACGCAGTTTATCATGACGTACGCTGAAGCAATAGAATACAACGGGGAGATGAGAATATATATGTGAGAAGAGACTAGCTAAAGTTTAGGTTATAGAGAATAAGATAGACTACATTATAATATTAGTATGATGATGTGATATAGGAGGCACTAACAATATTAACAGTAATAAATTCATGATTAATTGTACGATTAACATTTTCTATCCATTCATATAACATACTATATATAGGATACCTTTTCACCCAATTTATTTATTATAACAATAATAATTATAATCATTTGTATATAAATATATTATATACACTATGATATTAGTGTAAATAAACATATCCATCAAATGGTCAAGAGATATCGGAATGTTGCATAATAGATGATTACATCATATATATATATACATCATAATACTGCCCACAATCATGAAGTAAATACTTCTTTATATTCAAACTTAAGTTTTATTCTCATTATAACTCACTTTTAACATATCTTTTGTATGTTAATTACGAAGATGGGAAACATTATTGTTTGATAATGAATCAATACATTATATCATAAGAATAATATTTAAATCGTGGAATACATTATTTGCACACGTTCACTATGCTTTATTTGTTTTACACACGTTCTATTTATCAATAATGAACTATTTTCTACAAATAGAATTTTGTAGGCTATAGTATTTTTTGATCATATTATTAAAAACCTATATTTTATTTTTATGTACAAAACTATTTACGCAATACAAATACTCTCACACATATTTCTCTACCTCTCTCTCATGTGTAGTGCAAGATCAGTAAATCATATTCTAATTAGTGTGAAGCACTAGATAAGCATTTATTCTTTATACATAAAAATCCGATAATAATTCTACATTGGATACTATAGGTAATAATTATCAGTGAACATATGTCCTTATGTCCCTAAGCATGTTTAGGCTGATATGAATATTAAAGTAATGGCATTATTTCCTGAATATTAGGTTAATTATAAATATTGTTATATATAGATCACAGTTATTTATAGACATGTTTATTATATTAAATTTTATTATAAAGCTACTTATTATTTAATTATTAGTTAGTCAATAGAGTTAAGAGTTATTCAACCTTTTTCAAGGATTTTTCAAAATCTCCATTTTCATCCGAGAAATCTTCACCAAATGCTCCTATTTTAATTGTCATTATTAATATATTTCAATGATTGATATTTCTAATGTTTATATAATTGTATTATAATATATATTATAAATTTAATAAAATACTTGTAATTATCTAGAATTTCTTATTATAAATATATCAATTCATTATTATTGATATGATACAATTTCTAACAGGTATTAGACTATTCTTTAGTTGTATATATGTCTAAGTTAGGGCACAAATCCATTAGAATATCTTTATCTTTATCTTTAGAGAATGTATTATCAGTAACACTAGTAACATCAGTAAACAATACTATCATCAGTGTTGAGAGATTAATGAACTTATAGAGTAGTGTGGTTAAAGATTCGGGAGAGAACCTCATTTACAGCTCATTATTAGTTATATTAGCTATTATTAACATTTACGCATTTGAATTTATAATTTCTTTTATGGTGTTCAATAATATATATGTATATATGTATTAAATTATAAAAACAAATTTAATTTGGAAAAATATTTTGAATCGAAGGGGAAATAGAGCGACTGGTTTAGAAATAGCAGCAATGCAAATGTATCAAAGAATATCATGACTCAGGAAAATATACAATTTTTTAAATGAGATCACATTAATTACTTATTAAATATGTTTTTTTTATTTTAGAAAATATTAAAATAAATTATTTATTTAAATAATAAATATTGACTGATATGCTTTTAATATAATTTGTGATTCAAATCATTACATGTGTGTCGGTTAAAGATTTTATATTTAAATATTCTAAAAAATAATAATTATATACAAATTATACATAATTTAAAAAAAAACATACATGTATATTTTTATATATATCTTTTAATTATTTTTCTCATAAATCTGTATGTCCGCCCTTATTTAAAACCGGTAGAATTTATTTTCATGCACATAAGTCCCCTCTAACCGAGTTGAAATGTGTCTTTAATAAATCAACAAATATTTACGAACTTCGTCCACTTAAACACCGTGAAATTCATCTAGTATGTATATTGATTGGAAATGTGACCCGTATATACCAAATGATGAAGAACATTTAATTTGGAGTAAATCACTGGATACCTATAACGAGGAAAAACAAAAAAACTGACTAGAAACAGACTTTACTAACCATACAGACTTACTTATTCCTCATATCCGTGCTGCACTTGTCAACTCACGATCTATACGTAACAAGATTCCTATGATTATAGAATTTCTTAATGACTTTAACATTGATATATTAATAATCACAGAGACTTGGCTATCCCATAAAGATTGCCCATTACTGTCTTCCCTAAATATAGATCCATACTCTTTCTCTCATTTACCGCGATCATTAGGAATGCGAGGAGGAGGACTTGGTATTTTATACAAGTCATCTCTACATATTTCACCACTAATTGACCACAGACATGTTTATTGTGAAGCTTTTTCTTGCTCGGTAAGCTCACCCCGCTCACGCACCTTTAATATTTCTGTCTTTATCGTTCACCTAGCTATCCAATCCCCCCATTTATCGATGAATTTAATAATTTCATCACTCATCCCTATAATTCAAATATTATTTTAGGAGACTTTAATATCCCTACTAACTTACTCTCTCAATATTCTACTAGACTTAACAATATACTCAACTCTTCAAATTACTCGCAGCTTGTCAAATTTCCCACCCATGAATTAGGAAACACACTTGATCTCATTATGCACCCTATTGATTCAAATTTAGTTCATTCGATAAGAGCTGGACCTCTTTTCTCCGATCATTTCGCCCTACTATTTCAAATATCAGTTAATAAGCCTAAACATCCTACAATATCTCGCTCTACTCGCCATCTAAATCATATATCAATATCTCAGTTCTTAACTGACTTAAATACGTTGCCTACATATGATGCTCAATCTCTTCATAATTCACTAATCCACACACTTAACATCCATGCTCCTGTACTTAATAAAACTACTATATTACGACCTAATACATCATGGTATACTATTGACCTTTATCGTCAAAAACGATGTCTACGCATGCTTGAATCTAAATGGAAAAAAGAAAAATCTTTATTATCACTAACCATATATAAAAATTTGAAAAATAAACATTGTATCGATCTCATTAATGCTAAAGCTATGTTTACTCATGACAAGTTTATTTCTATGCAACATGATAGCAAGTCACTTTTTAAATTAGCAAATAGCATACTTGGTAGAAGACAAAAATCGCCATATCCTGACTTTACTAATGATGAATTACCTAATTTATTTGATTCATTTTTCAATGATAAAATCACCAATATTATTTCGTCATTACCCAAACCTATATCTATAGCTCTATCGTTCTCTACAACTAATACACTAACTTCCTTTTTTCTACCTTCTAATGATCAACTAATTTATTTACTTAAAAATTCTCGCAGCTCTTCTTCTCTTGATCCAATTCCTTTAAAATTACTAAATGATATAGCTCCTTATATAATATCAAATATAGCTCATATCATCCATGAATCACTTATTTCTGGTACTGTCCCCCTCATTTTCAAACATTCTCTTATCACTCCTATCATTAAAAAACCTTCTCTTGACCCCTCATCCTTTAATAATTATAGACCTATTTCCAATCTTTCAATACTTTCTAAAACCTTAGAAAGAGTCGTTTCAAAACAACTATCTTCTTTCCTGACTACTAATAATATACTTTGTACTTTCCAAAGTGCTTATGTACCGAACAAATCTACTGAAACAGCAATAACCAGGGTAACAACAAATATCTTATGTGACCTTAATAATACATATGGAACAATTCTTGTTCTACTTGATCTTAGCGCAGCATTTGATACAATTGACCATAGTCTTCTCATATCACGTTTGGCTAATATTGGTATCACCGGTATTGCACTTAAATGGTTTACGTCATACATTTCTGATCGTACTTCTTCTATTCTTATCAATGGGCACATATCATCTCCTAGAAATATTTCTTACGGAGTCCCCCAAGGCTCTGTATTAGGACCGATTCTTTTTAATATTTATCTACTTCCTATTTTTGATATAATTTCTAAATTTCCCCTTATATCAGTCCACTCCTACGCTGATGATATACAACTTAACGTAAAATGCACTTCTGATATCAATTTTGCTCCCAATCTTATGTCTAACTGTATTAAATCTATACATACTTGGCTTTCAAATAACTCTCTATCACTGAATCACAATAAAACAGAAACTATATTTCTTCACCTCCCTTCTCCCAGATGCCCATTAACAGTCCCACCATTTATCATGGTTAACAATCATAATATCTTATATTCTGATAATGTTAAATATCTTGGTGTTTATTTCGATAGTTCTTTATCTTTTCATCGCCATATCTCAAATCTTCTTCGCTCTATAAACTTTCATCTTCACTCTTTCAGTCTTATCCGTAACTCCATATCCCTAAGTGTTTCTATAACTCTCACCTCATCTTTCATATTACCGATTTTCGATTACTGCAATATTCTCCTTTTCTCCTTACCTGGCTATCAAATTAAAAAATTACAAATACTACAGAATGCGCTAGTACGATCAATTTTTAAAATTGATCGCTTTTCCCAAATACATATTTCCCCATATTTACATAGATTGCATTGGCTACCAATAAAATTTAGAATAATATTTAAAGTTCTTCTATTAACTCATAACTCTCTTCACCACAACCGACCTGAATATCTATCTTCCTTAATCTCTATTCCTACTCACACTATCTCTCTCCGTTCAACTACTTATTACCTTCTACATCTACCCTCTAAGCTTAATCTACATACAACTAATATTCGTGCATGGCACATATCGGCCCCTTATCTATGGAATAAACTACCACATAATCTACGCTCCACTCAATCCACCACCTCTTTTAAATCTCTATTAAAAACATATCTATTTACTATTGCATTTCCCTGATCATTTTTTTTTTATCACTATCTATCAATATCTACAATTTTATTTACAATTTATATTAATGTTGAGTACTTTCTGTATTCCTATTTATATTATTATTAGTTTATTATTTTCGTTTATGTTCCGTTATATTGTTTTTTGTTTTTACTTTAGACGCTTGATTGCTATGGCACAAAGAGTCTTTAAAATAAATTGAATTGAATTGAATAATTAGTTATAATTGAATACTAGATTTGTTAATTAATGTGTATTCATAATGATAACTAATAATATTAAAATTAATATCGATATATTTAGATAATGCATTATTTTGTAAGTAAATAAGTAAACAAAATAATACTCTAATATAGTACTAGTTTTATATTAATTAAAAAGAATATTTTCAAAAAAAATGTCATTATGGTGATTCTAAAATTGAATAATATTTCTTACTTACATTATAATTATAAAATCATCATTTGTTACCATATTAATTAAATATATACATATATTTATATAGAATTTTATTTAGAATGACTAAGTTTAATCAATCCTATATTTATATATTCTCTTGGTAGTGGTGAGATCAAATGAGGGTTTGAGATTGAATTTATAAAATGTAAATAGATATATAAATGCTTGCTTTTAGTTTTAACATTTTTTAAAAGATCATATTGTCATAAATTATTATAATTATTTAATTATATTAAAAATGTAATATATATAAATGTTGGGTGCATGAACAACCGTGAAATTTACAAACCGTACAAGAACAAGCGTGAAATTATCTTTCGTGAAATTTCCAACCGTGAAATAAAATATCCGTGAAAATACAAACCGTGAAATAATTATAAATGTTTTATATGGATATATATTATGTATATATATTTATAACATAGTTTATATGTATTAAGTATGTGAATAAGTATACATATTATAAAAATATATATGTTATTATGTAAAATATAAAACCTAAATTATATAGTATATTTTTGAAAATTAAAATCTAATTATACTTTTAATTAATGTTAACGAAAGACATATAATACATCACATTAATTTTATTATTAAATTTATAAATATACTATAGTATATATCTATGAGTTTACGTAAATTACTTAATTATACGTGAATGCTCATATTGGCCGCTGATACTTTTCAAAGTTCGAGTTAGGCGTTGACTATACGTGTATATCAAATGTAAACTTTACGCTCTATTGCACAATCAAATATATTCTGAACGAGTAACATCTATATAAATATAATATATATATATATATATATAGGGTTGTGAGTTAATAAAAAACACGTTTTAAACAGACGTTTTAAACGCGTTTTAAACCGTTTTAAACATAGAATAAAAAACAGAAAAAAACAAGAATCATACATTTATACATATATTTATTTAATTGTTAATATTTAAATTTAATTTAAATTTAATTTGACAAATAATAATTTATCTGCTTTTTTTTTGATATAATAAATTGTATAATAATTGATAAATGAATGATTATATATTTAGTAAATTTATAAAATAAATATATAAAAATATAATATTATTATTATAATAAAGTTAAATTAGATTTCTTTTATGTTTTGATATAATAAATTGTATAATAATATATATTATGTTTAATATTATATGAAAAATAGTATGAATTTTCCATCTATATAAAGAAAGAATAGAATACTTTCTTTATATCTATGGAATTTTCATATTTTTTTAATAATAATATATTAATATATAAAAGAAATATGAAAGTTTATAATATATTATTATATAATTTATTATATCAGAACATAAAAGAAATCTAATTTTACTTTATTATTTATAATAATTTATTATAAAATAAATATGAAAGTTCATACAGCTTTTATAATATTAATTATATAATGTACATCTATAGATTGTGATACAATCTCCATGTCTATAACATTAAATAATACAGAAATACTCAGTGTTATATTGTAACAAAATAAATATTATAATAATTATAATTGTTACTACTAATGTATAGTTTGACCATATACTTTAATGATGCTAATAATACAGATAATATATTATTTGAATTATTACTGATTATTCATATAATATGTAATTACTTTATTATTATTTTATTATTTAACAACATATCTACTTTATTTAAATAATTTTATTTTTCAGAAAAAAACGGATAAAAAACGAATAAAACGTATTAAAAACGAAAAAAACCGTTTAAAAAATGTTTTAAACAAACATTAATAAAAAACGCGTTTTTTAACAACCCTATATATATATATACCTATAAATAAATAATCATGAAAATACGGGTATGTATGTGTTCTCACATATATGTAAGTATGTATGTACATTGTACATGTATGTGTATATATGTGTGTTTTAATTAACAAAACTTAAATGTGTGTGTGTGTGTGTATGTGTGTTGTGTGTGAATACACGTGCATGTTTGTATATATATATATAGATTTGAAACACTATTGTTTTACACTTTACACTATAAAAATATACATCCTATATCACATATGTGGTAGGTAGAAATTTAAGAATCATGCATTGACACGTTGCAGTGGGAATGTATGTGTGTGTGTGTGTGTGTGTGTGTGTGTGTATGTGTGTGTATGTATATGTGTGTATGTATGTATGTAAGTGTGAGTATGTGTATGTATGTAGGTGTGTATGTGTTGCGTGCGTGTGTGTGTAATACACACTGTGTATAGATTTCATAAACTATTGTATAACACTTTATAATATAAAAATATACATATTATATCACATATGTGGCAGGTAGAAATTTAAGAATCACACATTGACTCATTGCAGTGGGAAAGCTTTTTTTATTTATAATCTCTTGGTGACCTATATATATATTTTCTATAAAATTCAACAAACGTCGTACGTATATAATTTTTAATATTTAATAAATAGTTTCCTAAACCTATATATATAATTATTTATGTACGTGTATAATCTATATAAGAAAGCTTTCTTTACATCTATGATGTGTATATGTCTGTATGTACATGTTATGGTGCGTTATATATATATATATATATATATATATATATATATATATATATATATATATATATAGTTATATAACGTACCACAGACCCATCTGTATAAGCATATAGAATGGACGTTGGTGGTTTTTATAACATATGTGATATACCAACGTACCACGTACCATCTGCATTTACATGTATAAGCAATGCTTATTAAGCATACATATGGGACTGTGGTACGTTACAAATACTAATGTGTGTGCGAGCTAGCGTGTATGATTGGGTACATGTACTATTTTATAATTGAATAAGTAAATTATACAAAATAAATGCTTATGTACATGGAATATTTAATTTACAAGGTATATGCATATGTGTTTTATTGTAAAAATATATTGTATTATTTATATAGATGTTACTCGCTCAGAATATTTTTGATTGTGCAATATAGCGTAACGGTTGTATTTGATTGACACATATATAGGCAATGCCTAACTTGAAATTTGAAAAGTATCGGCGGCCACGATGAGCATTCACGTATAATTTAGTAATTTACGTAAATTCATAGATATATACTATAGTATATTTATAAATTTAATAATAAAATTAATGTGATGTATCATATGTCTTTCGTTAACATTAATTAAGAGTATAATTAGATTTTAATTTTCCAAAAATATACTATATAATTTAGGTTTTATATTTTACATAATAACATATATATTTTTATAATATTTATACTTATTTACATACTTAATATATATATATATATATATATATACATTATGTTATAAGTATATATACATAATATATATCCATATAAAACATTTATAATTATTTCACGGTTTGTATTTTCACGGATATTTCACGAAAGATAATTTCACGGTTGTTCTCGTACGGTTTATAAATTTCACGGTTGTTCCAAAAGCCATAAATTTTATATTTATATAGCTTTTAAAAAGTTAGTTTTGGGTTTGATTTTGATATGTTGGATATTTATTTTTTTTCGAAATGAATGTCATAGGTAGAATGGGTCAAATTAAAAATATTCTTAGTGGTAGCAAAACCCTTTGGTGGTAGTTAACATATATAAAAGTGATATAAAAGTTAGATTTTATAAAGTTATTAATAGAATAAATTAATATTATATATTATTAATCATTATATACACAATTATATTATTTAATAAATTAATATTATATATTATTAATCATTATATACACAATTATATTATTGGTACCAATATTTTTAAAGTGATCTTCAATCAAAATCGAAATAACTGAAGGCTATATTATATATTCACTAATATAAATATTATAATAATATACTATATTAAGTAACCTATTAAATATTAAATAATATATATGGTACTTGGAGGAAGTCGATACATGCAAAATCAAAAGTAAGGACACACAAACACCCACACACACACCTATATATATATATATATATATATATATATATATATATATATATATATATATATGAATAGACTATAAAAGTGCTATTTACATCGATTATCAGAACATATAAGCAATATTAATACGTCGGAAAATATCAAAAAGAATATTATCTATGCAGTTCTATTGAATATTTAATATTATATTATATTCAATATATATTGAAATATGTAATACATAAGTCGATACATAATGATTATGTTTCGACTTATTTAAGTTTAGTTAATATATTTAATGTTCTTATTTATTATATTGAATATAATATTCCGATGTTGTATTTATGCGGGTGTACATGCACATATATACAATCAATACTTATAACTTATTATATTATATAATTAGTTACATGACGTATATCACTGATATACTATATCAGTGGTGGCTGATTTCTCATGTAACTATAAATGTATTAATCATTTAATAAAGCATTTAATGATTATCATTTATATATTTTTAAATGTATAATTATTCAACATTTAAAATGATATATTTTACCATTTATTTGAGTATCAATGTAACCAGGGCAAATTAATGCTCCTTTGCAATCAATAATTTTATGGGATTGTAATTTTTCTACATAAAATAATACTTCTGGGTTAATAATTATTCCATTGCGAACCCAGAAATCATCTTGAACTAATTTGTGATCCTTTAATTGTACACAATTCGTATATTGTATTATAAAATCATTTATATTTAAAGACATTCTATAAATCTAATAGCATAATATAAACTAGATCATGTATAGTATAGAGTGATAGTTAATTAATATAAAATAAACAAATATTTGAAATACAGAATAAAGTCCAATAAAATATTTTAAATATATATTATTCTTCTGTTATTATTGATCTATTTCATCTTTACTCACTAGTGTAAATTTATACAAAATATTCGATTTTTAAATTATAATATATTTAATTATTAATAAATCTTATGAATAGTAATACAATAATTAATGAATATAAACACATAGAGAAAGTAAATCTGAGATAGGTTATAATTAAAAATAGATTAAAGAATAGAAATTAAATTGTTTAATTAAAGGAATTATTGTGATAATATTATTATAATAAAAAAATCTATTGTTGCTAGAGACGCGATTTGATTTTTGTATATAATATTTGTATTATATAATCTACTATTTAGTTACTTTTTGTATAATCTAAATTAATCATAATTAATATTTATTATAATATTATTAATTTACACTTATATTTGTTAATTGTCTACACAAAATATTAAATATCTTAGTATTATAATTATTATAATATGAAATTATATGAAATATAAATAAATGATTATGAAAATATTTGAATGATATAATATTTTATTATATTTTATATTTTATTTTTAAATTATTCATATGATAATATATAATTATTATATAAGATATTTAATTAGATTATTCAATGAGTGATGCATTTTAATAAAAATATTTCTAAAGTAGAAATTGAATATTTCGCCACTTACAAAATAATGTATTTTATTTGGACTATATATAATATGGCCTCAGACTATTTTGATTAATAATGACAGGGTCAAATCTATAATACGCGTTGTAGGAGTTGACATGCTCGAGCGCACATGATAAAATAATTTGAGAAAGATACTTGTATATTATTAAATACGCTATTATTACTAAATTACATTATAATATATATAAATAGATATAAATACAAATTTATATATATCTATAACGTTTACACACGCATAAGCGTGTGCACTCGCATGTCAACTCCCGGAACGCGTATTAGAGATTTGACCCTGTCATTAGTAATCAAAATAGTCGGAGGCCATATTATATATTCAGCTTTTATTTCTATTTTCGATTATTTTACACTATCTTTTATTTCTATTTCAATAATTTTTTATTCATTTTTACGATAACTGTAAAACGTTTTAATTTCTTTAATGTTTAATTCGTATTATTATAGCAAATATTTATACTTTATACTAACGATTAAATATTTGGACTATTTATTTTCTTAAATAAATTATCAATCAATTAATCAAGAGTTAATGTTTATAATCATAATATATAAATGAAAAATAATCTATAGAGAATATGTACAAATCTGTTAATTCTAATTATTTCCAATATACTACATATATATTTTATAATCTAATTTAATATTATATATATATATAATTAATATGATAATCTATTTATAGAAAGATACCCGCAATCATGACTAGCGAAGACACCAGCTTCCGGGACGTTCTATTCGAGCGCATGAACACTCACCTCAACAACAACACTATCCTGATCAATCGTGTACAGAAGGATGCCATGGTTACAGTGCATGTCAATCAAATAGCTTGTGTGTGGTAGTATGTAGTCGTTGTTATTTCTATTTATGTATCGGTTATATAATATATCCTACATATCTCATTGGGTTACCTAATATATACATGTATGTATATATATTATTTTTAATTTAAATAATTATAATATTATATTCTAATATACTTATATAGTTTTTCTAAATTAATAATTCAATAAATGATACAATAAAAAGATATTAAATATATTTTTGTCTAATAAATGTATCTAATAAACCAATATATTACAATTATATTTTGAATCGTTGAAAGTTTATATTTAAAAATTATTATTATAAAATTAATCAATAAAATTTAATATAATTTATTGATTGATTGAATGATAATTTATATAAGCATTTATATAGTCAAACTATTTAATCGAAATTATAAAGTATAAATATTTGCTAATGATAACATACATATAGAAATAAACAAAGAATAATACGAAATTAAAAAGTAAAGAAATTAAAACGTTTTACAGTTTTCGTTAAATATATTAATATAAATATATATTAATATAATACATTATTTTCATGTAATTAAAAAAAAAATATATTTGAATTTATATAATTATGTTAACTATTAGTATATAATGAAATTAATATTTTATATAGTTTTATTCTAAAAACTATAAGAATAAAATAATGTCTTTATAGAAATAAAGTGATGCGAGAAATACAGAATACAGGTATTCGAACATACCTAAATATATATTTGAAGTGGAATTCTACATATTCGTTAATAGTGGTAATTCAAATTACTCATCTTACCGTTATTACATTATCAGACACTGTAAGATGATGTACCATACACTATATGACAGACACTGTAAGATAATGTACGATACAGTGTATCAAATCCTTGCCATGGTTACAATTGCGTTTCAAAAACTAAGTAGGTATTTTTTCATAATTCACGTTATCTCGTAAAACTCGCTATAAGAAAACCCCCCTATAATAAAATCATTTGTTTTACAAAAATAAGTATCCTATAGGGACCGATCCCTCGAGGTTTTAATATATTATTTAACCTACATATATGAAATAGTATTATAACATTATTATATTTTATATTATAACACTTTTATTAATAACAGGAACATTTAGAAAAAGATTCAAAAATTTCAAATCTTGAAAATGATGTTACCAATTATCTCTTAAATTCTGGTTAGACTATTGAATTAATGTTATATAATATGTACAATGTTATATAATAGAATATAAATTTGGATAACAAAATATTTCAAATTTATTGTTGTAATAGTTATAGTTATTTTTATATATTTTTGTTAAAATATTCTTGGCACTTTTGTTTACAAAAGAAAATGATTATAAAGCATTCCTTTTTATCTAGTAGATATTATAATTAATTTCCAAATTTATATATATCCTATTACTAGTGAAGATGTTCTAAAATAAGTACTATTAAGTACAATAATTCATACATACTTTAATACTATATTTATTCATAATAATAATAATAACAGATTAAATATATGATATAATATATTATAATATGATATGCCTATATTATATGATATCATTATAATTAGTATGCATTAATATCTATAAATAATTAAATAATGTATATAAATTACGTGCTACTTCTGATCGAATAATTATAGAATATTCTAGGCTAGCATTGCTAGCATACCTCCAGCGTGGTTACTCATTGAAGTACCACCTTCCCTTCGTTCCCTCCCCTCCCTCTTCCGACGCTAAGAACACACCATACAACCTCCCCTTCGTTCCCTCTTCTACCCCTAAGAACCAACCATACACCCTTCCTTCGTTCCCTCACCTCTCTCTTCAGACCCTAAGAACACACCATACAACCTCCCTTTATTCCCCCCCCATCTCCCCCCTAGAACACGCGTTATCCGTCGACAACCTGGCATACACGCTGGCTAAGGACACGCACCCATGTCCTCACCATCTGGCCGTCGCTGCAGACCAGATCAAGGAACCGGTGTCCTACCTGAGACAGGCGCAGGTTCACTGGGAGAAGAGGATCATGAAGAGCGTGAACAGCATGTGTACTGAACTCAGCATTCCTCTCGCTAAGAAGGTAAGCGTGTATCACATGTAAGTACCACAGGTAAGCGTGTATCACAGGTAAGTATCATAGGTAAGGGTGAGTCACAGGTAAGGGTGAGTCACAGGTAAGGGTGAGTCACAGGTAAGGGTGAGTCACAGGTAAGCGTGTATCACATGTAAGTATCACAGGTAAGGGTGAGTCACAGGTAAGGGTGAGTCACAGGTAAGTATCACAGGTAAGGGTGAGTCACAGGTAAGTATCATAGGTAAGGGTGAGTCACAGGTAAGTATCGTAGGTAAGGGTGAGTCACAGGTAAGTATTGTAGGTAAGGGTGAGTCACAGGTAAGTATCATAGGTAAGGGTGAGTCACAGGTAAGTATCATAGGTATGGGTGAGTCACAGGTAAGTATCATAGGTAAGGGTGAGTCACAGGTAAGTACCATAGGTAAGGGTGAGTCACAGGTAAGTATCGTAGGTAAGGGTGAGTCACAGGTAAGTATCGTAGGTAAGGGTGAGTCACAGGTAAGTATCATAGGTAAGGGTGAGTCACAGGTAAGTATCACAGGTAAGGGTGAGTCACAGGTAAGTATCATAGGTAAGGGTGAGTCACAGGTAAGTATCATAGGTAATGGTGAGTCACAGGTAAGTATCATAGGTAAGGGTGAGTCACAGGTAAGTATCGTAGGTAAGGGTGAGTCACAGGTAAGTATCGTAGGTAAGGGTGAGTCACAGGTAAGTATCGTAGGTAAGGGTGAGTCACAGGTAAGTATCATAGGTAAGGGTGAGTCACAGGCAGTGGAGATAGCATCGTGTAATTACGGTGGTTTGGAATTATGGGAGATCAATAATGTACATACTTATAATAATATATTTTTATATATATATATATATATATATATATATATATATATATATGTATATATTAATATATTAATTAAACACCTATTAATCGAAACGTTAATAAGTGGTTTAATAATATATTTACAAATTGTATTCTCTACATTTTATACATATGCACATGCACTAGCTATCTCCTTACTATATAAATAGTACTCGCACTTGCACTTTATATACTTGTATTCGGTCGCATTTATTCCAACACACGCACTTTAATGTAATATAGCACTCACAGAACTATATAAGCAGCCGCCACCGCACTGCATAATGAACTATCTCCTTACTCGCGACATCTACATTATATCGTATTCGGCACTTTGTACATGTATCTATACTAGTTATTACTACTGTCTATTTACTCTATTATTACTTACACACTATATGAATTGTATAATCAAATAGTGATTATTAAAAGTATCTATGAATCTATCTAATACTGCACATACTCGACCCACCTCATCGCGCCGATAAATACGCTAAAGAGCTATACTTTAAAGTCAAATAGCACTGGCACTATATAGTGCTGCACACTACATGCATAACCCCCACCTCAGCGCTCCGAGTAATACGGTAAAGAGCTCTTTCCTAAAGTAAATAGCACCGCTAATCGAACATTATTGTCACAACACTACATACACATACACCATGCATCGCTTCGAGAAAGACGCTAGAGAGCGATACTTTAAAGTTAAATAACGCTGCCATTCTCACACTATATAGTGCCACTCTGCCCTATTCTGAACTTAAGTGAACCCCCGCACCGTAGAGATCCGAGAAAGACGCGAAAGAGCTGCTGAACCGCTGGTACGAGATGGGCGACGAACTACAGACCGACCTCAGCCGGTTCCGGCCCGTGTACGCCCCCAAGGACTTCCTAGAGGTCATAGCCGGCATCCGTAACCCTAACCTGCTGCCCGACGTCTCAGCCCTGTCCGCTTCAGTGGTGAAGACTTTCTCCGCCAGATGGGGCATCGTGCAGGCTACACTGTCCACTAAGAATCTCTCGGAACTGGTTAGCTACACGCGTACAGGAGTGAATGTCACTTGGGTACCCCGAATAGTCTACCTTGTAACTATAGTCTACCTATAACTCTGTCACAACCGACCAGGTATCAACTATGCAAGACTATACCAGATATATATATATAGTATATTATGTAGTATATTATTATTATAATTATTATCTTGATTAAAGAATTTCATATATTCACCTTTTCTTTAAGGACAGGAATACATTTCATATGACTATATTGTTTCCATGAAAAGATAAAAAAGGACTAGTTTTTAAAGAATACAATTATATATTATCATACATTTTTGTTTATGTTATTTTTTATAAATAATATATATAATAATAAAATTCTCATTATTTTATTGATCAAATAAATAGTTTCCTGAAACACATGTGTGTGTGTGAGAGTGTGTGTGTGTGTGCCATGCATATGTTAAAATAAAAACATGTAAATATACATCATTATATTTATAGAAACTAAAATATACATGAGTATAAATAATAATAAAAAATATATACAAAATAATATAAAAATATATATTTATATTAAAATTTAAATCTGATTTTATTAAAATATTTATGACACTTAAAATTCTTCTTTCACAAGATAAATAATCTCGCCTATTTTGTATTCATAAATCATATAAAACTATATCTTAAGATTAATTAATATTAAAAATAATGTATTACGTTCTAATAGATCTCATGATCTCATGATTATCGTAATAATGGTGATTTATAAACTTAGGTACATTCATAGTTATTTAGTTGATCAAACTTCAGTATCTTAATAATGTTTTTAAATAAACTATTATATATATATATATATATATTAATATATAATTTCGATAACCACCATGTAATCCTCGCCTTGTCTCACCTTATAGCGGACATTCTACAGTGACCTGTCCATGGAGTTTCAGCAGGGAGGTATAGATGATGTGGGCGATGGTTTCGCTTTCGATCGTAACAACAAAGCTAATAAACGTTATACAGATGTGTTCTATTTCAGAATATTTATCATATTCTAGAGATACTATATTATCTTTAATTGATTTAATATCATAATATATGCTTGAAGGATTAACATATAGAATTATCTCTTCATATTCTCTATTTGTATATAGTATTCAATAAGCTAAGGTTATATATCATAATGGTAATTACTAATATGTATTTAACTAAGATATATTTATTTATAATTGTTTATAAATTACTTTTGCTGACAAATTTGTTCTGTAAGAGTTTATAAGAAATTATAAAATATAAAATATTTTAAAAATGTTTGAAATAACTATATAAAGTAAATAATTGAGATGATAATTCCTCTAACTTTAATTAATAATTGATTTTATTTATATACAATAAAAAGATTTATAGTATTCCTTAGATCTTCGATGCGTCGTTATTAAATGTAGTGCTGTTATCGACTTTGTGCAAGTGCAAATATAGTTTAGGTTTATATTAAGATTATATAATATATGTAAAAAGAATTATATAAACCATAGGAAAAGTACATATTTATAGAAATATCTAATTTAGACTATTATTTGTAGACTACCTAGAAAAGCTATATTATGCATATTTTTTATATTGAATATAATTAGGAATAACCAATTTAGTATGATTGTTCAACATACATTTGTAATTTGTGCTTCAATATTAATATTGATTATATAATAATAATACATAATAATATAATAATATAATAATAATAATAATAACAATAATAATAACATTATTTATTTTAATGTGTTTTAATTGCCTGTGTAAAAGCATATTGGTAATTAAAAATAAATTTATATACAGATTCTTCTAGTTTATTTGTCATTAAGGTATATATATATAAGTTATAAATGTTTTACATTGTTTAAATAAATGTTTATAATTCAATACAGTTTGTTCACTTATAATATCTTAATTTAAATATTCATTGACAATTTATATATTTATTAAATATTATTATTCAATTATATATATATATATATATATATATATTAATATTGTGATAAGAATAATATTGTAAACTTATTGTACATATTATAATACAGTATTATTAACTCAGGTTTTAACCACCTAACTCTTATTGACGTGTTATTGTTTACCTATCATGATTGTCTTAATATAAATATATATGTATGTGTATGTTTATATGTATGTGCAAGGCTATGTATATATGAGTGTGTATGTGTATGTATATGTGTATGTATTTGTAAAACTAAAAATGAACTAAAAGAGTGTTGCGGTTGCTAACACTTAATACTATAGTATTACATAATCGCGTAATGAGGTCGTCACTGATCATACAGTGATAGAAGAAGGTAGGGCGTCGTGTATTCAACGCTTCTGCAGAAGAGGCTGTCCGATCAGTAATAGGGCCCAGCTGTGGATGATAATGCTCGGAATGCCCGAGATTACTAATTACGTTTGTTTCAAAGATGTAGATCTACGCATCGTTTAATAAATAATATCGTATATATTATATCATATTATATTATTAAAAATATATATTATATAATATACATTATGTCGTAGAAATATCGTACACATTATAAATTAAATGTTAAATAAAATATTTCTATATAATAATTATCTACAGTATACTGTAGTTATAACTATTACCTACAAAAAATATTACTATGAATACTACAATAGTAATTCATTAATGTTTATACTATTAATTAGGACAAAGTTTACTATTCTCAACTGAAGGAGGTGGTTCTTGAACATGATATGATGGTCGACAATCTGATATATAAGGTGGTTATATATATATGTGTGTATGTATATTAAATGTGTGAATTATTCTTAAGTATTTAACAATTTATTATATTTTTATAATTATTTGATTAACAGTATTCGATCAATATTATTAATATATATTTAATGGTTTAAATTACTTAATTGAAACTAAAAAACTGATGGTATGTTATTATAATGTTAATTTAATATAGTCTACAATATATCAAATAATATTAATAATAACAATATATAACATGATAACCTATTGAGTATTATAATGGATAACATTAGTATGCAATAAATATGCAAATTAATACAATGGGTATTTTATAAACAAGACAATTATTTGATTAGTTTTATTTTGTTTTTCAAATTTCATATTTACATTATTAAAACATGTAATACAATATGAGTCATGTATTCAATATGAAATTAAATTATTATAAAAATGAATTAATTTTTATAGTTCTATTTATATATATACTGTTACTTGTAATTATATTTATATACCATGCAGGAAATATACCTACATGTTAATATATATTTAAAAAACATCAACATAAGTTTATCAACATTTATACGTTAAAATTAGTTTACTATATATATTATATAATATCATTTATAGTTTTAAACTTAGTTTTAAAATTATTAACGATCTATCTATATTTACCCCAGTGTTATGTATTTCATTATTATTTCGTTATTTTTATAAAGTACTTGATCTTATTATTGATCCTCAATACTTTTATAGCTTAAAATATATATATATATACAATGGATACAGAATAATGAGCGAGGAACGATGAAAGGGAACGCTTAGACAGAAATATAGGAACTAGTTCCAGTGGAACGCGTTCCTTTACAAGTACGGAGATTTATATAGTATTAATTCAAGATATTTTTTATATTTATTTTATAATCTATTACAATATAAATAAAGAATTACAATGATTAGCATTATAATTATCATAAAAGTTTTAATATTAAACACATATACAATAATAATAAATACATTTAACATTTAATGCATATTACCATGTAATACTACCATATACTTAAATGTTTTATCGCCAATTCTATTTCTTTTTGCACTCAAATCATACTGATTCATGTATTATTAATTAGGTCAATTTTTTTGAACTAGACTATATTTAACTATATAGAGATTATTATATAGTTTGTAATATGGATAATGTGCATTGTATAGTATACTGTACATTTTAGATTATACTATATAGATTATGTATATTTTACACCGTATACAATTTACTGTATAATTAGTACACAATATTACCGGATAATCCGGTAATATCGTGTACTTACAGTTGGACTTATTCCGTAAAATAGTCACTATACACTGTTTAGTAGGAATGGTACGCTGTATACTGTATAGTGTACATTGTGAAGTATAAATTGTATACTGTATTTTATGAATAATAAAAAACTGAAACTGGAACATTACATATCAAAGGAACGGGAACGGGAACGAGTAATATAAAAAGAATGAGAACGGGAACAGATAATATAAATGGAACGGAAATGGGAATGGAAATGGATAAATTAAAAAGAACGGGAATGGATAAAATTAATAGAACGGGAACGGATAGCGCTAAAAAGGGAACTTTGCCCAACACTGTATATATATATATATGTTAATATTATGTCATATTCTATATCACCTATTTCATTTATTTAAAGGATATAAAACTGACTGCCACAAATGATGACCAATATTTTGTATTTCAAGATTATCTTTATCAGGTTATATAGCATATAAATTTAAACTGATATATATTATTTAACATATATAATATAATATAAATTACGATTTTAAATAAAAATTTGAATATCAAATCATGAGCTTTAATAAATGACATTCTTCTAAATATTTTAATTATAATATACATATTTTGTTATAAATTTTATAATATTTATAAATGTAAAATCATTTTAATTATCATTTTTACATTCATTTTATATAATATATTTATTTAAAAAATATTAAATTTCATATGCTTATTATTAAAAATTTGTTACATATTTGTTTATAATATAAATTTATATATTTGTATAGATGTTAGACTAACATTGTTAGTATAACTATTACTTATAATATTAGTTATAGAATTTACTAAATTCAAAAAAAAATTTACTAAATGTTATATACATATGATCTTAAATTATACAATGTACAGCTTTCTAATACCCAACTTCCTGAACAGGTGTTGTTGCCTTTCTCTCGCGACACATATGTTCTAGAACATTTCAAACATAGTTCATCATCTCCGAGTAAAAGTTTCATCAGAGGGAAACTTTCAATCCCAGGATTTGATGTTATTTATCCGCCCAACGGAGTTATACCTTTTCATGGATTCACAATGTATGGTTAATTATGGTGGTAGTGGTGATTGTAGTAGTAATAGTAATAGTAGTAGTAGTAGTAGTAGTAGTAGTAGTAGTAGTAGTAGTAGTAGTAGTAGTAGTAGTAGTAGTAGTAGTAGTAGTAGTAGTAGTAGTAGTAGTAGTAGTAGTAGTAGTAGTAGTAGTAGTAGTAGTAGTAGTAGTAGTAGTAGTAGTAGTAGTAGTAGTAGTAGTAGTAGTAGTAGTAGTAGTAGTAGTAGTAGTAGTAGTAGTAGTAGTAGTAGTAGTAGTAGTAGTAGTAGTAGTAGTAGTAGTAGTAGTAGTAGTAGTAGTAGTAGTAGTAGTAGTAGTAGTAGTAGTAGTAGTAGTAGTAGTAGTAGTAGTAGTAGTAGTAGTAGTAGTAGTAGTAGTAGTAGTAGTAGTAGTAGTAGTAGTAGTAGTAGTAGTAGTAGTAGTAGTAGTAGTAGTAGTAGTAGTAGTAGTAGTAGTAGTAGTAGTAGTAGTAGTAGTAGTAGTAGTAGTAGTAGTAGTAGTAGTAGTAGTAGTAGTAGTAGTAGTAGTAGTAGTAGTAGTAGTAGCAGTAGCAGTAGCAGTAGCAGTAGCAGTAGTAGTAGTAGTAGAAGTAGTAGTAGTAGTAGTAGTAGTAGTAGTAGTAGTAGCAGTAGCAGTAGTAGTAGAAGTAATAGCAGCAGTAGCAGTAGTAGCAGTAGCAACAGTAGCAGTAGTGGTAGTAGTAGTAGCACTACCCCATTAATTACACCCTTCATTAACAGTGGCTCCCCTATGTTTCGTCTACAATCAGATCACGACGCTGTACTACATATTCCGTCGCCTGTACACGCTCTACTTCTACCACCTGCACAATATATCATCGCATAGTAACGGAATCATCTCATTATCTTTGATGTTTGAATCTCTACTGCAGGCCCGGCAACCCCAGCTCTTCTATCACTTGAAGACAATGACCATTCAACCGTTTGTATTGTTACCTTTCTATGTTTTATTTGTTTAAGGGGATAAGTCAACTTCGCATTTAATAATGTGATTTAATATGCATACGACCTATAAATAAAAAAGGATTTTTGTATATTGGGTAATAATTTATAAATAAATCTAATTATAATTTCAATATAGTTACACAATAATTTTGTATATAAATGAATAGTAATTATACTGTTCTATAAAATGTTAACAGTAATAGTTTTTATGTGTATATTTTATTTTGTTATTATGTTAATGATAGGGTAAACAATTATTAATATTTTTATAATATTATTGTATATAGTATTATATTCATAATTGTATAGACATTTTCTAACAATAACAACATTTTCGTATAATACATCTATTTATTATCCATATATTATGAGAATGTAATTATTATATTTGCAATATTGTGGAATACTGTGGGCATTTTTAGCTGGGTGTATATATCAGAAGAAAAAATACTGAGAAAATTAAGATCAAAGTAAATTTGTAATTTAATAATAGGATTACAAATAATAGAATTAATAGCTTAGAAAATAATATATATATATAAAAATAAAGATACATGAATATATATACATATATATTTATTCTTTGTATATATAAACATATATAAATATAATATATAATTGCATTACACCAGTTATTTTAATATGATATATTTTAAATAATATATCTTATAAAATATGATTTTTACATTATTATATAATGTATTTATTAAAAATAATGTTTACATGAATAATAAATAATTGATTCAATATCAATAAATAATTGATTTGGGATCAACAGAACTTTACGATCAATGGAAAAATTCGACGGATATCGATATCAGTCGTTCATAAAGTTAATCTTATATTCTAAAATACAATACAATCAAATTAACATAACGATCGATGGACATCAATGTCCACCGAATTTGTCTGTTGATCCAATATTTGTAATAACAAAATATGTTTTCTAAATTATTTTATATATAAACGAACGTCGTCTATCGGGTAGGCCCTACCCCTTTCATATAGGAATAATATAGGAATCATTATTTGTCATAAATATATTTATATTCTACTTATATAAATATTTTACATTATGATTTAAATTTAAGCACTAAACTAGTTGTTCATCATTATTAATATATATATATATATTTATATATTAATATATATATTTTTGAAAGAAAAGGGCGATAGTAATATTATATATTGTAAAAAAAATATGAACACTCTTATTAAAAATTATTATAAATAAATGTATTTTTATATACTCCTTAATCTATAATCCTATTAATATTTATTACGCATTTCAGTTAGCAGTTTATTCTTCTTAATAAAACAGATACATTTATTATTCTATTATCATTGGTACCGCTGCGATAGATAGTTCACGCGGTCACTCTCTCGTCGTCCGCTATCTAAGCTCTCTAGCTCACCTCGTAACCTACAGTCTAAAGATTGCGTTCAAGTGGTTGATACGAGCTTTCTCCGGCTACCTGGCTAGTGAACAAGTTCTCATTCTGTGGGACAGGATCCTTGCCTATGACTCACTGGAAATCATAGCCGGTTAGCTGGATCGTAATTAATGTATTTTGTACGGTACGTAATATGCTAATATATATTTAATTGTATCATTTATTTTATTATATTTTAATTAATATATTATGTAATATATAATATAGATATTCATATTTAGTTTAACTATTATTTATTTTACTAATTTATATATTATATAAGGTTTGTATTTATTGATTAACATTATGTTTTGAATGCATACGTTATTTACAGTGAACACTCTAAATGTATTTAGCTTACAAATTAAATAAATCAATAGCCATATATATACATATAATTATACTGATTATTCTTTCAGTGTTAGCGTTTGCTATCTTCGCCTACAGGAAAACAAACTTACTTCAAGTGGCGTCCAACACTGCCGCTGAGGTAAGTCATCGACGTGTTAGACACGTGTCAACTTGTGTTCACTGACTCCACTCTTACTATATGAGTCATTATTAGTTCATTGCATCTGATTTAAAAATCATACTAACAAAACATTATATTTATTTTAGTTTGGATCAGATGACTTATTTAACACAACATTATTCTAAATAAGCTATCATTATTAAGTATATTATCATTATTTATATAACAATATATATATCCCAGATAATATTTCTCATAATTAGATACCATTCTTTCTTATTATTTATATTTCGTATCTATAAAATAATTTCTGTTTATTAATTAAAAAGTATGATATATTAATTTTTATTTTTCTATTCCCTATTTTTCTATCCCCCGATTTATCATTTGAAATAATGTTAGTATAACTCAACAACTACGTAGTTGTTGGTACTAATGTATTAATATTTCATATGATATTAACTAGATTAAAATTATTGTACACGCTATTATATAATTCCAATATTCACTTTTTGATCACTTATCTAAATTAACAGAACTTTAGTTCCTTTTGATTGTAATTATTTATATAACTTAGATTACTCATGAATACACATGTATTCATTATCTTGCATTAGCTATATTTAGTTTATTATCAGAATTATTAAAAATTGTCAAACATTTAGATTTCTTGACATGTTCATTAAGACTAGAAATTTTATAAATCTAAATATTGAAATTAATTTTTTTATGTTTTTATCACATCACTGTTGCAAAAATATTAGCATACAATTAGCATTAATTTACATTTTTATTATTATGATCATGTGAAATAATATCACTTTTCTGTATATATTTTTAAAATCATATAGATCAATTCATAATTTAATATATCTATGAAAATATTGTATTGTATTGTTTTTTAATCCATTAATAAATGTATTAAATTAACTAATTTAATTCAATTTATTGAGATATATAATTATGATAAATTAGAAATTGTAATATATAATAGTATATATTTTGTATATAATAGTATGTTTAATATACTCAGCCAAATTATATTTTTTTCTATATCTTGAATAATTAAGTTAATTATAATTAACTTAATTATTCAAGATATAGAAACAAGTATAATTTATGTTGATTATAATCAACATATTTATATATAAATATATCTTTATTAAATAATATATTTTCCCTAAAAATTATACTAATATGTATTATTGAAATTAAAAAATGTATTATATAAATTAATTCATTGAACTAGGATTACGTATATAGTTAGAATTAATAATTGTTAATTCATTAAAACCTACATTTTATTTATAAGATATCATAGTATATTATTATTTACAGTTTTATCAACCAAATATTAAAATTATTATAAAAGGCAATTTCTAAGAGAAATAGAGAGATTAATTTCTGTAAATATATCAGTTTACATAAATATCTAGATCTAGGATAAATAACAATATTAAACATTGAATATGTCCCACACTATGTCCTTAATATTAATAGTAGGCAATATATATGTATACACATATATGTATTAATCTTACATATAAAATAATGTTGTATACAATTAATATGATGTATATTGATGGGTTATTTTTCTTTTTATATAGTATATTAATTATTAATATTAATTATCGGCAATTGAAAATGGGTCATAGAATAAATAATAACCTAATGTAATCAATACACCACTGATTTCTATGTGTAAACTTATCAATTATTAACTAAATATTTATTGTAAATATAATTATCCATTAATAAACAAACACGGCCATATCTTAATTATCATAAAATTAGTTTATCTACTATTTATTTAATCTTATAATGGCATTCATGTTATTGTTTATAATTAATATTCTTTTAATTAGTATAATTATGGAATTCTAGAATAGTCATAAATGAATAATAAATAAATTATATCAAATAAATATTTCACAATCTAATATTTATGAAATTAATATTATATTTTATACTAAGTTAATGTTCTAAATATAAACATCACACGCAGGCGGTTCTCTCAGATCTCACCACTATTAAAGTGATGCCCCTCATTCAAATGGTTCTGTTTACGGAATAAAGGACGGCGATGTTTATATAAAATGTTTATTTATTAACAATAATAATAGTATAATAGTAATGATAATGATAATGATAATAATGATGATGATGATGATGATAGTAGTAGTTGTAGTAGTAGTAGTAGTAGTAGTAGTAGTAGTTGTAGTAGTTGTAGTAGTAGTAGTAGTGGTGGTGGTGAGTGGCGGTGATAATAATAAATGTAAATAAATAAAAAGTACAAGAATCACATTGGACGGAAAAGGAATGGAGAGTTTTGAAGAGATATTGAAGTATACACTGTTAGCCGCGCTACGTAATACACTGATTGCAGTGACAGCTAGTGTCAGTGGTGAGAGAGGTCGTTGTAGTAATGGTGACGCCTGTATTGCCTCGAAATTATCGATATAGATATAGTAACTATAGTATAATATACTATATTATACTATAGTATATATCGAAAGGGTTGAATTTAAAAAACTAAAAAATAAATAGGTACAGTCAAAATGTTACGACAATTGTTTGTATTTGTATCCGTAACTAAACGGCGCCGGTCGCTGGGGTTCAAGGTCGGTCAGATTATCGGTGCAGGTCGCGATCATTTCAATGCACGTCGAGCTGCACTCTTCGTCATTCGAACATAACTGTTTATTATCGTTGTTATAATAGTTGTTGATATAATAAATATTCTCTCTGGCTTCAATTTATAAATATTACAATAATATTAGTATAAATGAGGAAGAGGAGTGGTTTTACATTCTAATATGAACCTTGAAACAGCAAACTAAGAACGTTGCTATCAGTGCTAGTATTACGATCATTGCAGTTAATCCCCTTGTTCCGGCAGATCCTCCGATATTCCTACACAACGTATATCATATTATTTAATTAAATATATAAGTGAAATTACAATAATAATAGCAGCTGTATGATACGGCAGCGCTCATTAGCCGTCAATCAAAACTAAATCGTGAATAATATTTATATTTATAATAGATATCAATAAATTAAATATATAGGATACAATACATGAGTATACTATTTGATAATTTACCTCTTTGATAATATAACATATAGTATACATTATTTTAGTGAACATCTATGATATATGTAGGTATAGATATAAATATTAGCGTATATATAAAATTACTTAAATATAAAATTACTAATCGTATTATTTAATAGTCTGAAAGATCAATAATCGTAATATTTATTTAATTTACAGTTCTTATAAATATAATTCGCACTAATTTTGATCGAAGCTAATGCGCACAATATATCCATAATAATACCTATATCATATTTGCATAAATCTTAAATTATAAAATAATAAATGAAATAAAAAATATGAATTATATAAAAATATTTAATCTTATTTAATTAAAATATTATATCAAGAACTTGATAATACTGTAAAATATATATTTATCTAGATATATAAATTAAGGCCAGCGACCTTTGCAAGTTTAATATATAAAATATAGGAAAAAATGGGTTTACTAAAAATATGGTATGTCTGGTTATTGAGCAAGGAATGACTCATTTTATATTATTATCTATACAAAATATCTATTAAGGGGGTTATATTGTTAATACTCATATAATACAATATAAATTTGATCTAATTTTTATCTGAAAATATTTCATTTTACTTTTTATGCTTATTTTATAACATAAATTTATCTAAAAATTTAATTAATAATATTATATTATATATTATAATCATGTATGACTAAGTTTGTATTAGGTATATAATCTAAACAAATTAAATGTTATAATTATAATGTTACACTTTATTAATTTATAAAATATATTAATATCTCTATATTAGGTTAATAATCTGACCTATTTTACATTGTTTATATACATAATATATACAAATAATTGATATTTACTACATGTGAAATATATATGTACATTATATATACCTTATAGCTATTTATATTTTAATGTGATTTTAATTACAATAAAAATAAATGTTTATTTTGTTTATTTAAATCTAATTCAAATATTTACATTATATATGCATTTAAATATATATGCATTTAAATATATATTTGTACAGAAATATATATATATAATAATGATATTAATATTATATATAATATAGATACAATTATAAATAATGACACTACCATATAGGTAATAATAAAACTTTCTATAACTTGTTAGAAAACCAATACAATTATTGATATTAGATATATTTTATTATACACTGTAGCTCGTGATGTGATATAAAGTGTATGTGTGTGTATGTGTGAGAGTGTGTATGTATGTGTGAGTGTGTGTGTGTGTGAGTGTAGACTAACCAGGTTCCCTTCTGAGTTCTAATGTAGAAAGTAGCATCTTGTAGCTTCCTCATGTGTGAACACAGCCTCCTCTTCAGCCAGCACATCTTACGATGCTTCGGCACATACACAAACGCCACGCATTCCGGAAGCATCTGTAAACAATAATAGATCTCACTTAATCGTACATATAGGTAAGGCTTCTAGGTTTGGGCATATGTATATGAATGAATGCTTATTTCAATAATAATATACAATTCGTTGACTTTAAATTATTAAATTATTTAAAACTTTAGTTACAATGACAGAAATACAATATATCTATTAATTATATAATAAGTACTAGATATATGGTATTTCTGTGAATGAAACTAGAGAATCAGGTCAGGGGTACTTACCGAACATTCGTGGGCGCATCTGATCACTGAGATTCTCGCCCCATAGATGTCGCCACCGATGCAATTACTGCCGATGTGTTTCGAGTAGAACGATAATACTGAAGCTGTAATAGGTGTAGGCATGTTAAGAAGGGCTCTTGACACACACGCTATAAATAGAGTATACCCGTCTCCCGCAACCATACATGAACATAATAGCATACCATCGGATATATATATATATGTGTGATAATGGGGTGTAAACATGCAATTCCTGGTAACCAAGGGGTGTGTAGGCGAAGGGTGTTGTGGGTAATGCTTGTGGCTGCATGCAACGGAAGAAAGCGGCAATTCAATTAGTAAAGGCGAGGTGATATTAGTAATAGTGTTGATAAATATTGGTGAGGTGGTCGGTGGAACAGTGATAATATGATATGTAATTTGTATTGTATATGTACAAAAAGTATAATTTGTGACTTATGATACAAAATGAAACATGTAATATGCTTGTACCCTACTAGTGTCCCCTATGTTGATAATAAAGTATTTTATCATCTTCCTCATTACATATTTTAATTAATTATTTACTATGGAATATATTTTTTATTTATAAATTAGAAAGAAAATTGGATAATCATATTTGTGAAAGTATTATATTTAATGTATTTACAAATTCATAGATTTAAAATTTATATAACATTTAATATTTAAATACCTAACATTTAAGATGTCTACAATTATCATATAGTTAATACATTTTTATACTTAACTATTAGATATATTAAATAAATAATATATATATATATAAATTACATAACTAGATATATATATTGTATATATATATATATATATAATTTATATATGAATATTTAATTTAGTATTTTACATATCCCATACCGATATATAATATTATACATATATACTCATACATATTATCCACAATAACTTTATAGGTACTTCCTACATCACCACTCATTCATATCACCAATAACTGGTTCACTTATTTGACTTAATTATATGCAAGCATTTCTTGATTATATACTTACTTTTACTTTTAATCCCGTGACGCATGCATCGTATGTGGAATCATGTTGCTTGCAACAATAACAACTTTTCTCCATCTGTCTCTATCCCTCGTCTTCTCCAACAGTTCATCTAACGTCTTGTTTGTCCACAGAGTGATGTTTGACACCCAGTCTTTCTTTGGGCGACCTCTGCTTCTTGCACCTTCAACTTTTCCTTGCGTGATAGTGTTTGCCAAACTATTATGGCGACATATGTGCCCATAGTATGACATTTTCCTTCTTTTGATGGTTGTCAGCAGAGGTTCGAATTTGCCTACCAATTTTATTATTGTCTCATTTACATATTGATTAGTTTTCACATGTCGATAATTGATTTCAAGAAGTCTTCTATGAGCTTTGTTTTCGAATGCTGAGATCCTCTTTTCTTCATTTGACATTAGCGTCCAGGTTTCACAACCGTATAGTAGTATAGATAGAACTAGCGATCTGTATACATTTTATTTTATTTTAAAGCCGATATTTGTACTGGTCCATATAATGTTTAATCTTATCATTGCAGATATAGCAGTAGCTATGCGAATTCGTAATTCATTACCTGACGCTCCATCCGATTTTAGGGTCGCTCCTAGATATTTGAAGATTTTTACATCTTCGAGTAGTATTCCATCCATGTAGATTTTAGCGCACTTATCATTATTCTTTGAATTTAACATCAAAAAGTTTTGCTCTTCTCTTGGCTTATTTCCATGCCGTGGGCTTTTGAAGATTCGACTAGTCGATTTGTCAGGTCTGGTAATTCGGTATTGCTTCCTGCTATTAGGTGGATATTGTCTGCGAAAGGTTGCTGATCTTTCGACCGCCAATCGAGATAGTTGAAGTAAACTCATCGAGTGTGTTTATCATAATTTGTTCAAGGAAGATGTTGAACAATACTGGAGAGAGTAGACATCCCTGTCTGACTCCTACAGTTGTGTTGAAAAAGCTCCCGGTTACATTGTTGATAAGGACTGGACTAGTAGAGCTAGAATATAGTGATTCTATTATTTCTATGATATCTTTTGATATTCCGAAGTTATACATACTTTGCCATACACATTTATGCCATACCCGGTCAAAAGCCTTTTTAAAATCATAAAGTTGTGATATACATCTTTATTGTTTTCTATGTGCTTTTCCATGAGAATTCTGCAATTGAGGATTTGTTCAATTGTGCTTCAGGATTTTCTAAAGCCTGCCTGTTCTTCTGCTAGGATTGTTTCAGCTTGTGGATTTAGACAGTTTAGGATTATTCTTAGAAGTATTTTGCTTGCATGCGGGATAAGGCTCAGGGTGCGGTAGTTTGAACATTTCCGTGAGTCACCTTTTTTCGGAATTGGTATTATAAGTGATTTAGTCCATTGGTCTGGCCACTTCTTTGTTTTCCATATTTGTTGACATATTGTGGTGAATATTTTGATCAGACTTTCACCTCCGTGTTTTAGAAGTTCACCAGGAATGTTATCAGGACCTGGCGATTTCCCATTCTTAAGAGTCAGAATTATATAAGCACTCATTTAATCTATAAATAGCATACATGCAATATTGATATTCCTAACTGGCTACTGAAAGTTTTATATAAGTTTTATTATATATTTGAATTATATATATTTATATATTATATCATTTTTTGTCTTCATATTTTACATATTTATTAGGATAATAAGCTCACAAATTAATCTGCTGTTAATTTCAGTAGTAATCCATTAATAACAGCCATATATATGTTTAATAATGGATAATTAAAATAGTTATACCATTTAAATAATAAAGGACAATTTTAATTTCTATTGAAAATTGTCTATCGAGTTATTATATAAAATTACACATATCGATTATTATTTTGTGGTAACCATAATGAAATAACCTTAAGGACTATATTCTTCAATATTTTTCTTAAAAATATAAAATTAAAATATTATAAGAGTATAATAAGCTTATATGCACTTTATATTTTATTATTATAATATTTTATTTATACTGAGATTTTAAAAGCTTAATAAAAATATTCCATCAAATTAATACAAAAAAAATCTGCTTTTCAGAAATACATATATATATAAAACGTTTAATATAATAAAATTTACATAGGTATAAAGCACGCATTATTCTTATATTAACGTACTACATAATATTGCACTCTCTGATAAGCCTATTATAACACATGCAGGTGGACGCTGCTTATAGATATGTTATAGAGAGAGAGGGTAAGAAAATAATTCAAGCGCCGCCACATTACTGCGAGGCTAAATACATACGTGCATTCATTAGGGATATTTCTATAGTTATCTCAACTGACATTTACATGCATTCTATTACAGTTTTTAGATTGGTTATGTTATAATCATCTATTTGGTATGATCAAAAGTACAGTTATTAATACTATAAGAAATTCTAGAAATACTATAAATAAAGTTGTATAAATAAATAAATAATTACTTACTTACATAATTACTTATATATATATTTATATTTATAATATAAAAAAAAAAATATATATCAATTATTATACCTTTAATTTATAAGAATATTCATACATATTTTTAAAGTATTAGATTAAATTGGACTCTACACTAAGATATGTTGGCAAGTTCCGATCACTTAAGGTGATGACTTATTATTCAATCAAAATAAAATCTGAATATCATCTGAATATCCGATGATTCATAAAATATATTTAAAACAACCTTTTAAAATTCCGTTTACCTGTCAACATTTCCGATACCTTTGATCTCAACAAATATACACTATTTTACTATTATTTACAGATTCACTATGTTAATTATATGCTTCTTAAGCCAACTACATATTTATAGAATTATTAACCTGTTTATTTTATTAAATTTATTACTTAAATGATATAAAATTAAATTATTCATACAATTATTTCATAAAATTAAAAAAAAAACAATATTACCTGACAGAAATATAGGTATATAATAACATTTAATCTATTTTAAGAAATTACATCATTCTATATCAATAATAAATGTACCAAAGTGTATTCTAAATTGAAAATTTTATCGGAATATATTTCTTATGAAGTACATTTAATGTAAAAAAAATCCATATAATAATATATTATCAGAAATGATTTATAAATAAATATATATATATATATATATATATATGTATATAAATATAAATATAATATAAATTAGTAGTTATACATCGTGCATTATTCGATAATAAAAGCTGAAGCAAATATATATATATATATATAAATACATATATATACATATTCAGACCTCAAGTTTATTTTGATTATTACATATAACAAGAACATTAGTTATATATTAGATAGTATAATACCCTCAAATAACAATAAACTAATGAAGTTATACTATCGGTATTAATTATAATTAACATTATATATTGGATTAGTATAACAGTAAATACGTAATCTTACACATACAACCCTGATAACCCCATATAAGGTATTGTTTTATATATATTACATATTACAGATATCATATACTACTGTATTGGTTAGTATGTTTGCCAAGTTTTGTTTTTGTTGCATTTAATTTAATTTTAACCCAATTAAATCTCTATAAATATGTTTATTTTACCTTTGTACCACACATTAAATATATGAGAAACTGATGTAAACCGAATATTGCTCCCTGAAATAGATCATAGAACATTAATGCAAAATGAATACCATGATAATTATTATGGTTTCCCTTATAATCATTGTGAATAAATAAAAACCATGTATTCAAAAGCAAAAAGAGAGGCATGATTGTATATATGTATACATATGTGATATGCAGTAAATAAATATGGACCTTCCTTTACAATATTGAATTATAAGTAGCATTTATATACAGTTCTGCCTGCAATAATGCAATCAATGAATTTTAAATGACGTGATTTATGTTCATAATACATTTCTCGAAGTTAGAAACAATGTCTGAAAGAAATACCTTATATAAGCAAAACTAGCCTTTGACTGTTAAATTAATTATAATGATTATGTATATAGCATATAGTAATGTACAGTATGAAAACTACATATTAAATAGTATTTACGTACTTTAATTAAGTATTAATGGAAAACATAGTTATTAGTTCAATTGATTAAAATTTAATGATAAATTAGAATACTAATAATACTAAATACTTGTATGTATTTAAAACTTATATAGAATACTATAACTACTAGTACTAACTGGCTCCTTTCTTATACGTAGTGATACCCATGACGGGTGAGACGTCTTCACAGACATTAGAGAGCAGGATACAGCTGCCTTCTCCGTAAGAGTTGCCGGTGTCATTGCTGTGCATGAAGGTCAAACAGAGGTCGTCGTCTGCACATATCATTGCGCATGCCTGTTACATGATTGTCAAACAATGGAATATATTATGTAATGGTTATCGATAGGGTGAGTAGTTAATGCATAATTGAAATGGTGTGATTAAGTATACAAATGTAAGAAATTTCATACAAATTAAAAAACACTAATAGATATTTGAGAAATATCTATAATATAAACTAAATTGTGAATACTAGAATTAGGTGAAAGTTAGTATATTTACTGATAACAATATAGGGCACTATATACATTATTATTATTTATTTATTATTATTAATAATAAATATATTCATATTGTTAATCTGCATACTAAAACATCACATGTATTGATTAATATTTATGTGACCTAATTATCGGACAATGTAAATATAGTGTAGATTTATGGATATTTAAAATAACACAAGTAAATACATGTGTTTATTATTGTCAATAAAATAAGTTCATTGACACATAATTGAATAGATTACTCATTATTAAATTCAACAACAATATTAATAATAAAATGTGCAGGAATGATTAATTATATCTATTTGATATGGTATCATTATAAGTTTATGTTATTATTTAAAATATTATTTGTAAATTTTATAATAACAATGCTTGTATATACATTTATGAAAATAAAGAATTTCAATAACATAACTGCCATTATTATTTATCATTTTATAATATAATAAACAGAATTGGATATATTAATTTTTTCGTTTATAATAAAATAAGATTATAATATTATTAAATTTTGATATTTTACAATTAAGATATATTATAATTAATTAATATTTTATATTTTGTAAATATGATTAAATTTTGATTAATTTATCTTGATAAATAATAATACATTTTAATTATTTGTCCATCTCATATGCATGCCAATAATTAGTTTGCATGGTAAATATCACTACAAACATCAATGAGCAGATCGAAGGAGCTGATTATATCATCGCTTTCACAGACACCAGAAGTAGCAGAGAAATATTCAAGAACTCCGGTATTCTGATTACCTACCATCAGTCTCGGAGATGGACCTACACACAATGATAATAGAAACTAATAGAATAATAATACTACATATATATATATATAGTTATTCATTTAAGTTAATTTTTTAAATCATTTCTAATTTCAATAATATTTTCAATAAATTAATATCAATAATATATAACGTATATTATTATATAAATAATGTTATCTATATATTTAAAAACTATTGATTTATTTTATAGTTAATTCATTTTTAAATTAAAATATATTATTAAACTAGTAGACTAATATATAAATAAATATATTAAAATTTAGATCTTCTTATAATTTTACATCTATATATATAGTACAACATAAAATACATATATAGATGATACCTTGATAAGATTTCTTCACGTACAGATACTGAGAACTTCCGTCGTAGGTTCTATTGCATGAGTCAGACTTCAGCTTGCATCCGTTGACATTGTAAACAAAAGAAACACATCTAGTGTCATTGGCACATTCCGAGGCGCATCCTTCCAGCAATACCTAGAGGATAATCGTGATGACCTTGAAGATAACTATACTGCGACGTGATGCTTAGCATTGATGATGTTAGCAATAGTAATAATAAATATATAAAAGTATGATAATACATAAAATAATCATTATTTACCTCCAGTTGTTTATAACTATTTTCTATACATCCTCCGTGATAAACAACAAATTCATTCAAGGGGGTATCTATAAAATATTTAAATTATTATTATATATGTATTTTAAAATCACTAAGCATATTCAATAATAAATATATTAATTTATTAATCTAAAATATAATCAATATATTATCTAATATAATATAGATTAGATATTAATTAAATGCACGTATTTATGATGATTGAGTCGTAAAGAATGTAAACAATGGAGCGATCATACCTATACTCGCGTAAATCCACGTGTATCTCATGTATTCAGTGACGTTATGTTTGATGTAGCTCACTTGACTATAGCCATCATTCACGTATTGCTGGGCATTGTATCGCATGTACATGTAACTATATGTGACGCATGAGGTAAGGTAAGGTGTATAAGGCGTGAGTAAAATAACGGAAATACCTAAAGAAATTGAAGGGATTTCTTTGATCGGATTCGTGATGAATCATCTTAAATCTAGCGACAGAAGCAGGATATCTGGTAGTCTTTAAACCTTTTGTTCTAACTCTGTGAAATAATGGTATTTATATGAGCATATCATGTGATCATAGCTGTAGAAATATAACCTCCTTAGCATGTCATCATCTTCTCCACCCCATCCATAAAATGAATTTGAAAAACCTGTTAAAATATTTCATAATAATAATTAATACAAGAATACATATATTTAATGTATCTAATAGTAAATAGATCTAATTGTAATAACTATATGAAAGGTAAGTGATTATAACAAAAATTATATATTCCAAAATATGAAAATAAATATATTATGTAATCAAAATAAAATAATAATATATAATTTTATGGGCATTCTAGTTCCACCAAATTTAGCGCATGTTTGCATGTAAATAGATAGGAAAAGATTATTGTTTACTATAAATACATATTCTCATTAAATATTTGGCCAATATTTTTTTTAAAATTAAGTAATATTAATTATTTCTAATTTAAAAAATGAATTTTATATAGAAATGTAAAATTATATATAAAAAAATGGTATTTTATATATATATATATATATATATATATATATATATATATATATAATCTAAATATATAGCAAACATTTGTTTGATAATAAGCCAAATATTTAATGAGAAGAAGTATTTATAGTGAAAATACTATTTTAAATATCTATATTCATGCAATCACATGGTAAATTTGGTGACAATAGGATACCCTTAAATTTATAAATTATAATAATTTTTTAGAAAGAAAATGTATTTCAATATCAATCAATTTAAAACTAAAAAACAAAATCATCAAAATCACAAGATCATCAATTAATATAATTTGTATAATTACTGTATATAAAGAAATAAATTATTTGTTATGAAAAATTATAATAATAAAATAATTTATAATATAAAAAATAGTATCATTTTCCTTTACAAAGTTATATAATATAATAATTGACATGAATTGAAAAATTACATTTATATTAGCCCCAAGTAATAATTATGGGCATAATTATTTTTAAATTAATTATTTATTTATTTCTAATAGAAAGTAATCTATTTTAGTTAAAAATCAATATTTCTTAAGTATTTTTTATTTATTTAAAATTTTAATTTAAAAAAAATAAAATTAATAATAATTAAAACAATTATTTAATTAATTAAATGCAATTTAAATGTCTATATAGTTATTATTTGTTGTTATAAATATAAATTTGAAATTTAATATGTCAATAGTGATTAATCATTATTATATGCTTAATATTTTTAATTATATATTAATATTTTAATATATATAATAAATATAAAAATATAATATTGATAGCATAGGATATTTATATATTGTATTAATAAAATGTACTTATATTTGATACATACCTATTATATTAGGAATTAAATAACTATAGTAAACTTAACACTAAATATTTTATGTAATATAATTGCTTTTTTATAAAATTTTAATGTTGACAATATTTATACAGATATAATATTTGTTATGATCATAATATAAAAAGCAAATATTATTATCTAAATAAAAGAAATCAATAACTCAATGCCTGTAGTGGTATGATATTGTTAACAAGGTGCCACTAACAAGATCAATTATCATCATAGATATTGATTGTAATATAACAAAACATTCCATGAAAACTGAGATAACCAACTGAATTACTATTATTTATTGGCATTATTAATAAAAAATAACTGTGTTATCATAAATGATAAAATAAATATTATAAATATTTTTTATTATATTTTGGTAATCTATGAATATAAATAATTAATAAATATATAAATATATATATATATATATATAATATATACTTATTTATATGTATATTCATATATATATATATATATATTACAAATACGTTGTATATAATATCTAAATGAAGAGATGTAGTGATAGGAACCGTTAACTTGCAGGAAGTCGCTGGTAGAGAAGGCGGTAACCCCCCCGAACACCTCCTGATAGATGAGGCGGTACTTATATTTGTCGATGTAGGCCCCCACGTGGCGAGGGTTAGTACTACACGTGTAGAAGTTACGATCGTCTTCCAGAAGCATGTCTACGTCGTGAAATATAGCGCAGTCAAACTGGAACAACTCGTGAGCCAGCTTGAAACCGATGTTCATCATGGAAGCCTTGTTGAATACTACCGGAAGCTTCTACGAGGGAGGAGGGAGGAGATTGATTGTATGTATTTATTATGGATGAGTGATAGGTAAGATAGTTTATATGAGTTATTGGTGGCCGTATCGATGTGTAATTCGAAAGCTATTGTATACAACAAATATATTGTTTACACATTAATATTTATGCTTCTATATATATATAAAATTATAAATCTTAAGTATATAAAATTATATAAATAAGTAATTACAAATCATTTATATTGTTCTTTAATAATTTTCCTAGAAACTAGTTATTAATAGACAATTAATCATACTTCCTATTTATAGTATAATATATATATATATATATATATATATATATATATATATATATATAAATACATTTAATGATGTTATTAATATAACAAATCAATCATATACAATCATATAAATAATAAGTTGAAAATAATGAACATATTAATAAATACCAGTGAATAAAGGCATAGTATAATGCATTAGATATTTTATATTGGATTAAAATGGTTATTATGTTCTATATATGGATATTCTGCATTGATACATCACAACATGACGATGAATACGTATTATTAGAATGTCTACAATCATTGATAAGTAACCTGTTCTATGACAAACACCCTGTAGTGTATCTTCTGCCTCATTAGAATAGGGTGAATGTGTGCTAAGAACAGCCGCAAGTGTGTCTCCCTATCTCTGAACGGAATGATGATGGCGACCTTCTATACACGGGGAGGAGGGGCAGAGGTCATTGAAGGTCGGTATGTTATTTAGGCATGTAATCAGTTTAATAAACAGATAATGGATAACAATAATGGATAATGATGATGATGATGATGTTGATGATAGAGTTACTAAAGATAATGATACTGTCAGTATGATAATTACTAGGCGTTGGCTGCGAAGGTGTCTATGAAGATCTAGGTGTATTCTCATGAGGTGTGATATCAAGGTGAACGGTACCATTAATTGATAGGAAGCAGAAAATCAATACGAGTCTATTTATAGAATCGTGATCATTATAGTGATCATCTTCATAGTGATCGTATTAATAAGCGCGTTCACTTTCAATCGATACAACTACAACTACTACTACTACTACTACATTGATGGTATGTGGTACATAGTGCTGCTGCAGCTGCTGAAGGTTACCTGTCTAGATATACAAGAGGAAGGGTGCCACGTTCCACCCGGCTGTAGCTGGTCCCACAGAGAGGGTTCAACGTTGTTTACCCCCGTGACCTCGGGTTCACCTCGCGTGAACGATTGCGTAACGGATAGAGGAGGCGACGGTGGTCGGGTCAAAGGTGAAGGTAACTCTTTCAGGGGTCGATTGAGACCGGCGTATAAATCAATCGGTATCTGGCCCACTTTTCGATGGTTTATGCGAATTATTAGAATAAGTTTATGAACATTTATTTAATGTAAAATATATATAACTATATTATAGAAATAAATATATATATATAATTATATATATATATATAGATAAAATAACGTGTATAAAATATACTATTATCGGCTACCTACCTACACACGTGCATATACACATAGAGACATACACTAACGTAGACCGGAGGGAACGCAAGGACACAACTGGTCAGTGGTGTTCTTGTGATGTAGCAGGGGCATGTGTTCACATACCACATTGTATTGTTTGAGGAACGTTTTCGCTTCAGCTTCCCATTTAGATAGTTGTCTAGAGGTGGCAGGGAGGTGTTTTGGTAAGGTAAGGTAGAGGTGATAGAGAGAGAGATAGAGAGATTGAGAGATATATAGAGAGTGAGAGAGATAGAGAGAGAGAGTGATTAAGAGAGATGGAAAGAGAGAGAGAGTGAGAGTGAGAGAGTGAGTAAGAGAGATTTAGATATAGAGATAGTGAGAGAGTAAGAGAGTGAGTAAGAGAGAGAGAGCGAGAGAGTGAGTGATAGAGAGTGAGTAAGAGAGATGGAAAGAGAGATAGAGAGTGAGTAAGAGAGATTAAGATATAGAGATAGTGAGAGAGTAAGAGAGATAGAGAGAGAGAGTGAGTGATAGAGAGAGTGAGTAAGAGAGAAATAGAGTGAGAGAGTGAGAGAGATAGAGAGAGATAGTGAGTAAGAGAGATAGAAAGAGAGAGAGAGTGAGTAAGAGTGAGAGAGAGAGAAAGAGAGAGATATAGAGAGAGAGTGAGAGAGATAGAGAGAGTAAGATAGAGAGGTTAATAGATATATAGAGAGTGAGAGAGAGAGTGAGAGAGAAAGAGAGATAGAGAGAGAGTGAGAGTAAGAGAGAGATATAGAGAGAGAAAGAGAGAGAGTGAGTAAGAGAGAGAGAGATAGAGAGATAGTGAGTGCGTGAGAGATAGTGAGAGATAGGGATAGTGAGGTAAGGTAAGGCAGAATCGATGGAGATAAAGATGACGATAATAATAATTTTGATGTAAAGTCAGTGAAGAAAGAAATTAAGCAATCAAACAGAAGATGATTAAGTTGGCATAGAGTACCGAATATAAATCTATATTAACAAAGATAATTAATAATTGATGTGCCAGTGTCAAATGCAGATCAATACTGAGGTATTATATACAGGTAACATTTCATAGGATACCACCAGCACTATTAATAATCATATGATTACATAATACACATACCTATATAGATTATCATATAATCATATCATGTAAATATACATCTATATACTCAGTGTGTGTAATGATATTTCTATAAGAAGCTTATATTTATAGGAAATAAAGTACTACTATTAATATTTATAATAACATAATCTAATGCAATATTATTTTTGATAATACAATATATAACTAAAGAAACGTGTAAAAAATGTTACTCAAACACACATACTATTACTATATAGTATATAATATTAGTATTACTATATCACACTACATAAATCACAGTAATTTATAATAAGTAAACTATAATATCTCTTTGTAGGACCAATCTGTAGTCTCTTGAACAATTGAACATATCATAATATAATAATACCATTACACCATTGAATGAGGGTATTATACAGACCTGTGATTATTCAAAGGAGGGTATGTGGCTAATATGTGCAGGGATTCATTGTCTTTAACTTCTGGGGCTATTAGTTCACCCCCATCTCCGATATTAGCATGAGATCTGTACGATACAATAGCACGAGGTATTAAATACGAGCATTAGGTAGTTTATATTTTAAATAATATTTATTTAAATAACATATAATAAATATAAAATGTAATATTGAATTATATATATTTATACTATTTATAATATTAATTAGAGAATATGTAATCGTATTACATTATATTATTATTAATTCAATAATAAATATTTAATTAAATGCAATATTGTTGTTGTTTATTTTGCATTAGTAATTAATTATCATATAAACATCCATTGTTTAATTACATATTGATTGATTATATTATTAAGTGGCCTATATATGTCCTACACATGATTACACTATTAATTAACTTAACTTAATTAATAAACCATCATTAATTAACTAATATATTTATTAATTTATACATTGATAAATTATTATTATAAATATATAATAACTATATATAAATAATATATATTATATTAAAATTGACATTTGTAAACAAAATTTATAAAAAAAATGTAATTATTGTGAATTATATATACATATATACATATTATTATAAATTTAGTTAAAATATAAGATTATAGTTAAAAGCTTCACGATTTAAAAAATAATCTACACCCGCATAATTCTTTATACTAATTAGTAAGTGTATACATTTATATATAAATGGTATAAATATATAGTATTCATGTTATTATATATTTAAAATTAGTATACTTAATATATTTATACAATATTACTCTTTAATTTTAATTTAAATAATATTTATGATTCATATTCTCGTGATTGAGATATCTATATATAATATATTATATATATATATATATATGTATAGTTACGCTATTATTAAATCACTAATTCGAATAAACAATTTTTCAGGCATTCAAATCGCGAAGATTTTGATCATATAGGTATCAAGTATAGGTTTATTTAGGTATCAAAATATATATTAAAAATAAACTATAAAAGTATATAAACTATTTAATCATTTTGAAATTAAAATTATTTTTATTAATCAAATTGTACAAATTAATATAAATAAAAATAATGATATGCTTCCAGCCCTGGGCTTTGATGCTACTAAATAATTAATAATGATAAATAGCTATAACAAAAATTGAAAGAATTTTGTTAAGTAATAAACTAAATTAATATATTGTAATAATTATAAAAATACAAATATATATAATAATAATAATATATATTTATAATAATTTATTATTATCATTGAAATTATAATTATTATAATATATTATAGAAATGTATTTAAAATAGATTGCATAAAATGATTGTCACACCAAAAATAACAGCTGGATATAATCGGCCCAAGTTGTAGAGTCCGATATCATCGTATATAAAATCGGGTAGTTTTGGGTGAACAGCTATATTGATATCGGGTAGATAGACTTATGCGGGTAGTTTACATATAAATTACCTATTAAATATTTTATTTCCTCGATGTGATAAATGTTTTACAAATAATAAATAACAGCCACATTTCGTAAGCTGGCTGGAATTTTTGTGAAATAATATTCAATTTATTTTTTAACAAAATTAAAATTTATAAAAAATATTAAAATTTGTTTATATAAATATATAGTTAATTATAGTATATGCATTAAAGAAATATCTTCATTAAATTACATATATATACTCAATAAATCACAAATAATAATGAATAATCAATTAGATTTCAAAACATGTATATTTCACGAGAAAATCAATAATACGAAACTCGAGTTTGATGCGCATATTAATACGCCGCCGTCGCCGCTATATTTAGAAACTAACGCGCGCGACACCCCAATTCCCATGTGATAGGCGAGGAAGAACACCGTCTGAAGACCCATGCAGGCGGCCAACATGTACACGATGTAGCTGAGCCGGAAACAGCGACTGGTGAGGCAGCCGCGCGCCACCGAACCACCAATCATATGCACCGAGTCCGATTGAGAGATGGTAGAAGAGGCTGACGAAGAAGACGACGAGGATGAGGAGGATGATGAGCAATGATTGGACGGCGCCGGCCATTCAATTAGGCGTTGACCACTAGGCGGAGATCTGCCCCCGACTTGTGTGTATGTGTGGTTGCTGAATACCATTACTAGCGATGGCCTGTGTTTACTGTGGCTATGTTCGTGAGCGCTGGTAAGGGGGTGTATACGTGTGTGTGTTGTTTAGTTATGTAAATTAACTATTGTTTCAACTCGATGGTTGATGTTTTCAGAGAGTATTTTATCGTTTTAGTCGGAATAATGGCGTGTAATTCCGCTTATCGCTGTGTCCGCGATGCTATGATTTGATGTATGATCGATGCTATGTGATACTGCTATGTATAAATCTATAGGTTTAATATATGCGCGCGATTGAGCTATAGATTTGACTGTGTTGACTATGTTTTTCTGTATCCGTTTTTGAATGAATTGAGTAGAATTTAATATATCACTGAAGTAATTAAATAAATAATGTATGGTATTTGACTAGTTTTCTATAAATAAAATATTTAAAAGGTATTATTAATTATATCTGTAATGGTCCTCTTCATTTATTTCATTTTTCTTTCCTTGTGATTCTTATAAAATCTGTAATAGGGAAAGTATAATTAACAATATATAATACAGAATATATTTGTATTTCATTAATTTATTTAAAAATTGATTACATTTATAGATATTACTTATAATATATAATATTAATAATTATAACATATATAATATATATATATATATAAATAAAATGTATATAAATTTATTCTCTGTTATTTTTGCACTATAATTATTAAAAAAACACTGATAATATACTATAAAAATAACCAATCAATAATTCTGATACTAATGTATAGTGAGTAAAATAGAGATGTTGATAGAAGAAAGATATACATTATATATATTATATATATAATATATATATATATATCTTATATTCATAGAAAATATAAAAAGTAAATAATAAACATATTATTGAAAGAGAAATAGTATTTATAGAGAAGGAACTATTATTATGCAAATATATAATTATTATTACATAATTAACTAAATAAATGTTAGGAAGTTTACAAATATGTTGATATACATTCGTCTCTGGATATACGGAACATGAGGATTTATGTTCTATAGAACTATAGTATCAATATTGTAATCTATGTTTAGAATGATATTCATCTCATTTAATAATTAACTGATAAATATAATTTTAGATTTAATATTATTAATCATCAATATAAATATGCATATATAAATGATATACTATAACTTATAATGAGTTAAATTTGAGCAACTAAGCTAAATGACCTGATTAATGGATTAGCTTTCTAGTAGTGAAGAATCAAATTGTTAATAATATGAAGCTCAAATATGAAATAATAATTAGAAATTAATATTATACCTATTAATATATCAGATATTATTCTATACTATACAAATAATCCACTTTTATTGATAGAGATTTATATTATATAATATATGAATGGTATTTCTATAACTAATTCAAATATTATGATTAAGTTCATTTTATTAGTTGTTTATTTAAGAATATAGATGATATTAAATATAAAAATAATATTATATATATAAATTTATACTATACAAGCATAAGCATATAGTATATATGCCATATACATATATAAACATTTTGTAATTTATACAATTGACTAATAATTTCATGACCAGTGTTACTATTATATAATCAAGAGTAACTTTATTACATAAGACTAATATATTTTCTGTGTAATTCCTACACATGTTCATTAAATATGTATATATCATATGGTATAGGATATAATAATTCTATGTATAAATATATATATAAATGTGTTTTTGAATATTGGCTTTCTGCATGTGACATAACTGGCTTACTAGATTATCAAGATTATTATCTAGAAATATTATTTAATACTATAGAATTATGAATTATGCAATATGATATGTTGATAATATACTATACTTAATTATATATATATATATATATTGATTATTCCAATTAATTAATATTTATAGGTGGTATATATTATACATCTATAAAATGTATTTATTTAATTATTTGTATAATAAACATAAAAGTGATTCTCTAATACATATTTAGTAAATATTATTAACCCATATGAGATCAAATAAAGAATAGTTTAAAATTAAAGATATTATATATATAAATTAGTCTAGAATTTATTTTGTCAAGTTTATAAATTAATATATTAAATGATATAGAAATAATACAGCATAAACAAGTATTTTCTAATACAATTTATTTTGTATTGTATGCAATTTAATATTATTTAGAATATGCTTATTTTATTTTTATATTATTTGTTATAATATATACATATGTTGTTAATGCTGTTTCTAAAAATATATCATAATAATCAGTGTATAAACAAAATGCTTAGACAAATATGAATTAAAAATAAACAAGTTACATTTTAAAATGAATGCATTATTGATATACATTATTGTAATTCATTATTTTATTTTTAAATATAAATATTTATAAATATCATTATTTCTATTAGATCAATATCAAATAATTGTTAACCATTTGGCATACCATATTGTCACTATCTGTTGACCAAATAATGATATTTCTTACAGAAAATTTTATTTATATCAATTACATTATTTTATTTAAGGATAATGGTATTTTTATATGTAGCTAGATTACTATTATATAAGATGGAATATTTGTTATTGTTGTTGCCCATAAAATATTCTATTAATAGATAGGAAAATAGGTCATATTTAAAAAAAAAAATTAGTTCATTAATATTTATATAAACTATTTTGATGTTATCATCACCTTGTCGTCATGTTCTCATGTTCATTCAACTATCATCATAATATAATATATTGAACTTATAGCTAAAAAGTTAATATTAAAAAAATATATACTACAAATAACAAATAACATATTTTCTTAAAATAGTAATTAAAATTGATTATTATTCTGCTTAATTTTTTTTTAAATACTTGTGAAAAAAAATAATATACTGTTTATGGAATTATTAGAATGTATGTTATTTATTTTACAGACATTGCATAATATATATATATGTGTGTTAGAAAAATAGTATATATATAGTTGTTAGAAAAATAATAACTTAGTAGAATACACTATGGTAATTATTTACAAATAGTACAATTATATAATTACAAATATATATATATATAATAATTTATTGTATAATTAAATTTTGTTATAATGCTGAAAATATATTTATTATAAGATATCTATAGACTATAAAATATAATAATAAATGCAGGTACCAAATATAATATATAATTAAATAGTAAATTAATTATTAATAATATATATAAATATATATGATCAAAGATTAAATTTATTTACATATACTATATATTATATTAATAACTATTATATATATAATAGACATATATATATATATATATATATATATATATATATATATATATACAAGACTAAATATCATTAGTATATATATATATATATACAGCTGTCTTTCTATTAATAAGTTTACAAAATACATATTGATCATATTAATATATATACAGTCAACTCCCGATAAGTCGGACTCGAAAGGGACCTGGAAAAGTGTCCGACTTAGCGAGATGTCCGACTTATCCGACATTCAGAATATCATGCAAATAAGACACACGATGCTCAGCGTGAGTTAAAGGGTTACCGAAATATGGAATTATGCAACAATCAATAACATAAAATGTTGTATTGAATAATATTACTTACTAAAATTATAATATTCATTATTTAAAGTTAACATTTCTGACAATTTATAAATAGTCCGACTTATCCAGTATACAAATCATAAAATTGACTATAATGTGTTTCCGACTTATAGAAAAGTCCGACTTATCCAATCCAAGGTATCCGAATTATCCGATTAATTTAACATGGAACTAGATACAAATCCAACCAAACAAACTAAATGTGTCCGACTTACAGAGAGTTGACTGTATATTAATTTATATATATACATATATATTAATTTATTTTTTTAATTATATTAATTTATATATATATATAAATATATATTAATTTATTTAATTATAAATTAAAAAATGTATACCTATTCAAATATACTAATATATATATATACCTAAACTATTATTTCTATATTTTTAATTTATTAAATTATAACATTTTTAATATAATTTGTACTTGATTTGTGGGCATTTAATTTGACTGTAATAATTATTCTATGGATATTATATTGTATTAAATAAACTCTCACTAATCAGGCTCAATGAATGGGTAGAGAAAATTTGTCCAAGTTTTCTTGCTTACTATAATATATTTACTATAGTACGAGTATATTTACTATATTATAATAAATAATTAATATTTACCTTGGCAGGTAGTATATGTCGAGTATAATAAAAACTCAGATACAACTATAATGCAAATATATACATCGGAAAGTGTACAATTTTAATATACTTATTCAATCTTTAATCAATACATAACAAATATCAAGATAATCATTTTTTATTTTAAAATTATTATAAAATATTATATAAGATAATATATTGCATTAATGCATTTATGAGTAGATAACTCATGATAAACACTATCCTTTACTATTATATAATAGAAAATAGAACTGGATTAATAGTATATTTATAAATAATAGATACCATGGTAATCATTAGAATAATAATGTTATTAAGTCGACTATCCCTTACTATTATGGAAAGTATAATGTATCAGCATTGATGATTAAGCAATAATTCACCTAAAAAATATCACCAGAGATAAGATATCACTATGATGAGTCAACATTAATGAGTAATTATCTATATATAAACAATGAGACTACTTACTATAAAATAAATTTAAATAATTAAGTTCCATATTGAATATTAATTTATCTTAGATCAACATTATTTTATATAATTACAATACTATGTAAATAATTTGTTATATTGTCATGAAGTTTATGAATTATCAAATTTTGTTTACATAATTAGATAGGTACCAGCACTGGTAGTAAGTTAACATGATTTATTAGTTAACAGGAATTTGCAGTAGTAATACTTTAAATTACATTATATAATATAATGTAATATTAATGATACATAGAATATTAATATTTATCTTTAATATAGAAAGTTAAAAGTCTATCAATAATTTATTATATATAGAAATTATTCTATATTATGTATATAGTTTATTCATAAATTAAAAAACTATATAGATAAATATATCTGGTTAGAGGTAGAATTATTTTCAGTATATACCCTGAGTTTTTATCTAAGTAAAAGACGGTTGCTAACTTATTTTATTATTATTTATAAAAATATATATATATAATGAAGAAACTGTAAGTAAAAAAGATTCAATAATATTATTTTTAGTATGAGATAATTTAATCTAAATATTTACAAATATAGAATACCAAACATAAATGATATCAAGTGTTTAATCTAGAATACTAATTGATCTCAAGTACAATAGCTAGAATATATAGCTTTATCCAGTGTTCTCTAGATATAGGTGGCTATCTACTATAGGTAGAGACAATTCCATCAACTGTGCTCTAATTTATTTTATTAGGTTATTCAGTAACCACTTATATAAGAAAATGTCTTTATATACTTACAGTAAGTCTGAATATCGATAAACAATATCTGTATATATATATATATGATGATGAAATAAGGTTTATTAGGCTCAGTTACAAAGTGATAACACTCTCGCAAGTGCACGTAAAATAAATAATAATAATAAAACACAACCACAAAAAAACGAAAAAATTATCATAACAAAGTGGAAGTTATAAGAATGAAATATAAAAGATAATAATAATATAATGAAATTAGATAGAGGATAGATATGACTTAAAATGAGTATTGAAGGAGGTGGGAGATTGAATGGATATTATAGATGTATTATATAGATGATTATAGGTGTATTCCAGATAGATGGGATAATGTAGGAAAATGAGCGTTTCTGGAATTTAAGAGAGGATAGATATATAAGATAACGAAATATATATAGGAAGTTGATCGTGTATCATGGAGCGAATTGAGAGTAAGTCAAATATATATGAAGACGTGGAGGAACATATAGATTTATGGGTAATGAAAAGGGAATTTTTTATAAGGGCATTTTTTATAAGGGAACCAGTTTGGTAGAAGTTGAAAAGAGTGAGTAGAGGAATGGTCATATAGTTTATATATATAAATATATATATATAATATGTATATATATATATTATATATTTACCAATTAAATAAATACATTAGAATGGATTACAAATTATTTAATATATGCATTACATAAGGATATATATAGCATACTTATATATAATAGTATTGATTATATGGATAAATGTCATTACTTGTTAATTATAAAGTGTTTTATTAATGGCCCTCTTATTCTTGATTCCATTCTAACATGACATTATATTTAGTATATATTATACATATAGTATATATATATATATATATATATATATATATATATATATATATATATTTATATATTTATATATTTATATATTTATATATTACTTATTTACCAATTTAACATTATTATCAATTATATGCTAAATAGCATATTATATAGGATTTATTAAACATAAATATAATGTAGCATTCCAAACCACTTCATTTCAAGTAGATTACAAATATAATATATGTTATACTTACACCCACATACATATATATAGACACCATTACATTTTTTACATTGATACATATTTAAAAATAAACATATACAAATGAGATTTGCATGAATGTATTGTGTATATAAATAGTAAATATACATAGTACATGTTCATAGTAAAATATGAATTATACATAAATTAAAAATAACGACATTTTACAATGTACACTACATTATATATATAATGTATTTATTGCAGCATTTATGTATTTACTCACTACATCTTAATAGTAGATAATTGGCATATTTACAGTAATAATTAAGTGTGTATATAAACATGATACCTTGTTAACACTGCCATACATTATCTACAACTATTATAAACATATCAAGTAAATAACCATAACATAGTAAAAACAATAAAAAATATATGAACTCTAATAATAGTACATAGTTACAGTGTATTGAATAGTATATTTAATATAATAATATAAAAAGTAAAGATAAGCAATTATAGGATAAGTGTTAAAATAATCATATTTTATCAACAATTACGTAGTTATTACTATTACTTTACTATTATTTTAAATAAATAAATATATATATATATATATATATATATGATTTAATCCTGGTATTAATTAATATTGAACATTATGTATTGAGTTTCAACCTACGTACATGTTTTCATATGCATTAAATAATAGGATATAGTAAAACATTGAATTCAGTAAACATACATTGACATGTTAATTATGTTGTCATTTAAAAAGTATAATCATAGCTAATTAACTCAAGTATCTCATGTAACTCATAGTATATACCTACTCATACAGCATAATGATTAGTATTATGTGATATACATATCAACTATAAGTGGTACTTAAACGTTTTATATAAATATATATTGTATATTAGTTGATTGCATAATAACAAATATTATACTAATTGATTACTTTATAATATTATTATTCCTTTATAATAATATATGATGATAATAAGAATGATATAATATATATTTTATAATAATAATTTATATACACAAATAGATAACTCAACATCGAAAGGATGGAATTATGATGTTTAATTAGCGAGATGGGTGATTTAGTAAGTATATAGATATATTGGGGGTTGTTTATAAATTAAATTTTTATTATTAAAAAATTATTTATTTTTAGTTGTATAAAATAAGAATCAGCAGTTCAACTATCATCAGAGTTTGTCAACAAATATGTATTATATAATCAATTTTTAAATGGGATATTCACATTTCGTTATTTACTTTATTCTTATTTATATACCTAAACAACGAATAAATGCATTAAAAATGGTAGAATATGCTAATGTATAATTTGAATATAACAAATAACTAGTGAAAGTATGATACTTATGTCTTAATTAAACTACTTGTATATTCAGTCGTAATTGGTCACTTTCCAATGTAAAAATATATGTGCATAATTAAAAGCGAGTTTCGTGTATATTCAACATAGTGTATAGTTGTACTCATAATATTATATAAGTAATTACTATATAGTATAGCACAAGTATGTAAAGTACTATATATTAGTAATGTATTATAGTATGTAATATATAATGTAAACATATGATAAATAATTGACATAGTGGTGTTATAGGATATAAAACAACATATAAAGAATAGACTAAGTGAACCATGTTGTCTATTATGTAGAGTATATTAGGTTTTATTAAGTATTAGTGTTTGGGATTTATTATCATAGAACAATAAGAATCCAATCACATATATAGCATGTCAACTATTCTATAATATGGAGAAATTGACAATGTTGGGTGTGGGGAATAGGCATGTCGAATTATCAGGAGTTTACGTTTACATATTATGTACTACATATACATATTTTAGTTTAATAAGGGTATGCTTTTTGTAGAAGGATATTTGGTCATATGGACATTTAATACATTATGGATATATAATGCCAGATGGACAGTTGATACATTAAGTATATATAATGCCAGATGGGCAGTTGATACATTAAGGATATATAATACCAGTCTGTTCATCTGTCCACCTCTCTATGCTTCACAAATCACACTCTTTCTAATGTTAAATAATAATAAATACATCATTTGTTATTATCACCTATACTATATATATACAATAGATTAATTATATGATATTTATAACTACTCAATATCAACACTATGATATCTATAACATAATACTAATTACTATTTTAGGTAAGTAAGATTATAAATGTATTATATACAAATTTATAAATAAATGTTATATAATTTAAAATACTAATTAACATCAGCTAAAAAACAATAGGTTATTTATTTCATGTACCTTATCAATGAGTCAATAATCAATCAGTAATGTATTTATAATAAAATATACACTAGAAATGAATACACACAAACAATAAATAAATTGAGTATCAATAAAAATAAAAAATGCCTTTAAGTATACACATATATATATATATATATATATATATATATATATATATACAAGTATACATACATAAATATATATATAGCTAATTTCATTTATAATTAGTTATTATATATAGTTATATATATACATCATATATACTATCTAGTATTTTATAGTACTTATAAATTATAAGTTATAATGTATCCTATTTATATATATATATATATATATATATATATATATATATATATATATATATATATATATATTTATAAACAATTTGAATATACAATATTTGAATACATAATGTTAGCATACAATGTTATATTATTGCACTAATTATATCAACATATTAATATTTATATTTTATAAAATATGAATATGTATCATTATAATATATGGGAATGGGAGCTTACATAACATCTGTGATATAATAAGTTCATTTATTGTATGCGTTAAATAATTAAAGTTTAATTTGACTATCGAAAAAATGCTAAGAAATAAATAATGTTATTATGTAAAAATAGCATTGTTTTATTGTCCATATTACATCCATGATGTGATATTTATACATTACATTATAATCATGAGCCAGATTAGTGTATACATTATATTGTAATCATGGGCATTAAAAATGTGTCTTAATGCCCAGCATTATGTTCGTTTTTATTTTTTATCAAAAAAATTATTTAATTAAAATATGCAAAAATAATTATTTATCTTAAAATTATGTATTATATTTCATTCAACAGTTATTATAAGTGCCTTAATTATGCATTATAAACATACGTTAGTCTATTTTATAATGTAATAAAATTGTAGATACTATCTATGCAGTTATGCTTACAAAATAGGCAACAAAATATATGTTTTATTATTATTACAGTAAAATTTACTAGAACTGCTTTTTATTAACTTATAATTGATATAAACAATCATAAGGCCCTACTAGTAATATATATTAATGTTAACTACATTATAAACAATCTAAAACATATAGGTATCCTAGTAGACACTATAATTACCTATTATTTACATGTAAAGCTGCAAACGTAATATTTGACCTTAGTAGTATTGATATGACCTGTAAAAGTCCTGTTGTCACATGATAACAATTTTACGGATAATGTGAACACCTTTTTTGTATGTACATGTTAGTATAGTATCATCATTAAGTAGGATAAACTAATCATAATGAACATATTATTTTAAAAAAGGTGTATATTATTTATGCAAGGAATCCTACACATAAATGGTATTTAACTAAAATTCATAACCATTATATTAATATAAAATATAAATTTCTTTCATTCAATTCAAACATTATCAGGAAATTAAATAATGTTTTTTTAATAAAAAAAAATTATTTATAATGTTAATCATTATAAAAAATACTTTTAATATAATATTATGCATATATATCTTTCATTCTTATTTTAAGGGATATATCCAATATAAATATAATATTGTTATAAAACATATATACATGTTTATATTCAAGCTCCATAATTAAAGTATTACTTTATTAGATTGTTTAAAAACATATTAATATTTTATATAATAAGATTTGTTGATTTTAAATATATATAAATACAGTAAAACCTCTCTATAAGAAACCTCTTTATAAGAAAAACCTCTTTATAAGAAAATTGTTCACACATTTGGTTGGAATTCAACCTTTTCCATATTAAAAAACCTCTTTATAAGAAAATCTTATAAGATAAATATAGGAAAAACCTCTTTATAAGAAACTTATTTTATATAAAATAATTATATATAAATAGTAGTATTGTATATTGATAAAATTATAGAAATTAATTATTATATAAGATATTTTTTTTTCTTACAAATATTATATTACATAAATAGATCGAAATGAATTAAAATGAATTAATAATTGATATTTTATATCCATAAATTTATTAAAATTAATTAATAAATGTTATTGTATATCCATAACTTTATTAATATTAATATCATTAATTATTAAATTATATCATTAAATGTATTGATGATACAATTTATTATATTATACAATTAATTGTTAAATAATAGATTATTATAATATTCATTATATTATATTCACCAATGATGATTCATAATTTATAATTTCTAATTTAAATCTAATAAAATGTCATTATGTATTAACATGTCTAAGCGCAAACAATACAGTATACATTTAAAACAGTATACAAAATAAATATACTATATATATAATCTATAGGTTATATAATGCATTTTCAATTATAAATTAATTCTTAAAATCACTGGAAAAGTAAAAACCTCTATATAAGAAAACCTCTATATAAGAAAACCTCTCTATAAGAAAAAAAGTACTGAAAAAAAAGAGTTTCTTATAGAGAGGTTTTACTGTATATAGATTAGATTTTTTAGATCTTTTTAGATTTTTTAGATCTTTTTAGATCTTTTAAATATCTAAAAATTATTATCTTATAATAACATATTTACATCAAATAATGTACATAAAATTAAATAAATAATAAATGTCAATCTATGAATTATATATTACATTTATATTTCATAACATGTATTCTATATAATGAAATATAAATTGTCTTTAATATTTACAATGGTATCATGTGATAAATATATATATATTATATACCCATAAGGTATTATTAAAGGCATGACATATACCATACCCAGCATGAAACACACAGTACACCTATATATAAGCCACACTGATTATATTATATATTAGATAATAAATAGGTCATAATTCTTAATAATGTGAATATCCTACACACTAAATCAGTGTAGTTTTCACCAAATATATTCCCTAATATTCATCAATATATAGGTATATTTATATGCAATAGTATTTGCTTATTAAATAGAATTTGTATATACTAATATTTATATAACACATAATTATACTAGGTGGAGTGAATCTAGAGTAATCAGATGAGTAATACCTAACTAGGTACAAATAATATATAGATATTGATATGTAAATATTTGTGTGTTTGAATATGGTATTTTATATATAGGTAATATTTAAGCCTACTTTTAGCATATTACAATTTAGTATTATTACAATACAGTTATTTATATACAGACAAGGAACTTTTTACCAGACATTTTCTGTATATAATAAAGGTATTCAATGATTACAATATTTTATTTATATTCAAATGATTTCAATGATGCTAGATATTATCTATTTTTAAATCAAAAATACATACAAAATAATTTATATTACATTTCTAAAAATGGTAAATCTTATAATTTGTTATCATTTAATGTATACAATTATAATTATATTACTATTAAAATTAGTTATGAATAATAACATGTATATGATATACTGGACGGCCGATTGCTTTATAAGCACAGTTCGCAGTCCGAAAACCGAAAAATGTAATAATGTATGTATATACATATATTTTTCTAATGTAATTGCATAATTTAAATGCATAGACATTATAATTAGTAATAACATACAATTCAAATGTCTATGATTAAATGGTAAAATATGACTTATTACATAATCAAATTTAAATATTTAAATAAGGAGTTTTTATATTGATTTGAATATGTATTCAAATATATTAGATCATACTTTATTTTTAATGCTATACAATCATTCAAGTACAGTACATATTTCAAGAAAACTTTATATTTTAATAATATATTCATATATCATATATCATACACACATATATTAGTATATAACATAAATGAGTAATGATTAATAATTAAAATATATAAAAATCAATCAAATAAATATTCCTAGAATAATATTAATTTGATTTATAGCGAAAAATATATAAATTTATCAATAATTATTTCTTATGTGATAATTTAATATCAGATTATATATATATATATAAATATATATTGATTAATATTATGATATTTTTAGAAAATCTGAATAATATTAATAGAAATACGTATATTCTATAATTTCAATTAAGTATTGTAATGTAAAATTAACAATACCAGACCTAGTAAGTATATATATATATATATATATATATCATTAATATAATTATATAAAAATGTTATATAAAGAATGTCATATATTTATAGAATAGGCTGTAATGCCATCACACACACAAATATATATATAAGATAATTGAATTTCTTGATTATCACATAATAATAATATAACCAAGAAACACTATATTTATAGTTATACAATTGAATTAGTTATTCTACAAATCTACTCTATAATATAGAGTAGATTTGCATATAATAGTAATAGAAATTTATATATATATATAGAATTTATATATATATATATAAATATATAGAATTTATAAATATATATATAGAATTTGCCATTACTTTTATATGTATAATATATATATATATATATAAACCTAATTATAGTGTACATTAGTTAAATACCCAGCCATGCAATGCTATGCATATGTTTAAACATGTTCTAATTGCTATATTCTGTTAGGGATGATATCGTATGGTGTAAATACTTAATTATAAAATTAAAATGTGATAGTTTAGATGTGCGGGACCCGTACTGCGGATGTGTGAATATGTATATGTTTATCGCTGACAACGCACCGCACTGCAGTGTAAAACAGGTACAAACTATGTAGAAGAGATTTCGTACAGGTGTTAATCAGGTCAAAGCACACCGTATACATATATATATATACTTACAAGTATACATATATGCATTACACTTCTATATAGAAGCAGACTATACTATGTATACACTTGCGTATGAGTGGGTTATGTCACATAACTTATGTGTGGTGAATAGCACATGTACCAGTATATGTAGCGTCACTGTATGCAGTAGTACTACATGTATGTGATCTTAGTGTATATTAAGTGTATATATATACAACGATTTTTCTAATGAAATTTGTTTCAAATAATCTTTGTATATATATACTATAGTGATATAGCTAGAGATAAACTCTGTTTCTCTAGCTCTATAACTATAGTATATACATAGAGTATCATATTATAAACTACCAGTTGACAGGTATACAATACGTATAATATATACGTCGTATATGTCCATTTTTGAGTATAAAATAATTACTAAATGTCAGGTGATATCAATGTATATATATAATATATATTATATATATATATATATATATATATATACTAAATGTCATATAGGTAACGGCTCTATATATAGGTAAACAACCCTGGTTATAGTAAACACGCGAGCTCCTGGAAAAGCTCACACAACACTATCTCTCTCACCGTATTGTAGTAGTAATTGTATACAATACAGCCTGTAGGCATCGCTTTCACGCGATTATGCACCGCTTATAATTATGTAATCTATTGTTGCTGGTGTTGTTGTGGTGGTAGTAGTGGTGGTCCTGGTGGGGTGGTACTAGTGCTGGTGGGGTGGTGCTGGTGGTGGTACTAGTGCTGGTGAGGTGGTGGGGTGGGGGTGGTGGTGGTGCTAATGATGTTGTGATTGATCTACGTACGAGTGTAGTGGTAATTACAGATTGATTTCGATACCCGCTTAGTAGTACTAAGTTAGTACGACATCTGGCTCGCTTATTGCGACTTATCACGTAATATCGAATCCATTACTAAAGTATAATAGAATACTTCATAAGTGTAATGTTAACGAAACTTGGCCCAGTTTAAGCGTACTCTAGCGTTATTGTGACGTAACTGTCACACCTCCACCAGTTTACCTATAGGTTGATGAGCATCACTAGTAAGTGACGACCACCATTGATCTCGTATAAGATAATGTGCTAGTGATGGTTCGCGCTTCTATAATTAAGCATGCACACACACATACATACGCATGCACATACATACGCATGCACATATATATAAGTGACATATATATATATATATATATATATATATTTATTTATGGCACTTATATATATGTGCATGCGTATGTATTTGTGTATGTGTGTGTGTAGTACACTGTGTACAGTTAATATACTCCATAGCTGTGATCTATATAGAAGTAAATCCTCCAGAATGTTAATCTCGCGGATACTATATAAAGTTTCCGTATTTCAATAATTCGTGACTTATTTAACATATATATCCAATATATATATATATATATATATATATATATATATATATATATGTGTGTGTATAAAGTTCAGCTGTCTACTGTACACACTGACTGTACAAAATACTGATGAAATATATGCATTTTTGTAATACTTATATATATATATATAAATATATAGTATGATATTTTAATATATATATATAGATATATATATATAAAAATAATTAAATTTCACTTACAAAAAGTAATGTATACGTATGATATGTCTAAAGGCCATGGGGGTAATATTGGCATAATAATTATATACGATAGCTTGTGTGCTTATTGAATATAGCAGATTATAAGCAGTGAACGCAGGCAAATCACACCTTATGCACCTTATGCAGAAATAATAAACTAGTCTACTATATATATATATTATAATATTCCTAAGAGAGTATAACTAATGAGATATTCGCATATATAGTATACATATGCTTGAGGTATTTATATATATATATATATATATATATATATATATATATATATACGTGCAGTGAACGCCGTGTATTATACGGGTTGACCTATTATAATATGTACTATAGTATATGTGAGTTGTATATACCACATACACACACACACACACACACACACACACATATGATATACACACATATACGTATACGTAGTGTGATTTGAATCCCGTATGATAATTAATACGGCATTATGCAATTGAAAATGTCATAAGTATTTATTTGTATACAAATAAATTACATATATTCTATACAATGTACGATAAATAAGCTATTATATTATCATATACACCCACACATACCTTTATAGACATATGTATCTCTTATATAAAACAAGCGTTGCCTATATGCATATATATATACGCTCGATACATAATAGATATTAATAGATGATCTTACTATAACATACCCGACATCTATATAATATTTACAGCATACACACACACACACACACACACACACACACACACACGCACACACACACACGCATACACACACACACATACACATATGCACACACGCACACATATAAAGGGAGTAATGTAGAAGCTATATCATTCTTTCACATCTTACACAGGCCTAGGCTATATAGCGATTTATAAGCATTGAATTACACACACACGTAGGGAATAGAACCGTTCTAATATACAGTCCAGTAATACGTCTATATAAACAATAATATGTTGTGTGTGTTTATGTTTATGTGTGTGTGTTTGTGTGTATATAGTGTATGTGTTTGTATGTATTGTAATTACGGCGCATAGTATGCTTACATTGTATGGCGTATATACACACATATATACGTAAATATACGTATATACACGTAGAAGCACAAGATAACTTGCATACATTATATAATAAATACAAACATATATATATATATATATATTATATTGAATAACACTTATTTACAAAGGAAATATTCCCATCAGACACACACATACTCGGTATACTATAGTATAATATAGTATAATACAATCAGATGATTGTTATCGTTATATTTACGCGCTCGCATATCTTTCCCATACGTAATACATATTACATATGGTATTGCGTTCCTTCATGCACACACACAAACACACGTATATATATATATATACGTGTGTGTGTGTATACGTCGTGAATTCTATGGTGAAATACTAATAATAATTGTGAACAAACTCTATACTACAGTATATCATATCCACTATTTGACTATGTGTAGTAAAAGAAGCATTACGATAAGCCAATAGCACGGATACCTACACTAGTATCGCTAGTTAGGCTTTCAGTTAGGGCCATACCTATAGGCACAATATAGATAGTGACGGTTAAGGCTATGTATTATCGATTACCTGTATAAGTACTATTGGCATTGTTTAGTGTGTGATTAGTAATTACTGATTACTATATATAGTATACCTATATGTAATTCTATGTGCGCGCGTGTATACGTGTGTGTATGTGCGTGCGTGTATGCGTGTGTGTATGATATAAGTTACAGTGTACTATAGTGTATGTAAGTTATCTATAGATAAGGAAGTACGGCGTACTTAGTACGCATCGATAGCGTTCTGATGATAAAGGACATTGAATGTATGATACATTGATTTACATTCGAAATACAGTGTACACGCAGTAACAAATGACCTATGCCATGCATAATAAAATATTATATTATTATGAATATATATATATATATATATATATATATATATTATACAGATGGAATAGTTCTATAATATACGATGTATGTTGGCTTGTTTTTATTGTACACTGTACTGCGTATATTATACAATGTATAATGACATATTGGTATACATCTCCACTATATATATATATATATATATATATATATATATATATATATATATATATATATATATGTGTGTGTGTAATGTATATGGCGGACACACGTGTAGAACGCATGACTATATATAAATATATATTTAAAACATATACTCATATTATATTCGATATATATTCGCAAAAGTAAATATTATTCTATTAGCGCGATATAACACAACGTGATTGTTGTGATGCGAGCGCACACACACGCACACACACGCACACACACACACACACACACACACACACACACACACACACACACGCACGCACCAGTACACCAACTACGTACACATGCGCGCGTATCGATTGTTCGAAAACACTATGTATATGTAGTAGCATGTAGCACAATGTGTCATTAACAACAATTCTTCTATTGTTTAGCTGTTGTGCTATCTCGAGTGAACGCCGCACTTACATGTTACGTAACGGGGTGTCATTAGCTGCGCATGCGCATCTCACTGTTAGAAGTATACTACTGCATTCGTTACATCTCGCTGCTAGCAGTATACTACTCGATGCGTTACATCTCACTGCTAGCAGTATAGTACTCGATTCGTTACATCTAACTGCTAGAAGTAACTACTCGATGCGTTACATCTCGCTGCTAGAAGTATAGTACTGCATTCGTTACATCTCACTTCTAGAAGTATACTACTCGATTCGTTACATCTAACTGCTAGTAGTATAGTACTCGATGCGTTACATCTCACTGGTAGCAGTATAGTACTGCAATCGTTACATCTTAATGACTATAGTCATGTATACATACAATACAATTATACTATATGTGTATATACCTCATAAGTTGAATTAAAAATATAATGTTATATTTTATTAGTTTATACATAAAATCAGATATACAGCGTAAACTTCTGGACTTTGGTACAGACACCATTCATTCATAACAGTAATCAAAGTATTATTTGTTGTATATATGCATATATGCATCATGCAATATCTATTGTTTCATATGTATTATAATATATAGATATAATATATTTTTTTTCCGAATTAATAATATAATAAATGTATGCATGTGTGCATATAACTTTACATACGTGTATGCTAGTGAAGTGCTAGTATAGCATACAGTGGTAATGTTCTACCACCGCTTACAGCGTGTAGTTACGAGCACAACCTATACCGTTGCAGGTATACATAGGATATGACTACCATGTCCCCATCTTAACAACTTGTAAACAATCAATACAGGTATTACATATAACATACAGTTTTATATTACTGATACAGATAATTATAATACTGTTCGATAAATAACATATATAGCATATATTAATATAGTATACTCTATTAATATATATATATATATATTTATGTATATATATATATAATATTTATATTATACTAGTTATATTACGTTACACACATACACACTCTATTACATAACAGTGTCTAACACCAATATAATAATATATATAGTGATATATCATAAGCGCGCCAATCAGCACCACCAGCGATTACTACCACATACCTACACGCGAGCACATACTTAATCACGTGGTACAGTATGTAGGCATGCGGCGTGCAGGTATGCCTAGTACCCGTATACGATGTTGTGGTGGTAGTGGTGGTGGTGTCGGCGTGCTGATTATAATCATAGGCGTGTACGCTTGCAGGGTTACGTCACACACGCGCGCGCACATTCTCGATATCACGTGACAGCCAGCCAGTCGTCGTCACGTGATGTCGGAAGGCGGTCGTCACGTGACGATTGAGGCGACCGTGGAGACCACGTGACAGAGGCGTAGGGTTTCGATAATAATGGAAAGGTGATACGATTGTACGCGTTTGTAATATGATAATTACATAAATAAATATGCGCGGCGGCGGCGCTAATATATAAAGAACACACTACCGAGGTGTTAATAGCTAGCGGTATGTACTGTTAGTGACATGTCACCTATAATCACGATATCGTACGCACAGAATAATGTATAGTACATTAGTATGCCTCTATTTATACATATAAAGAAAGCACATTTATATTTAAATGTATTAGTAATCACAATTATATATTTATATATATATATATATATATATAGTAAACTATCAACATATACTAGTGTAATTAAGTTCATATATAGCCTATAGGCTGACTTAATCAAGCATGTAGAATTCAGTAATTGCATTAATAATATAAAATATAACTAACTTACTATTGATATGATGATGTAATATATTTGTTATTCCTTAATTTATTTATAATATTCATTATTTAGTATTGCTTATATTATAAGTACAGATTGTTCAGACAGACTACAGTGCAGTATTATGTAATATTGTTATTGCAATCATTTTATATTCATCATATTACTTGTATTTTTGTAAATGTATTTATATAGAATTGTATAACAAATACAATACTAGGAATTAAATATATCCATATTTGATGTTTAAAATTACCAGATATAGGGTATATATAGTGATATGTAATATATTACATATCTCTATATATTTATTTATCTATTATTTATGTACTTATAATTATTTTAGCTTATCAATATTTAAATAAATATTTATTTATTTTTTATTAAAATACTATAAGAACTTAAAATAAAAAGTAAATGATAAAAAGTAAATGATTACAAATTATACTAAAAACAATATCATGTTAGAACAGGGGTTCTTAAACTTTTTATCCCATGGCCCATTTTTCAAATTTGAAATACTTATATGGCCCAAAAAAAATTAGAAGAGAAAATAATGTTTATTTTAATAATAATGATAAAACAAAATTAATGAGATGGGTGCAATTGTTTAAGAGTAACTAAATTACGAATTCGAGGACGTGTCATGCTTAAAGAACATCTCATGTCAACTTATAAATCCAATCTGTTTCTATTCTTGGATTTTATGTTCAGCATTGTTGAGAATCCAGATTCACACAAGTAAGTTGATGAAAAAGGAAGCAATTTTCTTAAAACAAAGAGACTTAATTGTGGGAATAATGTCATAGTTTTAGCCCAATAGTGTATGTCTTTATTACTTTGAATGAACTCTTCTTTAGCCTATAATTAACAAATATATAACGAAAATTAATTGATGATTATATATTAACCTCTGTATCATTTCGGAAATCTAAGAATTCTTCTTGAATCTCATTGGGTAAATCATCTACGTTGCAATTGAACGGGTTTCTTGATAATTTCATAGCTATATCGTCAGAAATTATATCTGGGAAATATCTTTCAAACTCAGACTTTAGTTCGGTTAAATGCTGCAGGATACAATTCTTTAATGTCTGGTAATTTATCATTATTCATCTCTTCATTAAGTCTATGGAATGGTGATATGTTGTTTCTTTCTATTTTTCCTGTCCAAAGATCCAATTTATCAATGAATGATTTAATTGCATCAGTATGCATTATAATAGTAGTTTCTTTTCCTTGCAACTGACGATTTAAGTAATTTAATCTTTCAAAGATATAAGCTAAATATGCAATGCTTGGTAATATTTCTTCATCAAAATCTTTTAAATCTTCCTGCGTCTTATTACTTTGTTCAGATATAAACATTTTTATTTCTGAGAATAATTCAAACACTCGATCAATTACATTTCCTTTCGATAGCCAGCGCACAGCAGTATAAAATAACAAATCCTGATGATTAGCGTCCATTTCACCACATAGCTTTCGAAATAGACGTGTTCTAAGTGAACTACCTTTAATATAATTAACTACTTTAATAATAATGTTTAATATACAATTTAATTCAGATGGTAACGTTTTTGATGCAAGTGCTTGACGGTGAATTATGCAATGCGTTGCAATAATTTCAGGGTTTTTTCTTTTAACCAATGAAACAAATCCCGACTTTGATCCTAGCATACTCGGAGCACCATCCGTACAAACTCCTATCAATTTATCCCATGATATTTTTTCTTCTACAAAGAATTCAGATACCATTGACATTACATCAATAGCTTTAGTTGTCGTTGTCAATACTTTACAAAATAAAAACTCTTCTTTAATTTGATTATCACAAATATATCTAGCATAAACCAAAAGTTGTGATAAATTGCTTACATCTGTTGATTCATCAAGCTGAATAGAAAAAAATGGAGATAATCTTATTTGATCAGTCACTTGCATTTTAATATCATTGGACATTTCGTCTATTCTAGATTTAATTGTACTATCTGATAGACTTATTTGACTTAATTTATCCACTGATTTTTGATCTAATACAAGTCGAGCTGCTTCTAACATGCATGGCTTTACTAGAGATTCTCCAATTGTATGTGGTTTCTTCTTTTTAGCTATAATAAGTGCAATTTCATATGATGCTTCGGTAATATTTTTATTTGGGCAGAAAGTACTTGTGGATGTATTATCCAATCTTGCCCGTTTTAAGCCGCGTTCTTTCATTCTGAAATATTCAATGCCCTTATTTGCTAATAAAGGATGCATTTTATTCAAGTGCAATTTTAATTTCGATGGTCTCAAGCTCTCATTTGATAATGTAGTCTTGCACACTACACATTGCGGTCGTATTATTCCTTTATCCAAGATTGAAGAAAATCCAAAATTTAAATATGAATTATCATAAACACGTTTATTAGGCATCTGTAAAATTAAATGATATTGTTGCTCAAATCTAATTTATTTGATATATAAAATACTTTTTTACTATGATTTTTAAAATTTTAAAAATTCTTTAAAAATTTTAAAAATATGAATTTAATAAATTTATGTCTTAAATTATTTAATTAATATAAATAATTCAATTTAATTAAATACATAAATTACTATATTATAAACTTTATAATATAAAGTATACTATTGCAATACATATTTTCATTACAATACATACAATAGTAACCTTAAACGTATTATAAATTTATGTAAATTATTTAATTAATATAAATAATTCAATTTAATTAAATACATAAATTACTATATTATAAACTTTATAATATAAACTTTATATTATAAAGTATACTATTGCAATACATATTTTCATTACAATACATACAATAGTAACCTTAAACGTATTATTTCTATAATTATTTTTCAAATTTTAATTTGGATTTTCATAGATTTATATTTATATTATTTATAATCTTTGAATAATAAAAGAAATTAGACAATTTAGACCAAGAATATTTGGCCCAAGAATATTTATATTATTTATAATCTTTGAATAATAAAAGAAATTAGACAATTTAGACCAAGAATATTTGGCCCAAGAATATTTATATTATTTATAATCTTTGAATAATAAAAGAAATTAGACAATTTAGACCAAGAATATTTGGCCCATGGCCCAAGCAAATTTGGCCCATGGCCCAAATTTGGGCCCTGGCCCACAGTTTAAGAAACCCTTTGTTAGAAGATATAAAAGATATTTTATTTTATTTAATAATCATAATAAAATGATTTATTACATTTTCCAACTATAAACTTAATATAAATGCTAATTGCTAATTATATAAAATGATTTCATGCATCACTGCATGCAGTACAGTCTGATAAAGAATGCAATGCATCATGATGGCACTATATGATAAGCTTATTACTATATGCTAACAATAAAGGTATATATTCCAGCTGAAATTGTTGGTGTGAACACACCTTTAGGTAAATACAAGTGGTATAGTAACATTGATTTTAATAGAAATACTAATATTTATATTGATAACTGAATAGCTATATTTTATATATGAAGTTATTAATCACAAACAAATATACAATTATCTCTATGATTTATCACTCACAATTAATATAATCATAATTGGTGAATTATGGGTGATAATTTCTGATATTATTAAATTAATAACTACAATTTATCTGCAATTCATGCACAGATATGCAGGGATTGAGTTTCAATTCCTATTAAAGTGTCATTTAATATTAAAAATATAAATATTATTAATTCTGAATTACTTTTATAATTACTGAATAATTCACTCACTTTCTGTAGATAATTCAACTTAAGGGGATGTCACACGACGCCCACCTCTCTATGTAGAGATAGCAAATAATGGGTCTACACAAAACTAGGCGGGCAGAATTCTATTCATTGAATTGAGCTAATTTGTGTTATATTCTATTAATTAAATGTATACACATGATATTACAGGACGTATTTTTATAATATATATTATATAATATATATATATATATATATGCACACATTTTAATTTTTTAATTTAAGGAATTTCTATAGAAATTGTTATTTTTTGCAATTATACACATACAAATTTATAAAATTACTCCTGTAATAGTATTCATATATATGTTATTTATATAATGCAATAAAAATTAGTAGAATATATATAATAGTTTTTGTGATACCTACATTTATATACACATGCCTAGTGCCAAATAATTATTCTGAGAAAACAGCATTTGAATATATATGAATACATTATATATCATATATAATGAATATATATAACGTTATTTCTAGACTGTTTTCATAAATAATTTTTTTACAGATATTAAAAAACAAATCATAGAATAGTATTATGAAATACAAAAAATGTTAAATAATAAAATATTTTCACCAAAACAAGGTGTGTGACATCCCCTTAATATTAATAAATATTGACTGATACAATAATTAATATTATTAATAAACAATTATTTGTATAAGTGCAATAAACAAATCACCTACTTCTAACAACATTCATTGATTGTTACCTAATTATAATATATACATGTGGACCACATGATGTGGTGATTATAACATAGATATTTCTACTACTAATGATAATACTAATAATAATACATTGTATTTGTAGATATGTTTTTATCTATTCACACATATAGATGGATAACAGAACAACTGTAGTCTCTATAATGTCACCAGAGATAATATATTAAAAAAATATCATTAAACAAGAAATACTATTAGTTATATAATATTATAAAAATATTGATATTTGATAAGTTATATCATATGATTAACATTTATATTAAAATATAAAAGTATTTTAACAATGAAAATATATTTAAAAATAAATATTTTACTTATAATCTAAAGTGAATTTTCTGTTTTTATAATAATATAATTTAATTTATGATTTCAATAACTCATTATAAATTTATAATTTTATATTTAAAATATCAGCATATATATAAGAATATAGTCCAGTGCATCTAATAAGTATTAATATGTATATTCTATACAATTCTATACAATATGTATATTCTACAGAGAGTTATTATTGCTTATAAATAATCACTGTTCATTGAGATAATTGTATGAAATTATTGTGGACAAATTGTATTGTGATAGAAAGTATTTAGACTGTTGATATAATTATTCACACAATTTTCTAATATAAAAAATGGATAATTTTCGAGGTGATATTAATAAATAAATATATTTATATTACACTTACACTTATGATAGAATTTATGAATTCGTGAGCAAATGAAGGCAGAGAAAGTAAACAAATTATAATTCATTTAAAAACTAGTATTTATAATACTAGATCAAATATCTCATAAGTTTTACTTTTTAACATAATCTTAACATTATTTATATTTTACTAAGTAATTATAATTCAATGATATATTAATATATGGAGGGTATATAACTATACTCATCCTTGAACTTTTAGTTAGGATTGTGTAAATGAATTCTAAATATATAAACATGTCTAATTATAATATATTACAATTACTAGGGACAAATTACATAATTTTACTATTGGTTACTATTATTCTTGATAATTTCACATAACAGCACTTAGATTGATATTTCCCATACAATTTCAATTCTATTTATTTATTTAATATAAATATATATTTTATATAAATATATATATATATATATTTATGTATACCAAATAGAATTTAATTAATATAATTAATGTTTAATAATTATCATGATTTTACATATTAAATGTTTTATTATTTATAAATTATAGGATTGTATTATTCTAGGATTCATTTTTATAAATAATATAATTTTAAATAATATAGACATTTATTAATTAAATAAATAAATATAACTATTAAGATAATATATAATAATATGCATATATATATATAATTTTCTATACCAGATTATATATCAATTTATATTACATTATGAGAATAATGAAGTAATCGTTGACGTAAATATCAGCCGTACAGGAAGTCAATGTAAACGACATCGTTAACGATCACTAGAGACCACAGAGGTCCGTATGTACGGTAGCGATAGTTTGCCATAGTAGTGCGCCTACGTATCGTATTCACCACTGGACATTCGGTCCGGCAGCGACCTACGCAGCAATTAACGTGGTTACCGTGGAGATAATGTAATTATGTAACATAGATTAGCTAACTAAAGTGATGTTCGCATCCAGTGGAGTCGTTTTAACACTATGTTATGTACGCGTACGGTATTACATTCTCGGGTTCATGTGCAATAGCACTAGTCATATCAATTATTTATTTATTATAATTTTTGTATAGGTTTTTTGTTTTGTTTCATTGAAATACACTTTATATTTACTATCTAATGAAGGGTAGGGCATAAATAGTTGTATGTAGCATGTTGTTTATTTATAGCAATATAACTGAATAAGAAAATCAATAGATTTTTTATATTGTGCTTTATTTTAATTAATTATAAGTTATTATGATATTATAAGTTTAGTATGTATTAATGATAAAGTCTATATTAAATATATATTTTATTGTAAAAACTATTTATCAAATCTATGCTGATTTAAAATATAATAGATATAATATGTTATCACAAAGAATATTAGTGATATATATTAATATTGATTTTTGTAAACATTATAAAATGTTAATTAAAAAAATTGTTTGTAAACATGATGTTTAAATAATCAGGATACCAAAGATTTTCCAAAGGAAAGATATTGCACTTGTGTATATTTGTGTAACCTAATAATTCGATATGGCCATCTAGCGGTATTAGTCTGATTATAATAATTTTCTATATTTATTGTAATTTTGAACTGACAGTTTCATCAAATGTCAATATTTTAATAATATTTTTTTATATGGATAATATTATATATGTATTTTAAATTAAAAAATTCGCATAGAAAACTATATCATTATATGTTAAAATATAAGTGTTTATTTGTAATATACTTTAATAATATTATATTAAAAGTTTAAAAGTACAATATTAATTTTAAATATTCTAAAACTATGAATTAATAACATATTAAATTTAAAGTGGAGCTGTGAATATTTTTTAATTATTTGTCATCTTTAATTATACATTATTATAATGATTATATAATATTGTTTATTTAATTAAACACTATATTATACCTATATATATATTAATGTAATATAATTATAATAATATTTTATATATAATATAATAGTATATTATAAATGATGATATATATTATCAATTAGATATATTTTATATAATATTATATGTATAGCAATGAGATTTTTTTTCTAGAATAAAATTATTGTTACCATTAGAAAGAGGATGAAAAAGTAATATAAGTTTCATATTTTACTTTTTTGATATAATTAATAATAAAAAAGTTGTGTCGATAATAAGAATTTATTTATTAAAATATCACATGATTTTACATTTCATATACTATTTCGCCATCTAGTGTTAATGTTGTTTTTTCATTTTAAATTTACATTTTGAGGTAGTAGAGATAGATAGGGAGTGCAATATCTTTGCTTCGCAAAATCTTTGAGGATACTACGATATATATATATATATTTATATATTTTGGTACATAAATTATAATATACAATGTTTATTATATATTTAGTTATATTTATAAATAGTAAATTATATAAAATATATTTCATATATTGTAATAATCAATATTAGTTGTATTTAAGAGAATATACTGGTGAGACGGCTATTTAGTTGAATTTACATGTATAGAGTTAGGAACCGCATTTCTATATATTAAGTGTTTCTAAAAAGCTATTTATTGAATTTAAAAATTGTTTTTGTTAAATAAAAAGGATATTCATATATATATATATAATTCTAGAGCAAAAAGCACAAACATAGCAAATAAATTATTCAGTGTATAACACAATTTGAAAAGTCAACAATAAATAAATTAAATAAAATTCAATAACAAAATTAAGTAATAATAATAGTTTTATATTTTCCTATCTATAAATAAATGTTCTTTTTTAAAAATTTATAAATTAGATATAAAATATTATATAACAATTTATATTAGTTAGAAAATTTATTTTAAAATGGCTATACAATATTCTTTTTATCCTATTTATAAATTTATTTCAAATATAATTTGTTCACAGTTACTAAATAACATATCATCTATCAATTTTACATAATAAAAAAAATCATTTTTTTAGAATATAAATAATATATCCATCGTAATATCCCTTTAAATAACATTACATATTTGGCTTAAAATTCATTATTAAACTATTGTAATATCACATTAATAATATAATATTTTAATAACATTATAATAGAGTAAAGTGACCCTAGATTTTTAAATTAACTACAATTAAAAAATAAGTATAATAACTAAATAAATTTGTATTTATTTAATATAAATATTGTAGTTATAATATATTTTACATTTAAAATTATATAACATATATTATAGGATTCTACAAAAATAATAATACCTATTAATCTGACAGTTTAATTCATTTCATAAATATATATATTTTAATCATATATCAAAAGAAGGGTAAAAACCGGAGAAATAAAAATATAATAAACATAATAATACTCAGTACTATTGAGTATATAATGCAGAATAATATGTATAAATATGATTAACAATTATTTACATAATGAGCGCTGTATAAAATCTATACTATAGTGTATGAGTGACAAATATCTGATTTTCATCACGATTCAGAGGATACTAAAGTGATTACGTTTGATTCGAGCATATGAAGTTCATTAAATTTACATTAGATTAATTGAAAGCATCTCAAGGAATTACTGTAACGTGTAATTGTCTCCTCCTTTATATATTACTATATATTTATATTATATGACACATATTCATTATTATTTATTTATATATATATATCTATATATATATATATATATAATTTATTGGGTAATCGGCTTTTGTACCTTATAATTTCAAAATATTGCCAGGTATTTGAGGGGGTACCGGTAAACTCGGACCACTTTTGAAGAAAAATCGGACCACTTTTATGCTTTAACCAATATTATAGAAGTATACTATATATAGTTATTTTAAACTGGTCCAAATCTCCTTCAAAAGTGATCCGAGTTTACTTATGAAATGGTCCGAGTTTACCTGGTCTGAACTTTCTGGTATTCTTTGAGGGGACTTATTTAAAATCTATATTTTATTTGTTTGTAATTTGTTGATTATTGTATTTACAACGTAAATTTTTAATTTAAATACCACTTAATATTTAAATTATCATTAGATACTCAATATCAAATTATAACTACTATAAATGATACTAACTATTAACATATATATTTATTTAGAAAATAGTTTTTATTCTACAGTTGGGAATTATATGATGTATGTCATTGATGCTTCTATTTTATATACCCACAATTTCTCTTATAAATAATAATTTGTAATGAGCTAAGCCTCATTGCTATTTTGTGGGGTACAAAAGAATATTAATCCGCTATTGTATATAATATAAGTTTAAGCTAAGCCTCATTGCTATTTTGTGGGGTACAAAAGAATATTAATCAGCTATTGTATATAATATAAGTTATATTATTACATCATACGTATATAATATTAGTTATATTATATAACTAATATTATATAAGTATGATGTAATAGTTTTCAATATTATATTTAATATAATTATTATAATAATATAATATTTTATAATAATATTAGATTTAATCTAAGATTATAATGTTATAAGTAATAATTATATGCATTATCAAAAAAAGTATGTCTTCTAATGCATGTTCTGGGAACATTTTATTTTAAGCTTGAATTAATGTATCATATTCATCATTATGATGATCATACATAGTACATATTGAATTTCCAACCATAATTCATCTTTACATTAATTAAATTATGTAGAATGACATAAATACTATAGAAAAAAATCTTTTAATTAATACATAATTTATAAATAAATCGTATTTTTAATAATATATTTATAAAGAAATATAAATTTAAAAAAATGAATTGATTTTTATTTTTTTAAATAAATAAATATATCTGATATCTTTGATATCATTGATATATAATAAAATATTCCACTGTAAAGTATCAATTTGGGGTGTAAACAAGTTACCAGTGTAGATATAGATAGTCACTATTATAGTCAATATAATAGTGGACGACATCCAGAGAGCATATACTTTGTATAATTATAATAATATAAATATTAAATCGGAATAATTAAAAATTATATTTTAAATGTGCATGTGCTTTTTGATACTATTTATCAGTGATTTAATTACTATAATTTACTGTATAATTATTATATGAAATTTGAATTTTTAATTATATTTATATTTATATTATAATAATACATAAATTAATATTGATATTTAATATATATTTAATATAATATTAATAAACTTACCGATACAAATAAATATATATATATATAAATAAGATTAATACATTATAAAAGCTCAATATCTAAGATATTTAAATAATTATGTAATCGAAGTAAATAATTTATAAAAGTATTTATAATATATAGTAAATTTAACTTGTGTCGCCACCTATTAATTGATCTTATATTCAATAATAGTAGAACTTATTATCTAATATCAGATATCCAGATCCAGATACATGCAATCATAGATTTTTAGTTTACAAGTAAAATACAATGCATGTGATAATCAGTGAATATTAATCACATTGTGATTAATATTGTAATCGATGCTATAATATATTATATTTTAGATTAAATTATATAATTAAATATATAAAACGTTGAAATATATTATAAAGATAGAGTTTATTTCCCGAATATCGAATATAATTAATACCTCCTATAACCAGAGATTATAGTATGTTTTATATAATATACATAATTATATTTAATCAATATATCCTTTAACCTCGAGGTTATAGAATGTTTTAGTAGAAACAATACCTCCTTTACCCTCGATGTTTTATATAGTATTAGTAGAAGCAATAACTCCTTTAACCTCGAGGTTATAGAGGTTATTAGTAGAAGCAATATATCCTTTAACCTCGAGGTTATAGAGGGTCTTAGTAGAAGCAATATATCCTTAAACCTCGAGGTTATAGAATGTTTTAGTAGAATCAATACCTCCTTTACCCTCGATGTTTTATATAGTATCAGTAGAAGCAATAACTCCTTTAACCTCGAGGTTATAGAGGGTCTTAGTAGAAGGCAATATTTATTCGACATCATTCCGATATGATTATGTAGGATGTATTACGTACCTATACTTTCTAAAAGTTAATGAAAGATGTGATTCTTGCAAACTAATAAAAGTTCATCTATGTATATAGATAGCATATTTTAGTAATATATTGCAGGTATGAGCAATGATTAATAATCTATATAATATAGTATATATATAAGAGTACAATTATACTATTTAATCGGGTAATAATGTAGTTTGTATACAATTTGTATATATATATATATATATATATATATATGTAGTAGAGTGGAAATATGATATATAATTTAGAGGGCGCGGCATCAATAACTCCTATAATCTCGAGGTTATAGGAGGTATTGGCTGCACGCCGTGCAGTGCACGCAGAACAACACACGCATTTAAATATAACTGATTAATAATAGGACTTATCGATAATAAATTTTATAAGTTTAATAAGTATATATATATATTACTAATAATTGACACTTGCACTAGTTTGGCTAAGGTAACTATAATGTTTAAATTGTATAATCGTATAACTACGATAATACTTATGTAGGTCTTTTGTTTGCGAATTGCTAATAAAACTATTGAAACTATACTCGTGAAAACCCCTTCTTGGCTATACTTAGGTGCGTCGTATAAGGGGGGGATATGATATACAATATCCCCCCCATGTTTAAGATCTACAAATTATTTAATACATATTATAATTATGCTATTTATAGTCTTTGTAGTATCATTATATCCAACATTGACTTTTATTATGCAACCCAATATAAGTCAATCATATTAATATTCTGCCTCTTTAGATATACTAGATGGTTGGTTTGTTACAGAGTCCAGCATTATTTTTTTCCAGGAATATATTGAACAGAACTGGCGATAATAAGCACCTTTGACTCACACCTACTGTTGTATTAAACTTTGTTCCAATATTATTATTTAGCAGTACGCTGATTTTAGAAGAATTATAAAGTGTATTATTTAATATATTAAATTATATCATTGCCATTCATTAAGAATTAAGAAGAAATCACGTGCCATAAACCATCATACCATACTCTATCAAAGGCTTTCTTGTAATCAATGAAATTATGATAAACTTGACGTTGTTGATCGATGTGTTTTTCAATTATTACATAACTTAATCGTCCATGTATAGCACAGAGCTAGAGAGAAAGACTTCTCTCTAGCTCTATGATGTATAGTAACAATATGTTAGTATTTTCAATACTGTATTGATAATATAAGTGAACGGTACTAATTATACTTACATTTTATATATGTTGCTATTCTATATGATGAATAGGCATATCATAGCCGATGTTGCAAGAGCTAATAATATCTAAATTCATGTTTCACAAGATCCATCTTTTGTGAGGGTTGCGCCTAGATAATATAACTTATTCACTCCCTCTAGATTATTCCCATAAAGTGTGATATTTTCATGTATTGAAGTATCATTACTATTCACCATTATCTTACTTTTTCTGCACTAATCTCCATACCTTATCTAGTGGCACTATTAGCCAGTAATTATGTCAGTTCGTCGTTTGTACCTGCAAACAGATCAATGTTGTTTGCAAACTTTAAAATATATAATGGAATTCCGCCGATGTATATTGATGAAGAGTATTTTTACTGTATTTCAGCCATGATTTCCTCAAGAAATACATTAAAGATTATTGGTGACAATAAACTACCTTGTCGCACTCCAACTGTAGTTTTGAAAATTTACCTTGAGTATTATTGACAATATTATTGCCGATTTTGATGTCCTTGTTTTCAGTTGTTAGAACTGCATATTTAAGTGGATTGATCTTTAAGCCCCATTTATGATAAGCGTTTTCTAGATCTGAAGTTGTTATTTGCAATTTTTCAAAAATAGCCTATATTAAAGTTGTGTCATCTGCATACCTGATATCAATTGATATTTCATCATCCAGTCGGATATATCTATCTAAGCATGTGAGGCCATTCATTACATGTTCTAGGAATATATTGAATAGGCTCGGCGACATGATGCATCCTTGTATCACGCCCATTTTAACAGGGAACCAGTCTGTTAGTTACCCACAAGCAATTATTGCACAGTTTTTATCGTTATATAGGGGGGATACTTAAGGGGGGGCAAATCGGGCAATTGCCCGGGGCCCCAAATTTTGGGGGCCCATGAATTATTTGAGAAATTTTTTTTTTACTATTTATATGAAAAAAAAAAATTTCTTAACTATTTTTTTATTATATATTATTAATTCTAATTCAAAAAATAAATATAATATAATAAATTAATTAAATATGAGTCATTTAGGCCGATTTGAAGAGTGAATTTTACAAAAATTGACACGAAGATATGGTGGAAACAGCTACATGAAGATTTTGGATCACATTCTAATAGTTATAACATATGTTATAAACATATCTATATAGATCTTCTCACACATCTCTGATTGTTAGATAAAATAGTATGAAACGGATTGATAAATAATTGTTTGATAAACTAGAAGGTGATAAATGATAAACGTATTAAGGGATTATTAACCATAGTTGAATCTTAACAATTTATAATTCTATAATTAGTTTACAAAACAAAAAGTATACTTTTTTTTATTAAAATTAAATATGATGTTTAAATTAAGATATATTTTAACTATGATTTCTGATATTTGTAAATGATTATATTGATTATAAATGACGAAAAAACGATATTCTATATAGATTTATAATTGTTATAGTAATTAAAAAAATAGATATTTTCAAAATAATTAATTTCTCTATCTTATGCTCGTATTAATAAAATATGTATATTCTCAGTGTATATATTATTATAGTTGTATTAGTACACATAATATATATATATATATATATATATATATATATAATAGTTTTAATTTAAATAGGGTTATTCTGCTTTAGGTTATTCTTATGGTATTTTTAATAATGTCTATTGATGAAAGGGAATTATGTACATAAAATGATTATCTTTTTCAACATACTATTATTACAGAAAGATATTATATTTATTGAAACAGATATTATTTATAAATATATATATACTATATAACATAAATATAATACTAAAGGCATTTTTGCAATTATCCACCTATTCCACCTACTTACAAATGAATGTTAGATTGACATCACCCTCATCTATCTATTTACAAATAAATACACACAATGGCGATATTCGTATTGGAGAACAGGTGATAAGTTATCACTGATAACTACATAATTGAAGAAATACAAAATTCAAAATATTATATTATATATCAGTGAATTCAATTCCAGATATATCACATGTAGCCTATAGGCTATGTATACATGATGTAGGTAGGTAACAATTATCGTTATTTATATCAAGTTAGGTACTATTATTATATAAGTATTTATTGATTTACGATTGTACGTTGAGATTCATTATCACTGATGATTTATCAGTGATCATTTATCACATCGGTCAATATTTATCTACCGATCTATTAGCATTTTTTAAATAATAATATAATTATAATAGATTATAGATCTCAAAGTTATGAAAATGCCAGCAATATCTCTGGAAGATTCAACGACATGAAATATATTATAATATACCATAGTCCATTAATGGACTATGGTCAATATGAATCCACATATCTACACTGTGTATTCCTTAAATCTGGTTGGGCAAAATGCCGTTAAATCTTCGACAAGTGTAGCAATATTCTTTGACTTCATCCCAAATCAATATAATTTATTTAGCCAAACTATATAAAGAATATATTAATATCTAGATTAAAGAAGAATATAATATTTTTATTAAAAGCATTATCGAATATAAAATGGTGATCGCAAGCAGATTCTGTTAGTACACTCTCTTGTGGACTTCTTATAATTACATAATTTATATCTGATATTATATATGTTAAAATATAACGTAAATTACATTACTAGAGTCAACGTATTTATTCAATAAAATGCAAGAATTTGAGACTTCAATATCATGAAAACCGTTGAACTAATTAATTTGTAGAATAAAGTCGATCAGAAAAGTATTGCAATTAGATTACATTGAGATAATAGCGGTAATACAAATATGTATGCACTCTATAAATCAGTGGTTCCCAACCTATGGGTTATGACTCATGAGTCATGACTCATGACCCATAATTGGGTCATTGAGTATTTTTTGTAGGTCATGAGCCAATTTCTAAAAAATAATATAAATGCTTTTATATGCAAATTGGATTTATGGACGAGACATTTATTTAAATATATATATATTAATGTTTATATGATTATTTTATGATTAAAGTACAATAATAACAAAATAAAATTTTTCTTTGAGTCATGGTATATTTTTTAATGAAGAATTATAAAAAAGGGTCACGGTGAAAAAAGGTTAGGAACCACTGCTCTAAATAAATATGCGAGAAAAGAAATTATTATGAGGAGTTGATTAAAGTATAACTACAAATTCCAAAATAATTAGTATAATGATAACATATGATAAAATTGAAGAGTTATAAATATTAGTTTTTGCTAAAATGGCCCATTTAATATGTTATTCAATTATTATGGGGCCCATACGTTTTTTTTGCCCGGGGCCCATAGTATGCTTAAGCCGGCCCTGGTTATATGGGTTCTTTATTATCGCAAAATATTTCTGAGGGATTCCTATCTGGATCATCAAGTGCCTCTCTCCAAAGTGTATCAAATGCAGCCATAAAGTCAATAAGGATACTGTATAGGGTATACTATATATATATATGTGTTATATATGTATATGTATTATATATATATATATATATATATATATATATATATATATATATATGAATACATAGATATGTGTAGACATATAACATCACCCTTTGTAAATAAATGACTACGAGTCTATAAGACGAGGGGGGATCGTGCGTTACGATTAGATCGATGCAGCGATATAGTTGGTTGGGTATGGTTTTCTAGTTCCGGACCGGATTTCAACGGGCTAGTGGAGAAATGGACATTCCTGGGGTGAGTGTATGGCGGTACATCACGGAAGGGTATATCTACGTCCGGAGCCAGTGTCAACGGTGTAGCGGGTAGGACATGATACGCAAGTGCATCTAGGTGTGATTGTACTCCTCCGGATAACGCGTCGACGTGGTAGTGGGGCGGATATCTCGACGATTTCTCCTGAGGGTGATATGGATACCATATCATTTGTGAGGATATCGTAACTCTGAGGATCCTGGCGTTGTTTGCGTTAATGCAATAAATGGTAGATATGCTAATACTAGAGCGAAAGTATACTCACCAGATGGCGTATCTGAAGAGTTTGATATAGTAGCAGAAGTTCAACAAGGGGATACTCTATCTTACTTATTTATTATTGTACTATATTATGCGCTTAGAAAAGCAATCAACGGACCACGTCCGTCCGACGTTTAGAGGAATTGGGATTACAATTATCCCGCGCAAATATCGGAGATTGTATCCAAATGTTCTAATAGATTTGGATTTTGCTGATGATATAGCCTTATTATCCAATAATGTGAGTCAAGACTCTGAATGCAAAAAATGAGGACTACATCTGAATAATTAAAAGACTAAAGTAATGGCCTTTAACACAATTGACTCAAATAGTATTAAAAACAGCTGATGGTTAAATGTTACAAGTCGAAAAATACTTCAAATACCTTGGTTCTTGGATAAACTCGTCAGAAAAGTATATTAAAGTGAGAAAGGTTCTAGTATGGAACGCACTACATATAATTCACATTATATGGAATTCTAAGATAAACCACTTAAAAGAATACTCTTTGTAGTAACTGTAGAAAGTGTACTAATCTATGGGTCTGAGTCATAGACATTGAACGTTAAACAGCAGAAACCACTGGCACATACACGTGAATGCTTCGTAAAGCTCTAAATATATATTGGAAGGAACAGTTCACAAATAAAAATCTGTATGGTAAATTACCTCTTGTTTCTTCCAAGATTAAATCCAGAACAATGAAAATGGCTGGACACTGTATACGGCATCCTGAACTATTAGCACCTCCGATCATTCTATGGGAACCTAAGGCAAAGCTAATAAAGGTCGCATGCGTTTAAACTATGTAGAAGTAATATATAAGAACAAGCATGCTAGATAGAGATGTATGGCGGTAGTTGTCAAATACTGATGCTCGAGTAGAAGATCAACAAGATCATACTCGAAATTAAGCAAATCATATATAAATATTTATTTGTTGTCATTTACATAACTACATTAATTCCTAACTAATTTATATATATAAATTATAATATACTCATTATAATATAATATATATATATATATATATATATTATAATGTGTGTCTGTAGCCTATATTGAACAGTATTTAGTATACATGCACACATTATTATATATATATATATATACATATATATATACCCAGCAAACAATATATTCGACGCTTTTGGACGCCATGCGCCTAAAAGTTCCGGAATTAATTCATCACTTTGATGACAATTTGCGCCCAAAAGCGTCGAATATATTGTTTGCTGGGTATATATATATGTATATATATATATATATATAATAATGTGTGCATGTATACTAAATACTGTTCAATATAGGATACAGACACACATTATAATATATATATATATATATATATATATATATTATATTATAATGAGTATATTATAATTTATATATATAAATCGTCGAATTGTTCTATTGTACTTTGGACGCTGTTGCGCCCAAAAGCGTCGAATTTGCGCCTAAAAGTTATTATACTTTGGGCCCAAAACTTCTATTATATTATTTACTGGAAGCTATTTATAACTTTATATCTATATATAGATGATCTGTGTATATATTCTTTAGTATTTATAAATAAAGCATATATGTTATATATAAATATATAGAGATATATATATATATATATATAAATAGTTAACAAATTTATAAGTAATATATATATGCAATTATTATTTAATATTAATCAATATAAAAGTATATGATTACTATAATTAAAGTAAGAACATAAATGGTTATATTATTTCAAATATTGGACCAATGCTTTGGAAAGAATTAAATTGAAATAAACCTAGCATACTATATATACTATTAATAGTTTTAACATATATATCTATTATATATTATTGAAAAAGTATGCATGTATGTAATCACACTCGAATGTGTATAGAGTTTAAATATGATAAATTATTATTATAAATTGTAATATACATTATATATTGTGATATGATTATTTTAGGCCAAATGAGGAGGACAACTCAATAAACGATTTTACACTTTATTTGGGGGAAAACAATTACATTTTATGGATAATAATAATTGAATCCAGCACAGCTGAGTAACGTTAAACACATCTGAACGCATGCAGCGTCGACAGAAAATATAATGTCCCAATGTAAAAGTCATGATGACTACATTTTCACATTATATTCCTTCAGGCGGAATATTTATTCCACGTTCTACTAAATACTAAATATAATATAAGGTTGCATATGGAATCATGCTACTAGCATGTATCTAATGAGGGCTTCACGGAGATTCTATGATAATCACGAAGGCAGCACAGACTGCTATTTTCATCTCTAAGGCTCCAAGTCATTGATTATCGTGGACTTATGTAGTCATCTCGAAGGCAACACGTTACTGGATATCATGGACTGCTGTGGATTGAGTGATTTTTATTTTAGTAAATATATATATATGGACTTCGCAGATGATATTGCATATTAAGTGAAGGTATCAAAGAAGCCTAAGAGATGCTCACTAGAATCGAAAATCAGCAAAATGAGTAGGACTAAGGATGAATACAGGGAAAACGAAATACATGAGTTACAATACTAATCAACAGTTTGAAATAAAAGCTATAGATAGGTCAAATCTGAAAAGCATTGAAGACTTCAAGTACCTAGGGGCATGGATAGACAGCAGTGCAAAAGATTTGAAAATCAGAAAAGCGCTTGCTTGGAGAACATGTTATCAAATGAGGAATATCTGATAATCAACTCTTAGTAGGAAACTAAAACTTAGACTCATGAATACAACAGTTGAATCGGTTCTGCTTGGAGAACATGTTATCAAATGAGGAATATCTGATAATCAACTCTTAGTAGGAAACTAAAACTTAGACTCATGAATACAACAGTTGAATCGGTTCTGCTATACGGATGTGAGACTTGGACCCTCGAAAAAAACACTACTCAAACAACTTGATGGCATATACACTCGAATTCTACGAATGATATTAAATGTAGAGATGATGAAGTTGTTTAGGATCTAGTTCTTTGGGAAATAACTCATGGAACTAGAAGACGGAGAAGGCCACCAGAAAGCTACATAAGGAATCTGGAGCGCGAAACTGGTATACCGGTGAGCGAGATGAGAGTAGCTATTATGAACCGTGCTGTTTGGAGAACTTTTACTGTCCAAAAATAAGAATATAATAATAAATATATAGTTGATATAGTATAAATATTTGCTAACGTAGTTGTTATCGAAGGTGAGAGTATATGGACTGTTGTGGTTTATCTTGAAGACGCAATTCAATGATAATCATGGGCTGCTGTTGTCATCTAAATGGATATATAATAAATATATATATATATATATATAAATAAGGTTATAAGTAAACTTATATATTTAATATAAAGTAATAGGTTTGTGTAGAGTTTTTGATACATATGTATATGTATTAGCTCTCATTATAATCTGATTGCATTAGCATGAGAGTGGCTTTGAAGATAATAAAATAACAACAATATATACAAATGAATCATAACAGATGAAAATATGACCACTTGTTTACTAACTAAATGACACTGTCATGCTAGCTTATACGATGAAGATATATTTTATATATTATAACATTATAAATTATAATGCTTTGACAGTGCATTGTAGCCGTTTATTTCAAAATACGTGTTCCGTTGCTAACAACCTATATCCACTTATATAGTTACATATAAATGTCTATAAAGAAAATTACGTCAAGCTTTCCAATAAAATATGCTAACTAAATACAAAATTGTACCTACAATATTAGTAATTTATAAGATTAAATTACAATATATTGTCCAAATATCAAAATTTCTCATTACATTCCTTTAGGCAGAATATTTATTCCACAATCTATTAAATACACAATATAATATAAGATTGCATATGGAATAATGCTACTATTATTCATGATGGAAATGCTAGATGGTACCTTGATCAGTCATCATCTATGAGGGCTTCACTTAGATTCTATGGTCATCACGATGGCGTCACAGACTTCTATTGTTATCTCTAAGGCACAACGTCATTGATTATCACGGAATTCTATTGTCATCTTGAAGGTGACACAGCACTAAATATCATCGACTGCTGTGGATTAATTGAGTTTATATTTAATTAAATATTGTTATATAGTTATAAATATTTACTAACGTTATTGTTAATTCGAAGAAGAAATGTCACAGAAAGATATTGTCAACTCTAAGCTGGTATCATAGAAGGCGGACACGGGCTTCTGTGTTAATATCGAAGGTGTTACGTCACGGAATATCATGGACTGTTGTTGAAGGATTTAATTTGTTAAGCAAATATATCTATATACGGCTATAGTCGAAATATATAGTAGAAATAGTCGTAAGTATAAAATAGTAATATTTTCTAACGTATTTGTTATCTCGAAGGCGAAAGTATATGGACTGCTCTTGTTCATCTTGAAGGTGTCTTGTAAATGATAATCAAGGACTGCTTTTCAAATCTAGATGGATGTATGATATATACAAATAAGATTATAAGTAAACTTATATATTTAATATAAATTAATGGGTTTGAATTAGAGTTTAAAGTTTTGAATATATATCTATATGTATAGATCTGGTTATAATCTGATTGAATTAACGTGAGAGTAGCTTTGAAAGTAATACAATAACAACAATAACAACAATAACAACAATATATATATATATATATATATATATATGAATGATATAACTGATGAAAATATGATCACTTCTGTAATTACTAAATGACACATAGCCGTTAATTTAAAAATGCGGGATTTATTTCTAATAACCTATATTCACATATGTTTTTAAACAGAACATAAGTCAAGCTATCAAATAAAATAAGATAGCTAAATACAAAATGTTAACTACATTATTTTATTATTGAATAAGTAATTTATAAAATAATATAATCACTACCAATATACTAGCTCTAGCCATAAACATAGTCATACCCACATCATCCACACTAAAATCATAGGCTACATTGCTCAAATAAATATAAAATATACTATATTTCATTTTTTTATAAACAAGGTCATAAGAATATATTCTGTTTATTATGTATATATACATTGTGTAATATGAATTTACCGACTGTAAACACAAATATACAGTGGGTAATATAAATTTAAATATTTCGTCATATGAATAATTATAAAATTAATTATACCTATATAATATAGAAGAATAAAAAACGATTTTAGCACAAACATGTATGATAAAATATATAAACATATTTAATATTTGTACTACAAATTATCAATAAATTATAAAATATATATATATCTATAGATAGTCTATTAGATAATACAACACATCTATTTACTATAGTAATATAATACTATATTATATAATCACTATATAATTTAAAAGTGTATTACATATGGATTCCAATGATCTCGTACGAAGTGATCTCGTCAAGATTGGTGATCACGCGCAATTTTAATTTAAATAAATATTTATAGATAGTAGAATAGATATTGAACACAATATCATCAAACCAAAATACTCGAAACGAGATCACTGGTTACCTTGCATATTATATAGTATATAATATAGGTTACTTACTATTAATATTTTAAAAAAGTAATCAATTATATATGGTATCCTAGTAATAGTCATAAATATTAAAAATCGAATCGCGTGAGTGCTCTAAATAACAAAAGTTACGGTTTTAAATAGATTGCGAAATTTGGTATACATTTTATATTTTCATAATTATTATACTTTCAAAGTAACTTTGATAGTGTAAACATATATATTTATAAATATAGTATAATAATTATACTAATTCATAAGTATATTATAATGAATAAAATATAATAAACAAATTACTAAAATATATATTTCTACTATTAAATATATTATATTATTATAATATTTATATGTAAGGAATAATAATTATGAACATATAAAATATATACGTAATTTAGTGATCTATTTAGAACAGTCTCTTTCGTTATTTAAAGCTCTCACGCGCTTCTATTTTTAAATAGCTATGTCTACAACTATGATAACACAAGTTTAACTTGTTTAACAAGTTCAAGTTCAAGTTATACATGTATAATCAATTTATGATGTCTCATCAATTTAACACTGACTGTGTTAAAGTTTAACAGTCAATATTAGTTTATTATATAACTTATATTAAATGAAAAAATATATTCTACCATAATTTCCATTGTCATAACTATTGGTCCAGCGGTCAATTCGATTTTCATTTAATATAAGTTATAAAATAAACAAATATAATATTTAAATTCATGTATATTCAAACCATTATTTTTATAATTTAATTATATATTATATAATTAGATGACCGCTGGACCAATAGTTATGAGTCATAACTGATGACCGTAAAAATGACCATTTTCGGTCATATATTGACCGTTAAATTGACCGCTAAATTGAGAGGTGGACCAATAGTTCGCTTGGTCCAATCATTGAGTCAATGACTCATTTACTATTATAATTAAATGTAATTTAACATCATCGATTTTGTTAAAAGTATCAACATGAAACCGAACGGTTTAATAATAATTATAATAATTATTGTCATAATTATTTAATAATATCGTATAACATAATATGTTATATATAATAATTATATATTCAATGAGTTATTTAATTGTGATAAAAATACTTTATTTTATCATAATTATTTAATAATTTAATTATTAATTATTATAATTATTTAATAATAATTTATTATGATAATAATTCAATAATAATTATGATAAAATAAAGTATTTTTATAAATAATAATAAATAATGACCTAGATACATTCACATGTAATATGTGTGTGTTATATCAAAGACTTGGTATAATATTTGTTTATACTGTAGTTATATAGTTATATAGTTATAACTATAATGTATCCTTTTACATTAATTTATATTTTCACATTTTATATATGTTACATATTTATTGTGTTAACATATATACAACTAAATATATCATAATAATATATTAATTGGTGTATATATAAAGAATCACACATATATTAAATAACTATATATATATATATAAAATTGATATATTTAATAGTTAACATATACACACACACATACGAACATACACACACACATATATATGTAGTTCCTATACATTATATATGTTACCTATTCATTGGGTTAACTATTAAATATATAATTATATATATATATATATATATATATATATATATATATATATATATATATATATATATATATATATATATATATATATATATATATATTAATATATGTGTGTGTCTATATTTATATATATACCAATTGATATATTCAGTATATTGATATTATACATGTTGCCTGATTAAGTAAATTAGTATGTGTGCACTAGAGCGTGATGTATTATTATAACCACGCCTCCCGTGACCTCCCGACGCCCGCGCGCGTTATTGCAGTAGTTTATATAGGGTTTATATTTTTGAAAACGCGCTGAACATGACCACACTCGTCGAGTGACTCGATTTTAAATTATATTATATTATAAATAAATTTGTTTTAAATAACTTTAATACAAACTAATAAATAGTTACAACGGTATATATATATGGTCATATATATATATATATAATTATATTATGTCTACTTACTATTTTGTTGAACTTTATTGTCTTAGAAATTGAATTAAATGATATAAAAAAACATTATATATTACAAATAAATTTTAAATTTTATGATTATATCGTTGATAATCTGTGCATATTACAAAATACAGTATAAATTAGAATTATTAAAATGCATAGTAGATATATATTTTACATTGTAAACATTGCATTTTTCATAGTGAAACACATCTATGTCCATAGATTTATAGTTTATAGTTTACAAATATATGTATACTAGCCGTACGGTACGGCCCGTACCCGACCAGGCTTTGCTCGGTTTTTGATTGATTGTTTATCTATTATTTATTAATTATAGTTATTCTTTATTCTGGATTGTTTTTTTTTTAATATTTAAAAAAATAAAAAAATATATTTTAAAAATATGTCGAAAAATATTTTTTTTAAATGGTGAAAAATATTTTTTTTAAATATAAAAATATTTCAAAAAATATTGTTTTTTTTTTAATATTTCAAAAATAGTTGTAAAATATAACAAAATATTTTAAAAAATACAAAATATATTTTAAAATATTATAAAATATATTTTTAAATATTACAAAATATATTTTAAAAATATGTCAAAAAATAATTTTAAAATGTCGAAAAATATTTTTTTTAAAATATAAAATATTTCAAAAAAATATCCAAAAATGTCATTAAAAATATCGAAAAAATATTTCAAAAAAGCGTTGCGAAATATTTTACATGACAAAAAGTAAATGTTTCGACGTATTTTGGAAAATTTAGCTAGCCCAAAAACCATTCTGGTGATAATGAGAACTATAAGTTCCTAAATATTACTAAATATAATTCGGAACCAAAGCGCCCAAAAGCGTCGAAAAAGCGACGAATCTATATGATTCAGAATCAAAGCGTCCAAAAGCGACGAAAAAGTGACGAATTCAATATGATTCGGAACTGAAGCGCCCAAAAGCGTCGAAAAAGCGACGAATATATCGATTCGGAATCAAAGCGTCCAAAAGCGACGAAAAAGTGACGTATTCAATATGATTCGGAACTGAAGCGCCCAAAAGCGTCGAAAAAGCGACGAATTCAATATGATTGAGAACTGAAGCGTCCAAAAGCGACGAAAAAGTGACGAATTCAATATGATTCGGAACTGAAGCGCCCAAAAGCGTCGAATTTGCGACGAATTCAATATGATTGAGAACTGAAGCGCCCAAAAGCGTCGAAAAAGCGACGAATATATCGATTCGGAATCAAAGCGTACAAAAGCGTCGAAAAAGCGCCCATAAATTCTCAAAAGCGTCCAAAAGCGTCGATAAATTGTTTGCTTGGTAGCCTACTGGACTTCGTTAACTCGGTTATCATGATAGTCAGTGTTTTGTTCAAGTAACTCACCCGTTCGGATACCTAAAGCGGGAAATTTATGGAAATATTTATTAGGAAATTTATTCTTTTACGTAAATTTATATTCTATATAGAAAATGTATAGGTGTACACCTAACATAATAATTAACTTAAATCTATTTAAAATATATTTAATAACTAAAGAAAATCAATTATATAAAAAATGTAAACAATAGATAACATGTTATAAATTATAACTTATAATATCCTAAGCAACCAGTCTATTGTTTACATTTTTTATATAATTGATTTTCTTTAGTTATTAAATATATTTTAAATAGATTTAAGTTAATTATTATGTTAGGTGTACACCTATACATTTTCTATATAGAATATAAATTTACGTAAAAGAATAAATTTCCTAATAAATATTTCCATAAATTTCCCGCTTTAGGTATCCGAACGGGTGAGGTACTTGAACAAAACACTGACTATCATGATAACCGAGTTAACGTGTTATAAATTATAACTTATAATATCCTAAGCAACCAGTCTATTGTTTACATTTTTGTTAATTATTTAATATTTAAATGGATAGATGTCAATTATCGGATGAGTGATTTGAAGATCTAATGTGTAATCCTATATAAAGCGCTGTTCACATTAGCAATATATTCAAACAATGTCTCAATAGAATTCTTAAGAATTCCAGTTACAAAACCCCTCTCGGTATCAATCTTAGGGTGTTTATATGAGCACAATTTATTTGTATTTGATAAAGTGTATTTGACCCCAATCCTGGTCACGGGTTAATGAGCACAATAACAAATTCCATGAATATATATAAAAATATATATATTGCATAATATATTTCTGTAGAAATATAATGTAATACATATAATAAATATTATACATATAAACATAAATGCATACACATGTTGACTATACTGTACACACACACATACTGTATATTATAGTGATTACATTTTTAATATATTTTTACATAAATTTGTATACACATGTGACACTACAATAATAATATAATGCCTTATTGAAACTTGGTATAATTTTGTTTTTCAAATATAAAAATCGGTAAAGTATTGATACAAATAAATAAAATAACCAACATTTATTGAATAAAAGGAATGACTGCCTTAATAAAACATCGTTTTATGATATTTATAATTTATATTTTTACTTGAAATTTACACATCTTATAAATAACATATAAAGTTATAGGGTTAAATTAATATAAATGAACTATAATAATTAAAATGATAAAAAGCTTATTATACAAATTTAAAAAAAATTGGAAACTATGAATATCACCTTAACATATATATATTAACACAATATACATAACACAATTCTAAATATGAATACCATCTATATATGTTCCTTTATCCTATAGTAACTATATAATAACTATTTTATTAACTACACCATTACAGTATATAAATAATAATCAATATTAGTTATGGATATCTATAGATTTCATTTAATAATTATATTTAATAAATATCTACTACTACTACTACTGCTGCTGCTGCTACTACTACTACTACTACTACTACTACTACTACTACTACTACTACTACTACTACTACTACTACTACTACTACTACTACTACTACTACTACTACTACTACTACTACTACTACTACTATCAATCAATACAATATATTTATACACTCAAAGTTAGCATGAAAATGCTCTGGTAAGTGTTAAACGAGAGAAACGAAAAAATATAAACATTATAAACAAAAACGATTTAAATTAATCAGCGCATGGCTAGAATATATTTTTTAACATTACGTTTAAAAGCATCATGATTAGAAATCATACGGATACTTAGAGGAAGTTTATTCCAGTTTAGCGGAGCAGAATATACAAAAGCTCCATTTAGAGTACGCGATAGTCGACATCGATCAGAGGATAGAAAATATCTATCATCTGTAGAACGGAGGGTTCGAGTCGATATTTTAGGTTTTAACATGTCATTGATGTATAGTTGTTGAGCGGTTAATAACGACATATGTACTATACAAAGTAGTCGGTAATACCTACTCGGTATAACGTTCTTTGTTTCACCGATAGCATTTTGATAGACTGCATCTTTAACGTTATACTAGAGTGATCGGTACGTGGTTGTTTAAAAATCAAACGAACAGATACTCGAATGATTCGTGTGAGAGGACGAATTCGGCACTCGGGTAAACCTTGAAGGATAGAGCAGCAGTAATCAATGGGTGACATTACTAATGAATTAACAAGTATACAGCAGAGGTCATTGTTGATATATTTACGAATATGACGTATCATATGTAGCTGGTAATTCGAACGTTGACATATGTTATTGATTTGCTTCTTAAAGATTAAGAAGCAAAACTAATTTAAGTCATCATCTATTGTAAAACCAAGATATCGTATAGAACTACTTGGTTCTACTATAATACCAGTAAGGGGGTTCACAGTCTTTAGATTTCAATTTTTTTGAAAATTCAAAAACTCAAGAAATAATTAAGATTTTCACATAATTTAAATTGCATAACATTAAAATATATTGTGTTAATTGTTCTTTAGGAATTCTAAATGCTTATAATAATAGTTTTGAAAATATCAACATTTTTAAAAAATAAAATATTTATTTAAATAATTTAATTATCAATTATTTATAAACTCTACATCTAATCACAAATATTTTCTATAGCTACAATATACATATAATACTAAATATACTTTGAAAATTTGAACAAGTTTAGTCAATTATTCATTGAGAAATAGAAATGTTCATAAAAAAAACTTATATTCTGAGATAATTGATTTTAAAGATTGACTATATTATTTATCTGCTTTTTGACATTTATTATTATGGTAAAAGTTAGTTTAGCTAATTCTTACAATTTTTATATTATATTTATATAACTTGTATAATTTTTCATGCTTTTGAAATAAATTGCATCTATATAAATTATTATTATTATATATTATAGTTGCATATGAAAGAATAAAAATATACAAAAAATAAATTTTATTATAATTATGATTGATTTTTTTATTATTAGATATTATAAAAGTAATCCACTTCCATAATCATTTGATGAAATTTGCCTTCTGTGTCTTGCCTGTCTCCCTTCCCTAGATTCTGTCACCTGTTTCTTCTTAGAGGCTTTCACTCTTGTAGCATCTCTAGCCGCCGCATCTACCCGTAAAATCTATAAAATTGAAATATTGTAAATATTTTATGATATTATATTCCAAAATAAACACATTTATCTGACGTTTTATAAATAATATATGATAATTTTATATAGTTATATAATAGTTATATATTATATATAATATAAAATTAGATTAGCATAAATATAATAAAATCTAATTGCTTTGTTTCAATATTATCAAATTGAAATATTGTAAATATAGTATGATATTATATTCCTAAATAAACACATTTATCTGACGTTTTATAAATAATATATGATACTATTATATAGTTATATAATAGTTACATATTATATATGATATAAACTTTGATTGTATCTCGATTACGCCTCGAAATTTGTCGTTTAGTCAATCAAGCCATATCAAATAATAATAATAATGAAATGACGCTATCTTATTATTATAGAACAAAGCCAACTGCCAATCACTAGCATTTATAAAATGAAACCAACAGATGGCGTTGGTAATAACAGATGGCGCTGAAAAACAGCGTTATAATATATGTAAACCGTAATTTTTGCGCCATTTTTTTAATTATTATTTTATTAAAATAGGTAGTGTTATAAAATTATGTTTATTTATGCTTTATATATGTTTTTAACATATGATATTTTGACATATCATACATTATACATGTAGTAATCTATTTTAAAAATTTTGTTTATAAATTTTTTAATTTTAAAGACCGTGAATCCCCTTAACAGATATCACCGGGAAATCGTAGTATGTTTCCGGAATGTTGAGTAGCTCAGATTTAGAGGCGTTAAGCAGCAGCATATTATTCAATAGCCATGCACGTATTTCGGTAGCACATAGTGAGAGATCGTTTCTGTTGGAAGTAGAATGACGAGACATAGATGTGTATAATAGTATATCATCGGCGTAAAGATGATAATAAATTGATGGATAGGATTTTATTATATTAGTGAGAGGCGCAATATAAATTAAGAATAGAAGTGGGCCTAGGGGAACACCCGTAGATATAAGTTTAGTTAGGCCGTTCACATCAACTCCGTTTTTATAATTTTATAATAGAGATGGAAGATAATATAGAGATGGAAGAGCCGGTTTTCACAGCAAAGGTACGATATTTAAAGAATGATATTAGCCAAGAAAGTGCTATTCCATCAACACCTATGTCACGTAATCTATTAGTTAGAATGTCATGGTCAGGGGTATCAAACGCTGCTGATAAATCTAATAACAAAAGTTGAATATGAGATGCAGTGTTGTACTACTACTACTACTACTACTACTACTACTACTACTACTACTACTACTACTACTACTACTACTACTACTACTACTGCTGCTGCTGCTGCTGCTACTACTACTACTACTACTACTACTACTACTACTACTACTACTACTACTACTACTACTACTACTACTACTACTACTACTACTACTACTACTACTACTACTACTACTACTACTACTACTACTACTACTACTACTACTACTACTACTACTACTACTACTACTACTACTACTACTACTACTACTACTACTACTACTACTACTACTACTACTACTACTACTACTACTACTACCACTACCACAACCACAACCACTAACCAAGATTTTATTTGTTTAAAATGAAAACTATTATCTCCATCTAGTGGATGTTTTACTATGTCCGTATTATCATCCACTGACCCATAGTATAAACTTATCTTGAAATATGGGTAGGTTATATTTTCGACGATAAATTACATTATTCAATAAATTGAAATATTAATGTTATAGATGTATATAATATCTAAATTGTGATTAAATTATATTAATTTTTCATAATAAATAAAAAAGTTAATATTATAAAAAGGTGACCTATTAGCATAATTTCCCCTATATTACTATTTGCATAAAGCGCTGTTCACATGAGCAATCTATTCCAGCAATTTTGCAATGGAATTCTTAAGAATTGCCAAAGTCTATGTTTTTTCATTATTAATGCATACTCATTTACCTTTCTAGGGGGTCAATCTATTTATAATCATTTACAATTATAATCGATGAAAAATTATGTTATTTAATCGTTAACGATCGTTTAATTAATAATTAATAAATAAATAATAATAATTAATTAATAATTTTAATTATAATATATAATTCATTATATAATTATTAAATTATGAATATATATATATATATTACCACTTTATGATTATATAATGAACTTAAGTTCATAAATTCATAAAATGTATGTATTTTTAAGTATTCTACTGACAAAATAGATTGCTCATGTGAACACCCTAAAATTTATACCACTAGGGGATTTTGAAACTGGAATTCTTAAGAATTCCATTGCGAAATTACTGGAATAGATTGCTCATGTGAACATCGCTTTACTCTAATCTAACAATTATTTATAACATCTAATTTTAAATTGTATTACCCATCATTATTCAATATATAAATTATATATGAAAGTAAATATTCACTAAACTTCAAGTGATTACGATTTAGATCTATAGATGTATAAATACATAGATAGGAGCCACTTTACCTCGTCAAGGTATCGTAATATAAAGTGGATTTCGGTCTTATGAATTTATCTGCCAGGGAATTTCAACCTTCAATTTATTTTAATAATTAGAAGTTAATAATTTATTAACTGCCAATATGAGAAGTTCCATAATATGGTTTGGATGTTATCTGAATAGATTTTAAAGAATTATAGTGATATTTATCAATAGTAGATGGTTCAACTATAATAGAGTTTATAATGATATATATGTAATGCAATATAACTGTGGAAAGGTAAATATGAATGGTAGTAATTTGATAAATTTTAGGTATACGATCGCTTCATAAAATTAGGGAATAAACACCTTTTATCGTACAAGATGAGCCAGGACCACATTGAGCTTCTCTTTGGAGCAATACGATCGCATGGTGGTAGCAATGACAACCCAAGGCTAAAGAATTTTCGTCTATATACAAACGATTATTGATGAGAAACGAGGTATCAAATAATGTATAACTATTACATAAACATATATAATAGGTTAAATGTGCCAATGGAAACTGCTCGTTATTAGATGACACCTCCATATTATTTACGAATGTAGAATCGAAGAAGATAATGGAAGACAAAGTATGTTTAAAGAGAGTCGCTACCAATGTGACTAATGTTCATTATTATAATTCACTAAAGGTAGTGATTTCTCTTAATCGATAATTTGATAATCGATATAAGATCGACATGCTTGTATATATCAGTGGATATATTATAAAAAATATCCAATCATCTATTAAGTGTTATGCATGCATAACCAGTACTTCAACTAGTAATGATATTTCAAATTCATCATTACTTGATCGCAATGATCGAGGTGGCTTGAGAAAGCCATCTAAATATGTAATAGATATTTTACATCTTTTAGAATTTCAATCTGTAATAGATTTATGGAAAATATAATTATATAATTATAAATTTTTATATTTATAATTTTTATATAATCTATACATAAATACATAAAAATATAGTATTTATATAGGCATATATTACATTAACATATTTATTTGATAACATTTACTAAATTTATCTTTATTTATCACATATAAATAATAAGTATTTATTCATAACTATATAATGTAAGCATTAATGATAAATATATTAAAAAAATGATTTAAAAGACGTTTATTAATTATAAAGCTCAATATATAAAAACAAATAAATATACACATATATATATATATATATACTATGAACTAAACACAAACACTAGAATATTCTCACTATTATGATGGTTAATACTAATATAATATTGAAAAATAATAATATATAATTTGTATTTATAATTTATATGTTTATTTATATTATTTTACTTATGAATCTTCAAAATAAATATCATATAGAGTTATATTTTGACAATATACTCACAATATAAGATATAAAACTACATTTTCCTAAATCCTATCATATTTAAAACATATTTTAAATAAATATTGATTTTAATTTTTTACAATTCAACTACTCTATTTGTTATAATATACGTTTATGATCTATAATAAATTGAGATGATTAAATATGACGATACGCGAATTGTATAGGTGACGATAAATGACGATTGGAAGGAAATAGTTAAACAAAGATTTGTAGTAATACAAATTATATAGATAATGCACATAGATTATTAATTTGTTTTATCCAACGAAATAAAATATTATTCGGTAATAAATTTCTATAATTTTTATAGTTGCTACATCTTGCCGACAATGTTAGATATATAGGTGATTTGAATATTTATTCAGCATTTAGGTTTGAACATTGTATGCAGATTATAAAAAAACTTGTCCTCTCTCACAAATTATAAATAGAATGAATGAATATTCCAGTTATTCTAAAAATATCCTTATTAATTTAAAATCTAAAATATATACAAAATCACCCAATAATTGTTATCATTATAAAAATAAATTTTTTTATTTTAGAATTATTTTTAAAATTTCCATTCCTTCATAATAATATTAGTTTTTGAATATTTATTTATATATATATATATATATATATATATGAAGTTTATAAAGTTATTTTAGCAATATGTAAATATAATGTTTTTAGAAACAAAGGCATTATAATAGCTTGCTCAGAAAATTTAAATCAATGAGATCTAATATGAGGAATAATATAATGAGAAAAGAGATGGAAACAAGTGTATTACTACTAACAAATAAAAAGGTTTAATAATTATATAACATTGTCGTTAATGATTTTTGAGATAATTATCATTTATATATATGTATCTATAGGTTATCGAGAAAAGATGCCAGATAAATGTGGGAGCATGGAATGGTCAGGAATGTAATGAAGATTTGTCGGAAAATAGTAATGTAAAGGTATGTTAAAGCGTATATATAATTTACATATATATATATATATGACCATCAATATAACATTTGATAGGCATTAAATGAATTATATATTAATCCAAATTTAAATCAGGATAATTTGCTAATATTAATGAAGGAGTCGGTGAAGGCTATCGGTGCGGTTAAACCTCAGTATACAAGATTGTTATATGATATTCCCTATTATGAGGGATGAATTTACTATTAGTAATATAATTATTAATTAATGTAAACTATTTTCATAGAATTATTTAATCATTATAAATTAACTTAAAATAATATTATACTTTTCCTTCAGTTATATAATGAAATTAAATTACGCTTTGTCGTTGTGGTCAATAATATCAAAGATATTATTTTTTATCTTACAGAATTTATTACATTAAAAAATTATGATGTCATGAGGTTATTTAAAATTCAGTTTATATATGAAATTAATTTTAATATTAATCTATATGTCAATTTTATAGAGTTTAATTTATTAATTAATTAATTGTTACTTATTCATGAATATGTTTACATAAAATACAAGTTATGATATTGTAAATGTAAATATCACCAATGTTATACTTTTTACTACTATATTTTATTTAATATAAGCTTATAATTTGTACATCGTATATGATTCTAACCATAATATAATTTCATTACATAGTAAAATATAATATTTAATAAAATGTATATAAAATGTGTGTAGGATCTATAACAATGCCAACAATATTATTCTATTGTGATAATGAATATCTATCTAAAGGTTTATGATATTACTTTTGTTTAATTAAAACTAATTCAATATATATGTGGTATAGAGCATCAACTGAGATTTATATTATCTGCCTTAAGTATAATCTATAAAGAAAACATGATATTAGATAATGAAATTCCTGTTAGTAATGCATTATATTATACTAAATGTACAAATATGGAATTACAATTATATCATAATGTTGATCCCTTTAAAGTATATCACTTAATTAATATTAATCATATATATTTTATTGTGTACAATTAATATTATTTAATATTTGCATATATATATATATATATTTATATATTATATATTCAAAAAGAATATTTTAATATATATATTCAATTAATACGTTATCTTTAATAGCTTTATACAATGAAATATGTGATTATTAGTGAGGTAAATTTCACAAACATCTCGACTACTATGTCAGTGTCAGTAAGATACATTCAATTGTTTACATTTAAAATACCACCCAGTACGTTACCCTAACGATGGAATAATGCAAGCGTAACATTAAGATTTTCTTTTTAAGAGGATATACTAGATATTACCAAGTGGACCTTCATTCACCATAGCTCTACTACCAAGATTATCTACCCTATCGACAGACGATGGCTAAAGACCTCAAGAAGAGAGGAAACCCTTACAGTGCGAAAGTGACAAACTCTCTGCAACACATCGATGTGTTTCAGTACCTCCAACGTCTCTTACTCGTCGTCAAACCACCATTATACGAGATCGCACCTTTACCAGGATAAAGGGTTAGTACATTCAGTAGCGCCCTTATACCTTAAGGGTTAGTGCAGTATATATATATATATATATATATATATATATATATATATATATATATAGATTAATTGAATACTACTACTTCATTATCAGTTGACTATATAATCACATATAATCATAATTTATTTTAATCTTTTCATAATGAATACATTTCTAATATCTCATATTACACACACATATAAATATACAATGGGTTCTACAAATTAATTTGATAATTATAATTATTTAAAATTTTAATTTAAAAAATGTTATAAAGTTGAATATTTGAATAAAATATATTTAACAATATTTCTATATTTTAAATGAAAATAATAATAAATTAAATGCATGTTAAATTATTTACCAAGTTAACTAAAATAGTGCAACCTCTGTCATTAACAAAAATGTTAGGAATATTTATATACGCTATAGCCAACTAAAGGCAACAATTATTATCAAAGAAATATAAATAATTATAATTTATTTCGATGCAATGTAAAAAAATTCTATTATATAGTCAGTAATTTAGTGTTTATTTATTATATTTTATAGATTTAATTTGAATGTTACTTATATATATATGTTTAATGTTTTAGCCATTATTATACACTGTTATTATACACTGAGTTATAAGTTATATACGTTATATAATATATATATATATACATAATACACCATTATATCAATGCAATCTGTAGTATATAATACCACATCATACTCATTATATCACAGACTATAGTATATAGCATACATATAACACACCCTCTATCAATACAATACGTAGTATAGAAATACATAACAATATAAATTAATTATAAATGGTGTTACTATAGATTCTATAGTATAGAATGATGTGTTATTATTATATCTTGGAACAAATTATATAAAATATGTAGTGTTTTAAAACAATTTTAGATGTTCATATCTTTTTTAATGAATTCGTGCGAAGGAGGTCCCTCTCCTTAAAGTGTAATAAATAGTATATATATATATATATATATATATATATATATATATGTATGTTAGTTCTATGGATAGATATATTTATTTATTTTTATTTTTATATGGATGATTTACATTTGTATTAATTTCTATATATACAATATTATCAATGATTTTTAACAATGTTTTCAGTGACATTATATTTGAAGATATGTTGATAATGGATATGTGATATCAGTACATTGTGGTGACATCTTATGAAATCTATTTAGGATATATTGAAGAAATGGAGTTCAAAAGTGAAGATCATACTATAATTGTTCAATTTATCCTCTTATAATATACCTGAGATTCAAATGATAACCTTTCTCACAGTGTAGAATAAAATACATCAACAAAAATTAAATTTATTCAAAATAATATTGTGTATTATTTAAAGCAGCATATATTGAAAACCTAATATAAAAATTAAGTACTAATAATAAAATTAAAAAAAAAGATGGAAATAAAGTTAATTTTTCAAACTAGCTGAGGAAAACGGTGTCTCCTATACAAATATGGAAGTGATAAAAAAATTATATTCGATTCTTCAAAATTCTTCACTCCATGTTAACGTTCACCCTTAACTCTCCCTTATCAAAAGGGATGTGGTAAACAGATATATGAGGTCTAGTATTACTAGGCTTCTAGTTAGTATGATACAAATTCTAGCGATAATGGTGCCTCTCTACTATGCCAGTAATTCATCAATACACATTTACTGCGGTGCTTTTATAGCTAAATACTAGTCCTATTTTTAAGTAGGGTGGAATTCAAAAAATAGGTATTTAAAAAATTATATATAAAAATCTACTAAAATATATCTTCTATTGATTGATACTAAATAAATAGGACCATGATATTATTGTTTATGAAAAATATAATTTTTTGTGTGGGAAAAAAATAATACTGGGTGGGCAGTTTCCCATAAATAAGTACTGCTATACACTCATATATGTTCTAAAATCATTCTCCTACTATATCTATCTCACTAGACACATCACTGAATCGATGCAATAACTCTCGCTCTCTCTCGTTTCAGTGTGTTCCCTGGTTACTAAGGATGGAAGGATTATAAGACTTCAGAAACCGACGGAACAAGTCAAGTTCGACTTAGAAATGGTTACACGTAACATCAACACGACACACCTCCTTCTCGAGTACGAGTGGATGTTGTTATCGGTTCATAGTTTACCATAAAAATCGTTTATATATTTATATATATATATATAAATATATATAAATATACAATGGGCTCTAAAATTAATTTGATAATTATAATTATTTAAAATTTTAATATAAAAAATGTTATAAAGTTGAATATTTGAATGAAATATTTAACAATATTTCTATATTTTAAATATTTCAAATGAAAATAATAATAAATTAAATGCATGTTAAATTATTTACCAAGTTAACTAAAAAAGTGCAACCTATCATTAAAAAAAAATAAATGTTAAGAATATTTATATACGCTATAGCCAACTAAAGGCAACACTTATTATCAAAGAAATATAAATAATTATAATTCATTTTGAAGCAATGTAAAAAAATTCTATTATATAGTCAGTAATTTAGTGTTTATTTATTATATTTTAGCCATTAATAGAAACTGTTATTATACACTAAGTTATAAGTTATATAATATAATATACATAATACACCATTATATCAATGCAATCTGTATTATATAATACCACATCATACTCATTATATCATAGACTGTAGTATATAGCATACATATAACACACCCTCTATCAATACAATACCTAGTATAGAAATACATAACAATATAAATTAATTATAAATGGTGTTACTATAGATTCTATAGTATAGAATGATGTGTTATTATTATATCTGTGAACAAATTATATAAAATATGTAAAACTACGCCCACCTCTCTCGTATACCTACACCCACATCCCACGTCTAGCGAATACCTACGCCACAGAGCTAGAGAGAAATAGAATAGTAAACAAAGTATCTGACATGCAGAAAACGTCGATCTAATTTGGTCACCTCACAATGTCGGATTTAACTTATTTAATAATAATCTATTGAGAAAGCGTATTTATCTTTATAATCTCTGACTCTATATATTTTAGAAATCGATAGTAAAAACCAGCCATCTTGCTGATACAAATATTCAAATATAATATTATTTACATACAATATTTAATATTTATATATACTTAATTATACCATCAATTTGTTGTGCTGTTAACTGTAATACAAATTGCAAAAATAAACAAAATAATGTTGCGTTGCACAGGTTATTATATGTTATAAATATACTAAAATAAAGTCAGATAAACGATCTAAGTGTAAATTTTAATGCAAGTTTAAATTAAATAATATTATTAATTATATATAACATCAGTACATTTTAATGCAAGTTTAAATTAAATAATTTTAAATTAATAATTTTTTAAAATAAAATAGTATTAATAACTAATATAATACTATTAATAATTAATATTAATATTATTAAAATATGAAATTAATGTTAATGTTCTTGTTGTAACATCTGATGGCCCTCAAGCTCATCTGTCAATGATGAACTTATTAGGAGCAACAATGAATTCAGACGCATTAGATCCAACGTTTACACATCCAGGTGACAGCACATTCAAAATTGATGTACTTCTAGATCCATGCCATATGTTGAAATTAATACGAAATACATTGGAACATTATTCAATTATAAAAGATGCTGATGGTAATATTGTAAATTATTAATAATTTGATACTTATTACTAATTATTTTGAAGGTGGACATATATCATGGAAATATATTGTTGAACTTGATACTATTCAAAATCAAGAAACTCTACATCTTGGTAACAAACTCAGAAAACAGCATATAAAATTCAAACAACAAATTATGGAGGTAATAAATTGAATAAATTAATATATTTCATAAATTTATTAAATTATCATTTATAGGTCAAATTAGCTGCTCAAACATTTAGCACAAGTGTAGTTGATGTTATTGATTATCTACGAGAAGATTTGTCTGATGAAAGATTTAGAGATAAGAAGAAGAAGAAATTTTATTTAGACATCGTTTAAACAATTAAGTTAACAATAATGTATAATGAAATAATAAGAAAGTTATAGTGTAAATAAATATGTTTTTAAATTCTTTTTGAACTTTTCTGAGTTTCTTTCAGCACGGAGTGTTGCAGGTAGTGATTTCCAGGCTATCGGTGCTTGTGACGAGAAGGCGCGTGAACGGGCAGCAGTAGAATGTATTGTCGATCTAGGTCGTATACGATTAAGAGATAGTAAAGCTACAAGATTTATTCGAATAATTGATGCATTTAATGTTAGGACGCCACATGGCCAATATTTAAGGCACCGATGAGACCCACTAATAAGGTGAAGCATATATTTAGTAAATATAATATATGCTTTAATTCAAATATTTATAAAACAAATAGAATCATTGGAAACCTCGCTAAGATACTATATCAAACTATTCAAGTGGATTAACTGATATTCGAGGAATATCTATTTTAAAACGCAGCGGAAAACTGGTTTCCTTGGTTTCTAACGCAGGAATGAAAACTTTAGAAAATGTTAGTTAATTATTATTTTTAATAATTAGTAATTTGATAAAATTTAGGTATACGATCGCTTCATAAAATTAGGGAATAAACACCTTTTATCGTACAAGATGAGCCAGGACCACATTGAGCTTCTCTTTGGAGCAATACGATCGCATGGTGGTAGCAATGACAACCCAAGGCTAAAGAATTTTCGTCTATATACAAACGATTATTGATGAGAAACGAGGTATCAAATAATGTATAACTATTACATAAACATATATAATAGGTTAAATGTGCCAATGGAAACTGCTCGTTATTAGATGACACCTCCATATTATTTACGAATGTAGAATCGAAGAAGATAATGGAAGACAAAGTATGTTTAAAGAGAGTCGCTACCAATGTGACTAATGTTCATTATTATAATTCACTAAAGGTAGTGATTTCTCTTAATCGATAATTTGATAATCGATATAAGATCGACATGCTTGTATATATCAGTGGATATATTATAAAAAATATCCAATCATCTATTAAGTGTTATGCATGAATAACCAGTACTTCAACTAGTAATGATATTTCAAATTCATCATTACTTGATCGCAATGATCGAGGTGGCTTGAGAAAGCCATCTAAATATATAATAGATATTTTACATCTTTTAGAATTTCAATCTGTAATAGATTTATGGAAAATATAATTATATAATTATAAATTTTGCTTTTATATTTATAATTTTTATATAATCTATACATAAATACATAAAAATATAGTATTTATATAGGCATATATTACATTAACATATTTATTTGATAACATTTACTAAATTTATCTTTATTTATCACATATAAATAATAAGTATTTATTCATAACTATATAATGTAAGCATTAATGATAAATATATTAAAAAAATGATTTAAAAGACGTTTATTAATTATAAAGCTCAATATATAAAAATAAATAAATATACACATATATATATATATATATATATATATATATTATATATATATATATATATAATAGGTGAATATTCAATGTTATAATTATATTATTATCATGTACAATTTAAAATATTGATAACCCATGTGCGAGCTAGAAACTATTTAGTGTTTCGTATGGACTCCCCATAGCTTTACTATTCTATTGGAGCAACACCGTTGTGTTGATCCTGGTGGAATGGCCATTGTCCACATCACCGGGTTCGATTACGACTAGCTAATGTTATTGTTTACGGATCTGTTTGCATTTCACGAAGGCATGCCAGATATTCTACAAACATATTAGTCTTTCTCTGAACATCACGACTGCTATCTTTCTCGTGTATGCATCTCTAGAAGGCATCAAAGAGAGTATACAAACACGTAATATATAAATATGTAGTTCTAGTATTAGTAATGTGTTCTATAAGTAGTTGTTTTGATAATTTATATGTTGTCGTCTTTATTTATCTGAACTTATTACATTTTCTACAATATATATATATTTCTGTAAATGGTAACTTATAATATAACATAATTTCTGTAAACTATACTATACGACGTACATTGTACATTATAATAATATAATTATAAAACTGAATATTCACCTATTTTATATGTAATATATTACTTTATTTAACTTAATATATATATATTATATAAATATATATATATATATATGTGTATATATATGTGTATATTTATATATTCAGCTATTTTATATACATGCGGAATATAATAAATGTTGCTACGTGTATTGGTAAATATATATTATTATTATATACACTGTTTCAGATATAGAATATTATAATTGGTTTGTGGCGCACTGCGTACTTATACTCATAGGTAAAAAGTAAATATAAAATTATTTACTCAATAATTAATTAAATATGTATTTAAAAGTTAATATTATATTTGATTTTAAAATATAATATATTTTGATAGAAAAATACGTTAAAAAAAGATGGAAAAGTACAAGGGATTATTATAAAAAATTAAGGACGAAATTTAATAATGATTTTACTGGAGTGAGCAAAAGTGGAGCAGGACGGCAGGATGGTGTAGATGATATAGTTGAATATCCGACGTGGCCTTATTACAATGGTTTTTACTTTATATTATTAATTGTATTTTTATTAATAAATGTAGTATCCACTGACTTGGCTTTACCAGTGTTCGACTTATTATGTATAAATCAATTATTAATTCAATAATTCTAGATTTAAAAGTAAATCAATTTTATCTATAACCATAACTTTATTTTATTTAGACGAAATAATGTTATGATATCATATAATTTTACAGAATGTACTCATTACTCATACAAATTTTGTTGAGATCAAAAAATCTAAAATAATATTCATGAATGCAAATCTAATCATAAAAATGTACTTAAGTTTCATGAAATATTGTAAATATATCTACTTTATAGTCCCAATACAATATATTAGAAGTAAAATGACTAATTTACAGATATGAAATTCATTGATGAGACATTGGAGACACGTCCAACTATATCATCTCTACAGATCTTACAATCAATACCAGTAAGTATTAAATATATAATTTATTATGTTTTACAATGTATTTCACATGAAACAGTCGATAATATGGAAGTAACTCAAGATTCTGACCATGAAAATGAATATGATATAGATGTTATCATAACTGAAACTGTTGATAGCACACCACTATCAGCATTAATATCACCACCAACACCATCAACACCATCAAAATCCATAGCAACACCTTCAAATCCTACACTCACTCAACCTGGAAGGATTAATCTAACAAAAAAGTTTGTGATAAGGATACATTATTTCTTAATATATTATGTTAGGTATTAATCTATTTGTAAACTATCCTGTTGTTAGCAATATACTAACTGGCTTTGCTTGGGTATTTACATTTATCATATTATATATTTAACATATATGAATATCTATATACATGGCTTCACCCGTGTAAGACTTTTTATTTTATAATATTTAGCATGTGGCTTATTTTATTTACCCAACGTAATATAGCAAAATGTGTATTCAAACCATATACTTATATATATAATAAAGTATTTACCCGACCAGATGACATTTCTCGGCTATCAATGTTGTCGTATGCATAATTTATATCATAGGCAAATTTAAAGTATTTATTATAAAAATTAATTAAAGTTTGTAATTTCCTCGACATATGATCTATGATATACCCATTCTATAAACTATAACCTATAAGATATAGGCTATAACTCATGATATATGTCTAATTACATATACATCATGTCATATGTCATATCTAGATAGACATGACCCATCATTTCACTTTTCATTAACAAAATTAACTCTGACCATGACCTATGACTAGTGCTGTAAAATTTCAAATCATCGATCTCAAATATCAAATACTTAATTTTTCGGTTCGGTTCTTAAAATATCGGGTATTTTATAATATTTGATGATATCAAATACTTTTTTTATGATTTCGGTTCGGTTCGGTTTTTAAAATTAATTATCGGTTCTCCAATATTAAATTTGTTTTGTAATTATATTTTCGTATTTTGGATCAATAGAAATATAGTTTAGTAAAATAAAATACAAATATATAAGCAATACGATCTATGTAAAATACAGATATATGTTGGATTAATATAATTAAATATCTATTAAATAATCTTTGCTTATGCAATATCCAATAGGATCACAGTATTAATAATCTGACCTACATTTTAATTTTAAAAGTTTTTATTATTTTAATAAATGAGTATTAATAATCATTATTAATGCATTAATAATAACTGGTATATTAAGTGATTATGTGCTTTTGATTAAATTATACTATAGTATATTACATTATAAATATACCATATACACCATATACCATATATGATATTATAATATGTAAATTATAATCCATATTGTTATAATTGTTTCAATTATCATTCATATATTAAATATAATATTCATACAATATTAAATATTATTTTTAATGATTAAATTAATATTATTATAATAATTATATTAAATATAATATTTAATTATATAAACTATAATAATTATAAATTATTTATCATAATAATCGAGAATCATCGAGTGATTTAAATAACGAAAGTGAGATTGTAACTAGATTATTTAATTTGATATATTTGAAATATATATTCTATAGATTTATGTTTTATTTTTTATCATTATTATAATAATAAGTTTAGGTTTAAAGTAACTTTATAATAAAGTGTATTCAAAATATTAAAAATATATTAAACATGATAACTATGCCGAAAATACGATATAATTTTACATATAATATGAACTATTACACCTAAATATGAATATGAGGAATATTTACACAATTTCGCGATCGTTTTAGAAACGTCAATTTCGTTATTTAGAGCGTTCACGCGATTCTATTTTTAAATACATGCGGCTATAACTCTGATAACTCATTATTATAATGACAATAATGAAACTTTAGTAACACATATAATAAAATAAATGTTTCTAAATTATTTGGGGAAAATGTGGGTAGGTGAACACTGTATAGTTATAACACATCACATATATCATAAAATCCAAGTAAAATTACATTATTTATATACAAAAGAATGAGTATAACATTTTTTCGTAATCTATTTAGATCACTTTAACTTTCATTATTTAGATCACTAACTCGATGATTCCCGATTATAATTATTATACAATATATATATATATTATATTATAATTATAATTATTATAATTTTAATAATTAAACATTATTAAATAAATGAATGATAACTGATAAAGTTATGTTAAATATGGATCATATTTAATCACTTGATATATCTTTTATTATTAATGATTTATTAATAATTATTTATTAAAACATTATAAATTACAAAATTAAATGTATTACAGTTAATATAAGTTATGTTATAGGTTTATAAACTATATACTGGTATTATTGAATTATGATAATGTATATACAAACTAATTTAATATTGGAAAACCGATAATTATTTTAAAAACTAACTTGAAATCATAAATAATGTATTTTATATCTTCAGTAAAAGTAGTATAGTAGTAGTAGTAGTAGTATAGATAAAGTTTCTAGGTAGACCTACATGTATATGAATTATATCTACAACTATTAATATTAACAATATTAACACACGAATTTTGCTTTTACTGTGTCTGTATATTTAATATATTATTATATTCATCTTGTCTGTGTTGGGTTCGTATATTATTGACTTGTTTGCATAACTTTGATTTATGATATGTTTATTTTTGCCTGATATTATGTGATAGTTTAATATATATAGTATGTATATGTGTGTACATTGTATATATATACATAGTTTATACATTATATATATATGTGTATGTATATATATTAATATATATATATATATATATATATATATTCTAGTCCTTACATTCATATTTATCTACATTCATAATAATAATTATAAGAACACATATAATGTCTACTTGTACTCAATGCTCAATTTCTAATGATGAGTATACAATAACGTGTAATTTATGTAAATGTATTATCCACCATACATGCCTTTATAATGCTAAGTGCCTACCTGAAAAATGGATTAATGGTAATACTCCATCTAAAGCTGTAATTCAGATATTCTCGAGTATCAATTTTTCATTTATGTGTACTACTTGTATTAATTCATCTCATACTAATAGTACTAATAATAACAATAATAATTCTCCTCCCTCAAACTCTGATGCATTCACCAATACTGATCATACCGAACCTTCTCTACTATCTATTTCTAATAGTATTAATCAAATAAAGACATTACTAACTGAATCTAAAATACCTACTTATGCTGACAAACTTATTGAATCAAATAAAAATATAATTAAATCTAACAATATTATTACTAATAGAATCAAACAATTACCAATTGCTCAAGACACCCATAGTATTGTAATATAAACATTCGTTCACTCAAGTCTACAAATAATATTATTATTGGTATATTCAATAAAATGAATCTAAACACAAATTCTATCACGAAAGTTAAATATAACTATAATAATATTGAATTATTTGTAAATTCAAAATTTGCTAAATCACAATTTTTATTTGCAAGAAAATTGTTATCTAACTCTGATTATGCTAGTCTATTTATTAGAAGTTCTCTTGATAATGATACATTACGTCATGGAAGAATTCTATATCATGCTCTAAAATCTGACTATATTCATCTTGATGATTATAAATGTGTACTTAATAGATTTAATAATAAATATGAATTACGCTCAGTTTTAACTAATTCTAATAAAGTTGATTGGTCAAATCAGCCTCTATCAATATCTGATGTTGATTTACTAAAATGGTCCACAAGTTATGACGCATTCATATCTAATCTAAAATCAAAAAGTTCTAAAGATGACTTAACTAATCAAAATAACCACCCTACAACTGATACGGAATGACTAAACCCTGATAACTTACTAACATGTTCTCTTATTAATGCTCGCTCAGTCAGAGCTAACATTAATTTTATCAATGATTTTAATAATGAATTTAATCATGATATTGTTATACTTACGGAAACCTGGCTTAATGATGATTCATCTTCAGTGATAGCAGAGCTTATGAATAACTCATATTGCTTTCAACATACACCTCGTGAAGGATCTAAAACTGGAGGTGGAGTTGGCATTCTATATAGTAAATCAATTAAACTTCTAAGTTATACAAAATATCCTATCTCTAGTTGTGAATGCTCTATAGTTTCATTATGTACAGCTTTAAATAACACTATAAAGTTTATAATCATTTATCGACCCCCATCGAATAACTATATAACTTTTCTAGATGATTTTAATGATTTTCTCACTTCGATTAAATTAAGTAATACAATTATTCTCGGTGATTTTAATTTCCAAGTTAATAAAAACAAAACTCCTTCGAAACAACTTATTTCATTATCTAAATCACACTCACTATATAAACATATAACTACACCAACTCATACACCTGGCAACATACTTGACCTAGTTTTTACAATAAATAGCCCTCAACTTATGATTAATATAACAAATACTAACTTTTTAATTACTGATCATTATGCCATTACATTTACAATTAATACTCCAATAGATAAATCTCAAATCAATAGAATCAACTACAGAAACATTTCGAAGATACCAATTTCTTTATTCACTTCTTATTTATCTTCATTAATATCTAATGAGACTACAATTAAGGAATTAAATAAGTATCTAATAGATATGTTAAATAAATTTGCACCAACCAAATTAAAGATTATTAAAAGTTCTAAAAACAAATGGTTTAATAACGATACTATTTTGGCCAAAAGGGCTATGAGAACAAACGAACGATATTTCTCAAAGTTTCCTTCTAATAGCTATATAACTGCTCTCATTGAATCCAAAAAATATTTCAAATATTCTATTGAATGTGCAAAGAAAAAATTCTATCTAAATGAAATACTTAATAACAGTAATAATATAAGAAAGTTATATTGTATTACAATTCACTGTTAGGAAAAACGAAAAAGTCTATATTTCCAGATACCCCTTTAGAATTATTATGTTCGGATTTTGCTAATTTCTTCACTGAAAAATTAAAAAAACTACGATTAACATATAACTTTACTTATAACCCACATTTCAATGTAACTCCTCAACACTCAAACATAAGATTATCGTATTTTATTCCAACTAATAACGAACAAATTTTTGAATTAATTAACCATTCAAAATCTTCTGCTCCACACGACCCAATACCGCTACTTCTATTGAAAAAAATGTCACGTATATTAACCATTCCAATTACATTAATCATAAATCAATCAATGTCTACAGGCATAGTACCTCCCGAACTTAAACATGCAATTATCTCACCAATATTAAAAAAAAATAAAACTAATCACAATTTACTTAATAACTATAGACCTATATCACAATTACCTACCATAGCTAAGATTCTTGAAAAACTTGAAAAACTTAATGTTATCGCAAGCCTCAATTTAACTGAAATAGCTTTCCTCCAGTTAGTATCCTTTTTTTTAATTTGGGGAGAAATTATATTTGCTAACGCATGAAATTGCTCAGGATTCATTCTGACTAAATTCATAAATTCTACTGGCTGTTCCACTTCTAATTCTTTTAGTAGATTGTATGTTCCAGCAAATTTCTCTTTTCTATTTATTAGCCATTGGTACGACCATATTCGGCACCGATTTCTTAATCGATTTAAATACAGTAATTGAAGCAGATTTTTTTGCTTTCTTAATTTTATCCTCATTTTAATATTTTGTTAAATATATATATTAAAATATAAATAAAATCAATTAAGCGAATTAATAAGTATAATAATAATACAATAATTTAAATAATAAGAATATAATTTATTTAATATAAACAACAACTGATAATCATTGTAAAATGTCAAAGGTTAAAATTACAAAACGCTATCGAAACGCAAATGTTGTCGTTTTCTGTGTGTACACTTGAATTTACGCCATAACGGGCAGAAAAACGAGGCGGAAAACGACAGGCTTTTTCAGTGTGTACACCGCTTTACATTGCCTGTCATAGCGTATTACAATTCTATTTCTCTCTAGCGATATGACCTACGCCAAGGTGGCTTTTCAAGTTTATAAATACAATCCACATACTCAATATAATGTGTTTTACAATTCTATATAAGTTAGTCGAAGGATTTTCCCTAATATGTATCGATACAGGACCTAAAATATCTATCAATATAGGACCTAAAATAATGTTAGTATTTTAATTTAACGAAATCGATTTATTGGAAAGCGGACAAAAACCAATTGGTTAATATATATGAGTTGACATGCGAGTGCACACGATTATGCGTGTGTAAACGTTATAGATATATATAAATTTGTATTTATATCTATTTATATATATTATAATGTAATTTAGTAATAATTATTATTATAATAGCGTATTTAATAATATACATGTATCTCTCTCGAATTATTTTATCGTGTGCGCTCAAGCATGTCAACGCCCGCAACGCGTATTGTAGATTTGACCCTGTCATTAGTAATCATAATAGTCGGAGGCCATATTATATATTCACCGTATTTCAGAGGTCGTACCCTTACTTATTAAATTAATAAATGTTATAAATAATCAAATATATCTCACTTACCTTGAATCAGTGTATTTGAATTGTATTATCATCCATTTTTAATTTCATTTTTCTGCTTATCATGTCAATTTATTTATATACCTATGTTTTTATGTCAAATATTTAATAATTGAGGTTATATTTTTAAATAAATAAAACATGTGGTTCAAATCCGGGTTCAAATATATTTTAATATTCTAACATCATTGCAAAATAATATAAAATTGTCACATATAAAAATAGGAGGTTATATCATGGCCTACTTTAGCTAAAGGAGGCCATGGTTATAGGCCAAGCGGTACAGCTTCCTATATAGCCTGCATACGGTGTGTATTTGACCTAGATACGCAAAATGTAAACAAACATGAGATTAGTGTTGCAGAATTTATCGTAAATGTGCATAAATAATGACTTTATAAACTTCAAATACTTGCATTATACTATATTTTATTTATTGTAATTATACATTAAATAAATATTATACTTATATTAATAATCGCTATATAATAGGATATAAATATATTATTCATAAAAGTATTAAATCACACCTTTAATCATCATATAAATATTGTATTTAAAGATAAATATAATACTGTATTCAAAGTAATAAACTAATAGTTACATACAAACTTAACATTTAACTGTTATTTTAAAGTTAATTTATTCTTATCCATGAATTACATTAATAATATTAAAAAAATAAACTATATTAAAATTTATCAATATGTAATTTATCATTTAATAATAATAAAAAAGGTAAAAATATGTTTTTTTTTAGATTTTATTATATAAATATATTAAATTATAAGTGATATATAAATGTTAATATATATATATATATATATATATATATATATATCTGTATACATATTAATTATATTGCTGTTAACATTAGTATTATATATTGAATAATTATAGATATTAGTATTGAATATATGCATTGATGAAATAATAAATAAATTATTTTTTATATATATAATTTTATTGATGACATATTTTTAAATACTTTCTATTTTTTACTCTTAAGAGTAAAGAAACCAATTAGTTCATTTACCATTATTTTTTCTTTTATATTGAATGTTTTTTGTAAATAAAAGATAATTAATTTGATATAAAAATAATAAACTAATAACATATTAATTAAAATTACAAATATCACAATATTTAAAAACAAAATTATAATTAGATAATCGTACAAAATTAATATAAATCAATTTTATATACAAATTTCACTATGAATAAACATTGTATATAATGTATTTTCAATCAAATATGCAACTTAGGTTACTAAATAGAGTAACTAGGTATTATGTTGTAACGATGAGGATAAGGAGTATGATGGTTAGGATGATGAGGGGGTAGGTATATATATATATATATATATATATATATAGGATATATATTAAAATTATATTAATATTATAATTATTTGTTATATTATATAGTTAGAAATATTTTGTATTACTCTATTATATTATAAATTATACAATAGTTGTTATACCATATAATTAAAATAAGATATATCATTTAATTCATTTTAAAAATTAATAATTTTCATGCAAAATACACATTTCTGTTAAGTATTCAGCTCAAATTTAAATTATAAAATAATGAGATATATTATTTAATTATTTGGGAAACTTTTATATGTATATTTTGTCAAATTTGTATATGCGTGATGTTAACTGCAGCGCATATTGTATAAGCTTATTTAAAAAAATTATCATTCATATCTTCAATTATATATTTTAATATAATATATATCATAAAGTAAATATATTAGTCTAATATAATAGTATACAATTATCAATATTAATGTAATGTAAATGATGTATGTAAAAGGAGAATTTTATAAAAATTAATCAATTTCTGCAACACTAATCCCGGTTTGTTTACCTTTTTGTTTATCAACAATGCGCGCGCATCTCGTACGCGAAAACGGATAAGCTGTATGGCTTGGGTTATAGGGTTATATATAACCTATAGGAGTTATTGGGTTATTATCATAGATCTAGAAAGGAAAGTATTGAATTAAATATGTATTTATAATTATCAATATACAATTTAATATCATGTATATTGTAATTCAGTATATATATATATATATATATATATATATTAAAGACTAATTAGGCATACGAACAAATGAGTAGATCTACTCATTTTTTAAATATGTGTATACAAAATGTTAAATGTGTTATTAATTATGTATAGATTATGTACTTGATTTGTTATTTAATAACAAAATAATGAAATATACAGATTAACCTGGATATATCGTTAAACCATCAGTATCGACATCTTTAGGCGGAATATCTCCCTATATTTAGGAAGGCAGTTTAGTTAAGTTGACAACATTTATATAATAGCTATTAAATCTAGATTAATAAGTAATATCAAAAATTACTGTGCAAATAATATTGTGTTTAAGTACCACTTAATATTAAACTATAGTTAATAATATAAGGTGCATGAAATACAATATATATACATTATTAGATCAAGGAGTAACCAAAGAAGTTCAAGCATGAATAGGATCCTCATATAACCTTTCAGAGGTTATAGGAAGTATTTATATGAGACAGATATTCACTCTTTTAGACATTAATAAAATATTACTAAAATTACTAAATGAATATTACTAAAAATTCATAGTCATTCTAACAACTGCTAGAAAATATAGCTAGAATATTATAGTATAAATCATTGAAAAAGAAATAGTTATAGATTATTATCAATAATAATAATAATATGATTTGTATGATGCATCGTGTGTCGGTATATCTTCTGGGGGTTGACTCCGTTCCGCAAGATGTCAGTTACTTTAGTAATAGTTATAGGAATAGTTATAAAGCATTAAGTTTGATAGCTAAGTAAAGAGTTATTGTTATTGTTATTTTTATTTGGTGGAGTCCTTTCATCCCATTCAGGAACTTAGATGAAGTTTTCACTTATAACCATATATATGGCTCTAATATCCCTTCGAAGCCGCTCTCATGTTAAGGCATCTATGGTTTTAACGAGAGCTGATCATTTATTTATACACAATTATATAAGATCACTTCTAAATAATATTTTAAGACCCATTTTATAAAATTAATTAATGGTCCGGACGAGGCTCGAACCCGTGTCCTACTGCTTGTGTGTCTGACGCCTTAACCACTGAGCCACACAGGCAGTTAAGTGAGTGCCTTTATAAAGAATTCTTTAGTATAATATAGTGGGCGTATATGCTTATAGTATAGGGGGCGTGTCTAAGCTATATTACACCCCATTACTAGATTATAAATTAATTAATTGATTTAATAGATTTAAATCTAATTATTATTGATAATCTAATCTAATAACTTATTTTATTTAAATAGATCTTCTGCAGATTTATATTTACCTTAATAATATTAATACGAAGTAAATAAACTTAACCCATATAACATATTCTTTAACATTCTATTAGTCTGTCGGGTGGTCTAATTTCCCTACCAGATCTCGTTATCAATACCTCTTTCTCAACAGGTAATAATTCAATTCTTGAAACGATATAGCTATCAGTTCCTACTAGATATGTCCTATAGTTGTCATTAGAATTGAATTAATATACATAAAGCAGGGCCGGCTTAAGCATACTATGGGCCCCGGGCAAAAAAAACGCATGGGCCCCATACTAATTGAATAACATATGTTAAATGTATTTAAATGTTAAATGTATGTAATATATATTAAATGGGCCATTTTAGCAAAAACTAATATTTATAACTCTTCAATGTTATCATATGTTATCATTATACTAATTATTTTGTAATTTGTTTGTATACTTTAATCAACTCCTCATAATAATTTCTTTTCTCGCATATATATTTAGAGCAGTGGTTCCCAACCTTTTTTCACCGTGACCCTTTTTTATAATTCTTAATTAAAAAATATACCATGACCCAATGAACAATTTTATTTTGTTATTATTATACTTTAATCATAAAATAATCATATAAACATTAATATACATATATTTAAATACATATTTCCATCTTAAATTGTTCTCGTCCATAAATCCAATTTGCATATAAAAGCATTTATATTATTTTTTAGAAATTGGCTCATGACCTACAAAAAATACTCAATGACCCAAGTATGGGTCATGAGTCATGAGTCATGACTCATGACCCATAGGTTGGGAACCACTGATTTATAGAGTGCATACATATTTGTATTACCGATATTATCTCAATGTAACCTAATTGCAATACTTTTCTGATCGACTTTATTCTACAAAGTAATTAGCTCAACGGTTTTCATGATATTGAAATCTCAAATTCTTGCATTTTATTGAATAAATACGTTGACTCTAGTAATGTAATTTACGTTATATTTTAACATATATAATATCAGATATAAATTATGTAATTATAAGAAGTCCACAAGAGAGTGCACTAACAGAATCTTCTTGCGATATCCATTTTATATTCGATAATGCTTTTACTACAAATATTATATTATTCTTTAATCTAGATGTTAATATATTCTTTATATAGTTTGGCTAAATAAATTATATTTATTTGGGATGAAGGCAAAGAATATTGCTACACTTGTCGAAGATTTAACGGAATTTTACCCAACCAGATTTAAGGAATACACAGTGTAGATATGTGGATCTATATTGACAATGGACTATGGTATATTATAATATATTTCATGTCATTGAATCTTCCAGACATATTGCTGGCATTTTCATAACTTTGAGCTCTATAATCTATTATAATTATATTATTATTTAAAAAATTCTAATAGATCGGTAGCTAAATATTGACCGATGTGATAAATTATCAGTGATAATGAATCTCAACGTACAATCGTACGTCGTAAATCAATAAATACCTATATAATAATAGTACCTAATTTGATATAAATAACGATAATTGTTACCTACCTACATGTGATATATCTGGAATTGAATACACTGATATATAATATAATATTTTGAATTTTGTATTTCTTCAATTATGTAGTTATCAGTGATAACTTATCACCTATTCTCCAATACGAATATCGCCATTAATGGCACAATTGTGTGTATTTATTTGCAAATAGATAGATGAGGGTGATGTCAATCTAACATTCATTTGTAAGTAATAGGTTGATAATTGCAAAAATGCCTTTTGTATTATATTTATGTTATATATATATATTTATAAATAATATCTGTTTCAATAAATATAATATCTTTCTGTAATAATAGTATGTTGAAAAAGATAATCATTTTATGTACATAATTCCCTTTCATCAATAGACATTATTAAAAATACTATAGGAATAACCTAAAGCAGAATAATCCTATTTAAATTAAAACTATTATATATATTATGTGTATTAATACAACTATAATAATATATACACTATGAGAATATGATATATATATATATATATATATATATATATATATATAAATACACATTTTATTAATACGAGCATAAGATAGAGAAAATTAATTATTGTGAAAATATCTATTTTTTTAATTACTATAACAATTATAAATCTATATAGAATATCGTTTTTTCGTAATTTATAATCAATATAATCCTTTACAAATATCAGAAATTATAGTTAAAATATATCTTAATATATACATTATATTTAATTTTAATAAAAAAAAGTATACTTTTTGTTTTGTAAACTAATTATAGAATTATAAATTGTTAAGATTTGACTATGGTTAATAATCCCTTAATACGTTTATCATTTATCACCTTCTAGTTTATCAAACAATTATTTATCAATCCGTTTCATACTATTTTATCTAACAATCAGAGATGCGTGAGAAGATCTATGTTATCACTATTAGCATGTGTTCCAAAATCTTGATGTAGTTGTTTCCACCATATCTTCGTGTCAATTTAGAAATTTTTGGTAAAATTCACTCTTCAAATCGGCCTAAATGACTCATATTTAATTAATTTATTATATTATTTTTATTTTTTTAATTAGAATTAATAATATATAAGAAAAATAGTTAAGAAATTTTGTTTGTTCATATAAATAGTAAAAAATAAATGTCTCAAATAATTCATGGGCCCCCCAAAATGTGGGGCCCAGGGCAATTGCCCGATTTGCCCCCCCCTTAAGCCGGCCCTGACATAAATGATGTATATAGGATGGGAACCTTATTAAAGAAATCTAATGACAACTATAGGACATATCTAGTAGAAACTGATAGCTATATCGTTTCAAGAATTGTATACATTGTATACATTCCTCCTTCGTCTATGAACATCTTCTGCTTCGTGAACTTATTATTATGATATCTTTTCTCGTTTATTTTTCTTTTCTCCATCTGTTTTCTATAGAATTCATGGTTATCTTTTATAAGCATTTGATCTTGTTGGAAATCGGGTAATGTGGTACTTAATTTTCGATTCATTAACAATTCTTCCGGTGAAATTCCAAATGATAATAGTGTTGTTCGATGATTAACAATCCTAAATATGGATCGTTATTTGTTTCCATTATATTCTTCAATGTTTGGATGGCTCTTTCGGCTACTGAATTTCCTCTAGGGTATTTCGGAGAAAACGTAATATGCTTAAATTGATATTTTATAGAAAATTCTTTAAACTTGTCCGAAGTATATTGTCTTCTGTTGTCCGAAATGACATTTTCCGGTATTCCGTGTCTTGCGAATATAGATTTGATAGAATTAATAATAGTTATTGATCTCTCATCACGGATTAACATTGTTTCGATATACCTTGAATAATAATCGACAACAACTACGTATTTAGACTTCTTAAACTGATATAGGTCTGTTCATACTGTTTCCCAAGGTTTGATTGGAACTGGAACTAATTGTATAGTATCTCGGTATGTCTTATTACTTACTCTGGATTAATTACAATTTCTTACTTTTCTCTCAATGTCTCTCGATATCCCAAACCAGTTAACGCTATTTTTAGCCCTTTCGAGACATTTGGTAATGCCCAGATGACCAGTATGAATATCTTCAATAATCTCGTTTCTATTTATATCCGGTATAACTGCATTTTGATATGTTAAACATCCTTTATTTATTGATAAATATTGTTGATTATTATAGTACTTCTAGGTATCTTTCTACAGCTGTATTTATTTGTCCATCCTTGATTAATATATTATTTGAATCTCATTATCTAATTATCTCTTTCTTGCATATTTCTTATCCTATTTATTTTTTGTTGATTTTCCTGGTAGAAATGAGTGGCTTATCATTTCATCCACTTCAATTTGAAGTAATGTATTGTCTACGTCTTTATTAGGATATCTTGATAATGCATCTGCGGATATATTATATTTTCCTGAAATATGCTTCATTTCGACTGCGTATTTCATTAATATTATTCTATACCTTTGAATTCTAATCGGTACTTTTTCTATTTCTTTATTTCCTAATGAAACTAAAGGTGGCAAGTGGCAAGTAGCGTACCCTTTAAGGATACGCTTCACTTTTAGCGTGTAGCGTACCCTTTTATTTCTAGCGTAGCCTACCCATTTGTGAATTCTAGCGTACCCTTATTTTTAACAGTGTAGATATGAAAGATATATCAGAATTTTTAGGTAGTTCCTATATCTTTTTTTATTATAATATATATAATGATTACAAATATCCACATCATAATTATATTAATATGTGTAATATAGTAATATTTATGTCATACAATGGATCATCTATTTGTTATAAAATTGTGCAAGTATAATGTAAATATAACTTGTTAATTATTTGATATTTATGTAAAACTTACTTTGAAAAAAATATAGAAATAATCATTAATACTTGAATAACCATAACATTCCATACAAAATATATTTCTTTAATATTATTAAAATATAAATGCCTATAAAAAAAATAGAGAAATAATTTTGTTTACAATATTTTTTGATCTAAATTATTATTTGTATGTTTAGATCATAACATTGGTGGGAATTCCTGTAAAAAACTTATGTAGGAAATAGAGAAATTATTAGTAATTAAAATAAATATATGTAATGATAGGTAGGTATACCTATATATATATATATATATATATATATATATATATATATATATATATATATATATATATATACAATGGTATATATATATACAATGGTATATATATATACAACAGGTATATATATATACAATCTAATACAAAGTATTTATCATTGTAAGTATTAAATAATAAAATTAACAACACAAATAAATAAGTCACCTAGGGGAGAGTGCTCTAATATCGACACCTTAGAGATCTCCTAAAATATAATTCCACTCAAAAAATAATTAATGTATGAAATGTTAATCAATATAATTCTAATTCATATAAGTATAATTTTTTTAATTATAAATAAAAAACTAAGTTTTTCGTTACAACCCTAAATGTATTAAATTTGTTAAGTACAATATCGATTCTCAACCATTTGAAAATTTAGATATTTTAAATATTTTAAATATTTAATTAGATATTTTTCGTATATATCTAATAATAATTTACAATGTGCCGAAAAGATTTTGTATTTTTCATAATTTGTTACAATGTTATTGACGTTTACCTAAGCAACATATATTTTCATAATATCTACACCCCAATTGCACGTAATATCGACACCCTTCAAATTATATAACCATTCATGATTGGTAGCTGCAGCTTTATTTGTTTATAATGTACGTGCGTCGCACGTCGTGTAAAAAATGTGCCATGACTGGGACTCGTATCCAAACAATCTGGGAAAAAAAATAATAATAATACACATCGCTAGCCAACTCGGCCAATTAACTTTTTATATATTATATTTATATTAAATAATAATGTAAATAGTTATGGTTTAATTATAACAAAATTAGAATATAGAGATAAATATTGATATACATTTTTAATTTCTATTATTAATAATAATTTATAATTCGTAATACAACAGTTTACCTATACTGGTATTATATTATTATATAAGTATACCGTTTACGTTAGTAATATTTTGTTTATATGATAACAATTATTTAATTTATTTTAGAAAAATAATTAGGTTACTCTAATAATGACTCTCATATTTTATGTATCTATATTATATTATTATACATATCTCTGATTACCGATTCCTAAATGATTATTTGTAATAACTTATTCAATATTAAATATATTTATTTGAAATTTCGTAATTAGGGTAATATTATGGCAGTGAATAATGTGGATATTTTAAATTTTTGATATTAGTATATTTACAAGAATAAACAGGGGGGGTCGGTAATCGGATACATATGTGCCTAATACCAACCCCTTATCCTATTAACGATCCCCTAAAATAATCGTGATATAAATAATTGTATTATTATAATATCCAATACAAATAGTAGATATACATAAATATAATTAATTATAACATTCACGCAATTTATTTTGTATTGAATTTATGTTTTAATAGTAATATTAAATTTAAACTTTATAGTAATTATATTAAAATAGTGCCCAGCAAACAGGAATAGCACCCTTAAAGCACCCATAAAGCATCTTAGTTGAGCACCATTTTACACACATGCTTTAAATAATGCTCAACTAGTTAAGCACCTATATAACACCTATATGGCATTATTAAAGCATTTTTACATGTCTTTTGGGTGCTAAATTAAAGAACCTTTATGGAATTATTAAAGCATTTTTACATGTCTTATGGGTGCTAAATTAAAGAACCTTTATGGAATTATTAAAGCATTTTTACATGTCTTATGGGTGCTAAATTAAAGCACCTTTATGGCATTATTAAAGCATTTTTACATGTCTTATGGGTGCTAAATTAAAGCACCTTTATGGCATTATTAAAGCATTTTTACATATCTTATGGGTGCTAAAGTAAAGCACCTTTATGGCATAATTAAAGCATTTTTACATGTCTTATGGGTGCTAAATTAAAGCATATTTATGGCATTATTAAAGCATTTTTACATGTCTTATGGGTGCTAAATTAAAGCATATTTATGGCATTATTAAAGCATTTTTACATGTCTTATGGGTGCTAAATTAAAGCATCTTAATGGCATAAGTAATTTCATTAGAATCATTTCCTGGAACGGGAACGGATATAAAAGTAGGAACGGGAACGCAGAAAGGAACGGTTACAGAATAATGAACGGGAACGAGAACGCTTAGACAGAAATATAGTAACTTTACAAGTATTGAGATTTATATAGTATTAATTCAAGATATTTTTTATATTTATTTATAATCTATTACAATATAAATAAATTTATAGGATAATCATAAGTAGTAGGTTGAGTGAATATTTGGGGTTGGGAGGTAGTACTCGAGTAACGTTTAAACACATCTGAACGCATGCAGCGTCGACCGAAAATATATGTCCCAATATAAAAGTCATGATGACTACATTTTCACATTATATTCCTTCATACAGAATATTTATTCCACGTTCTATTAAATACTAAATATAATATAAGGTTGCATATGGAATCATGCTACTAGCATGTATCTAATGAGGGCTTCACAGAGATTCTATGATAATCATCAAGGCAGCACAGACTGCTATTGTCATCTCTAAGGTATCATATCATTGATTATCATGGAATTCTGTTGTCATCTTGAAGGCGACAAGTCATTAAATATCATGGACTGCTGTGGATTGATTGATTTTTTAATTGAAGGGGAAGCAATAACTTCACGAGTGTAATAAATACGAAAAGACCAGTTTTTAAAACTATCCAACTTGAAATATTATAAATATTATTTTTGCGCAGATGTTATAATAATAATGTATTCTATCATACGCTGGCTTTTTTTTATTATAAACATTATATTGTATCATATTGTATAATCATATTGTATATATAGGGAGTGTCATATATTTGCTTCGAAAAATCGTTGGTATAAGTATAAATATTTGCTAACGTTATTGTCATATTGAAGAAGAAAGGTCATAGGTTGATGTTGTCATCTCTAACGCACCACGTTACTAAATATCATGGACTGCTGTTGATGAATTAAGTTTATATTTATCATAATATATAGTTGAAAATATTAATATTTTCTAACGTATTTATTATCTCGAAGGCGAAAGTACATGGACTTTTCTTGTTTATCTTGAAGATGTCGTGTCAATGATAATAATGGATTGCTGTTGTCATCTAGATGGATATATAATATATACAAATAAGATGATAAGTAAACTTATATATTTAATAAGTTAAATTAATAAGTTTAGAGTTTATACCGAGCTTATACGATGAAGATGCCTATCTATATTTTATAAGTTATAACATTATAATGCATCGTCGTGTTGACTGTGCATTGTAGGCTAGTATGTAGCCTTTGATTTCAAAATACGGGTTTTATTGCTAACAACCTATATTCACATATTTTTATAAATATAACATATTCAAGATAGCAAATAAAATAAGATAACCAAATAAAAAATGGTATAAACTACATTATTTTATTATTCAATAAGTAATGTATAAGATAATATAATCACTACCAATATACTAGCTCTAGCCATAAACATAGTCATATATGAGGGTATACCCACATCATCCAAACTTTGAAATCATAGACTACATTGCTCAGAAACTATCGTTGGCACCCATCTATGAAAACTGCAATACCACGATGTACTCCATAAGTTGAAAAGTCAATAAAAATGATCTCGCACAATGTTAGGGTGTGTTTTTCGTCATCCAGCTACGCACAACGCACGACATCGAATTTTACAAAGTGTTTTTCGTCAACCATTCGTCGAACTATATATCATCCATCGATATAAAGAAAGTATCATCCTTTCTTTATATCGATGATATCATCATATAATTATTGGTAAATATATGCGCGCATACCTAAAAATAGCAATACCGTTATGATTGTGACGTATTTTATGACTCAGCTCATGGGCGGAGTTTCAAATGCGTGCGACGCCGTTCGTTCTAGCATTCAAATTCAATGAAGAACTGCGCGGATAGGAATAAAAGGTGTATCGGCGAAGTTAGCTGTTCGGCGAACGCTGTCCGATATCTCGTACAAGTTTACATGTAGTGAATAGGGCTTTGTAAAATTCGATGTCGCGCGTTGTGCGTAGCTGGATGACGAAAAACACACCCTTAATTTAAATAATTATTTATAAATAGTAGAATTGATATTGAACACTAAATCACCAAACCAAATTAAAACACTCCAAACTAGATAAGGGGTTACCTTACATATTATATAGTATATAATATAGGTATAATTAATATTAATATTTAAAAAAAACTAATCAATTATAAATTGAATCCTAGTTATAGTAGTATATATTAAAAATCACACGCGCGAGCGATCTAAATAACAATAGTTACGGTTTTAAATAGATCGCGAAATTTGGTATATATTTTATGTTTTCATAATTATTATAATTTCAAATTATCTTTGATAGTATAAACATATATATTTATAAATATAGTATAATAATTATACTAATTCATAAGTATACTATAATAAATAAAATATAATAAACAAATTACTAGAATATATATTTCTACTGTTAAATATACTATATTATTATAATAATCATATGTAAAGAATAATAATTATGAACATATAAAATGTATACGTATATTATTATAGTTATTATGTATCTATAGTAAATTATATATATATATATATATATATATATATATATATATATATATATATATAATGTATTATATATATATATATATATATATATATATAGGTTATTATATAACCATTATATATATTAAATATATATTTAATTAAATATATATAATGTATTATATGTAGGTTATTATATAACCATTATATATATTTAATATATATAATATATTTAATATATATATATATATAATTATTATTATAATAATATATAATGTATTATATATATATATATATATATATATATATATATATCAGTATTATGTGTACACGTTGGTTTAACTAATACGCATAGCTAAGCTATGACACGCCCATATATAGTGGCGGGCGTCTCAACTCCGAAAGCGCGCGCTCAGATATCGAATAAACTAGTAGTCATAGATTTTTTGCGCCTCTAGTCTGTGTCTACGATATTTATTAGAGGTTAAAGTAATTTTAACTTAAAGTAACTTTAAAAGTTTAACTATATTTAATAATAATTATTGAAATCTACTAAAATTGGTTTTACATCTAATTATTGGAGTTCGTAATTGCATTCGAGTTGGTGTGAAACCCCTTTTACAATTAAGCATTCATTTTATTTTAAATATTGGATTTAAATATTAGAGTTAAACTTTAAAGTTAAAGTTAAACCCCTTTTATAATAACGATATTATAATAATAATTATAATAATATGATATTATTAATATTAAATATCGGATATTGTAAATATAGTTACAACAGTATATATATATATACAATTATATTATTATATAATATAATAATATGTCTACTTACTATTTTGTTGTACTTTAATGTCTTAGAAATTGAATTATATGATATATGAAAACTTAGATTTCAAATTAATTTTTAATTATATTGGATATTGTTGATAAATATTAACAAAGATTATAAGCTTTGTATATTACAGACATAGATTTAGAGTACCTCTATGATTACAGAATACAGTATAATACAAAATTATTAAATGCATAGATTTATATTTTATATTGTAAACTATAAATCGATGGTGAAAAACACATATTTTGCTATATATATTTGCAATATATCCATATATTTATAGTTTATATATGTATACTAGCCGTACCCGACCCGGCGTTGCTCGGTTTTTGATTGTTTGTCTATCTATTGTGTATTAATTATAGCTATTCTTTATTCTGCATTATTATTTTTTTAATATTTCAAAAATTATTTGAAAAATAAAACAAAATATTTAAAAAAATACAAAATATATTTCAAAATATTACAAAATATATTTTAAAAATATGTCGAAAAATATTTTAAAAAAAATATAAAAATATTTCAAAAAAATATTGTTTTTTTCAAAAATGTCAATAAAAATATCCAACAAATATTTTAAAAAAGCGTCATGATATTTTTTCGAATTAACTTGGTACAACATTCAAAAATGTAGGGTGTTTTAATATAAATGCTTAAATATGCTTAAATATGAATGCCATAATAATGTTTTATAGGTGCTTTAATACAATGTAAATGCTTTACAGGTGCCTTAAATGCTTTAAATATAAATGCTTAAACATGCTGAATTAGTCTTAAATATGAATGCCATAATAATGTTTTATAGGTGCTTTAATACAAGGTAAATGCTTTAAATATAAATGCTTAAACATGCTGAAATATGCTTAAATATGAATACCATAATAATGTTTTATAGGTGCTTTAATACAAGGTAAATGCTTTACAGGTGCCTTAAATGCTTTAAATATAAATCCTTAAACATGCTGAAATATGCTTAAATATGAATGCCATAATAATGTTTTATAGGTGCTTTAATACAAGGTAAATGCTTTACAGGTGCCTTAAATGCTTTAAATATAAATGCTTAAACATGCTGAAATATGCTTAAATATGAATACCATAATAATGTTTTATAGGTGCTTTAATACAAGGTAAATGCTTTACAGGTGCCTTAAATGCTTTAAATATAAATGCTTAAACATGCTGAAATATGCTTAAATATGAATGCCATAATAATGTTTTATAGGTGCTTTAATACAAGGTAAATGCTTTACAGGTGCCTTAAATGCTTTAAATATAAATCCTTAAACATGCTGAAATATGCTTAAATATGAATGCCATAATAATGTTTTATAGGTGCTTTAATACAAGGTAAATGCTTTACAGGTGCCTTAAATGCTTTAAATATAAATGCTTAAACATGCTGAAATATGCTTAAATATGAATGCCATAATAATGTTTTATAGGTGCTTTAATACAAGGTAAATGTTTTACAGGTGCCTTAAATGCTTTAAATATAAATGCTTAAACATGCTGAAATATGCTTAAATATGAATGACATAATAATGTTTTATAGGTGCTTTAATACAAGGTAAATGCTTTATAGGTGTCCTAATGGTGTTTTAATATAAATGCTTAAACATGCTTAAATATTAATGCAATAATAATGTTTTATAGGTGCTTTAATACAATGTAAATGCTTTATAGGTGTCCTAAGGGTGTTTTAATCATGCATAATGCTTTATTGGTGCTTTAAGGGTGCTATTCCTGTTTGCTGGGTGTATATTAATATTTAATATTTATTTATTAATTAGTGTGTATATAATCAACAGCAATCATGAATCCTAAATCTATATCAATGATACACAAACAACATAAGACATATTTTAAAGTAAAATACGGATCTATTTTGATTTTATATTATAAATAACCCATGTGATGGGGTCGGTATTAGGATAATTTAGGGGGTCGGTAATAGGAAAATAATATGGGTTTCTATAATTAAAATATATTGGTTATTCAAATAGTTATTCAAATTAAATTATTTTAATAATAGTTATAAATATTTTATTGATTACAATATTATGCACAGTATTAAGTTTTTTTTTAAATAATAAAGTATTTATAATAATTTAAAAAATGTTATTATTCAAATATTTAAAAAGTAAAAACAGATTATTACATTTTATCAAATAACAATTGTATGATTAAATATTTTTTTAAATAAAATACTTATTTATATGTATCATTAAACTACTAACAGTTCGTGTGTGTATTATTTTTGGATATATCTTATAGTTACTGATATACGAGAGGAGGTCGGTATTAGGAGGGGGTCGGTAATCGGGGACTTTCCCCTATAGGGATATAATGGGGACTTTCCCCTATATTTATATATAGTCTTTCAGAAATTATATAAAACGAATTTTCGAAATTTTTCGACAAATATAATATATAGGTAATATATAGATAATAAAACCGCAATAATATTTGTATATAATTACCATATAATTAGCGAGTTATGAGTATATATTATACGGTTATAATTATATATATTTTATATATTTATATATTTGTTTATTTTATTTATTGATCGAGGATATTTAAAAAAAAATTAAATTTTTTAAATTCGCTATGGCGAGGATAGGTAGCGAGTCTATATCGCGTATACGGACGTTATAAAATACGTTATATACGCATTTTTTTCGCCTGATACTAATATTACCCGAACTCTAATAATACTAGATTTCGTTAAATTTAAATTTCGTGTTTATAAAAAAAAATGTCCTATCTCCGCCGTTAAAAAAAAATTTACGAAATATGTTCGTTAACGTAAACATTCTACGGACGATCTTATAGCGCGTATACGGACGACATAAAATACGTTATATACGCATTTTTTTCGCCCGATACAAATATTACCCGAAACCTAATAATACTAGATTTCATTAAATTTAAATTTCAAGTTTATAAAAAAAAATGTCCTATCTCCGCCGTGTAAAAATTTAAATTTATAATATTCGTTTCGCGTAAAAAAATCGATAATATATAGATATAATTATAAAATAACATTTATGACTAGTATTAATATATATCGTACGTACTAGATTTAGTTATTCGGTTTAACGAGTTTATAATAATTATTTCCTATCTCCGCCATGTAAAAATAAATTCTTAAAATTATTAGGTGATGTAAAAAATTAAAATCCACAATAATGATTCGATTTCAATAATTTTAAATGTATTACATATATATTTAAAATATAATATAGTGGTATAAATTGTGATATCTAATATTTAATATTCTTCGAGCTACAGCCGAAATAGTGAAAAATACGTGATTTTTGAGTTGTAAATTTGACCGACTTCCGGTAACGCGTTCGCTTCAATTATGATTTCAACGGATGCGGAGTACGAAAGTTCTTATAATAAATTGAGAAAAACCATTAATATATGAATAATTAGGTGTCCAGCTCGATTTCAATTTTTCACCAAATTCCATCATACGAAGGTCAAGAAAAAAGGTCAAGAAAAAAAATTGCAATTTATAAAAAAAAAAAAATTCTAATTTCTATTCTATAATGTTAACGGTAATGAGTAGATATAAATGTAGCCATCCGATATGCATTTACTATGATTATTCGCCACATAACTGGCTTTAAATAGTACATTTCCTATCTCCACCATGTAAAAATTTGAATTTATAATATTTGTATAATGTAAAACATAGATAATCTATAATATTCATTGGATTTCCATATTTGTAACTTTATAATTTATAGTATAATTAATATAATTTCATTATTTTTTACTTATTTTAATAATAATATAATATCTAGATACTAAAATAATTTAAATATTATCGAAAAGTATAGTAGTGTAAATATTATGAAGTAATACATTTAATTATATTATAAATTTATAAATTTATAACAACAATTAGAAATTTATAAATATTTATATTCTATTAACTTATTATTTAATACTATTATATAGTTTTTTGTATTTATTTTATTATTATTATACTATCTATATGATAAAATAATATAAATATATACGAATAATTAATTAGGGTAACTATTATTAACAAATATATATAATTATATTTATAATTTTATAATTTTATAACACAAATTATATATTTATAAAAATATTAAATTCTATTTACTTGATATTTATAGATATATATAGATATGTTTTAATTATTTTAGTATTACTATACTATCAATATAATAAAATAATATAAATATTATCAAATAAGTTATTATATTAATCGCTATTAATTATTATATTTATATTAATTAATTATATTTTAAAATTTTACAAAAAAAATATATCTTTATAAAATAGATATACTTATAACAATAAGATTACTAACTATTATAAATATATATCATACGTACTATATTTCAGTTATTCAGTTTAACGAGTTTATAATAATTATTTCCTATCTCCGCCACGTAAAAATAAATTCTTAAAATTATTAGGTGATGTAAAAAATCAAAATCCACAATAATGATTCGATTTTAATAATTTTATATTTATTACATAGATAATTAAAATATAATATCGTGGTATAAATTAAAAAAAGTGTTGTTAGCTGCATTATTGGTTTGGGTTTGGGTTGGGTTTGGGTTTGGGTTTGGGTTTGGGTTGGGTTTGGGTTTGGGTTGGGTTTGGGTTTGGGTTGGGTTTGGGTTTTGGTTTGGGTTTGGGTTTGGGTTTAGGTTTAGGTGGGTTGGGTTTGGGTTGGGTTAAGTTTTAATTTTGGTAGGTTTTTTTTAGCTGCATTACTTCCCGAGTTTGCCTATAAAAGTAGATTTTCACGGTTGTGGTTAGGTTGGGTTAAGTTTTAATTTGTGGTGGTTTTTTTTTAGCTGCATTACTTCCCGGGTTTGGGTTTGGGTTTGGGTTTGGGTTTGGGTTGGGTTGGGTTTGGGTTGGGTTAAGTTTTAATTTTGGTAGGTTTTTTTTAGATGCATTACTTCCCGAGTTTGCGTATAAAAGTAGATTTTCACAGTTGTGGTTAGGTTGGGTTAAGTTTTAATTTGTGGTGGTTTTTTTTAGCTGCATTACTTCCCGAGTTTACTTCCCGGGTTTGGGTTTGGGTTTGGGTTGGGTTTGGGTTTGGGTTGGGTTTGGGTTTTGGTTTGGGTTTGGGTTTGGGTTTAGGTGGGTTTGGTTGGGTTTGGGTTGGGTTAAGTTTTAATTTTGGTTGGTTTTTTTTAGCTGCATTACTTCCCGAGTTGGGTTGGGTTGGGTTTGGGTTTGGGTTTGGGTTTGGGTTGGGTTTGGGTTTGGGTGGTTTGGGTTGGGTTTGGGTTTGGGTTGGGTTTGGGTTTGGGTTGGGTTTGGGTTTGGGTTGGGTTTGGGTTTTGGTTTGGGTTTGGGTTTAGGTGGGTTTGGTTGGGTTTGGGTTGGGTTAAGTTTTAATTTTGGTAGGTTTTTTTTAGCTGCATTACTTCCCGAGTTTGCCTATAAAATTAGATTTTCACGGTTGTGGTTAGGTTGGGTTAAGTTTTAATTTTTGGTGGTTTTTTTAGCTGCATTACTTCCCGAGTTTACTTCCCGGGTTTGGGTTTGGGTTTGGGTTTGGGTTTGGGTTGGGTTTGGGTTGGGTTGGGTTAAGTTTTAATTTTGGTAGGTTTTTTTTATCTGCATTACTTCCCGAGTTTGCTTATAAAAGTAGATTTTCACGGTTGTGGTTAGGTTGGGTTAAGTTTTAATTTGTGGTGGTTTTTTTTAGCTGAATTACTTCCCGAGTTTACTTCCCGGGTTTGGGTTTGGGTTTGGGTTTGGGTTTGGGTTGGGTTTGGGTTTGGGTTTGGGTTGGGTTTGGGTTTTGGTTTGGGTTTGGGTTTGGGTTTAGGTGGGTTTGGTTGGGTTTGGGTTGGGTTATGTTTTAATTTTGGTTGGTTTTTTTAGCTGCATTACTTCCCGAGTTGGGTTGGGTTGGGTTTGGGTTTGTGTTTGGGTTTGGGTTTGGTTTGGGTTGGGTTGGGTTTGGTTTGGGTTGGGTTTGGGTTTGGGTTTAGGTGGGTTTGGTTGGGTTTGGGTTGGTTTAAGTTTTAATTTTGGTAGGTTTTTTTTAGCTGCATTACTTCCCGAGTTTGCATATAAAATTAGATTTTCACGGTTGTGGTTAGGTTGGGTTAAGTTTTAATTTGTGGTGGTTTTTTTTAGCTGCATTACTTCCCGAGTTTACTTCCCGGGTTTGGGTTTGGGTTTGGGTTTGGGTTGGGTTTGGGTTGGGTTTGGGTTTTGGTTTGGGTTTGGGTTGGGTTTGGGTTTTGGTTTGGGTTTGGGTTTGGGTTTAAGTGGGTTTGGTTGGGTTTGGGTTGGGTTAAGTTTTAATTTTGGTAGGTTTTTTTTAGCTGCATTACTTCCCAGGTGAACCTATAAATGTATATTTACACTGTTGTGGTTAGGTTGGGTTAAGTTTTAATTTTTGGTGGTTTTTTTAGCTGCATTACTTCCCGAGTGAACCTATAAAAGTATATTTTCAATGTTGTGATTATGTAGGGTTAAGTTTTAATTTTTGGAGGTTTTAATAAATTAATATTTATTAACATTTATTAAGCTTACTTTTATTTATATTAAATTAATATTTAGTAATAAAGGTTAGTTCTTTTGTAATAAAGTACCTACTTTTTAGTAATAAATATGTTACTTTTAGTAATAATAAAGTAGTTACATTTTATGAATAAAGTAGTTACTTTTTAGTAATAAAGTAACTACTTTTAGTAATAAAGTAGTTACTTTTTAGTAATATAGTAGTTACTTTTTAGTAATAAAGTAGTTACTCTTAAGTATTAAGTAGTTACTTTTTAGTAATACATTAGTTACTTTTTAGTAATAAAGTAGTTACTTGTTAGTAATAAAGTATTTACTTTTTAGTAATAATGAAGCAGTTACATTTTCGTAATAAAGTAGTTACTTTTTAGAAATAAAGTAGTTAATTTTTAGAAATAAAGTAGTTACGTTTTAGTAATAAACTTTAGTAGTTATTTTTTAGAATAAATTTAGTTCTTTTAGTAATAAAGTTTATTTTTTTAGTAATAAATTTTAGTTCTTTTAGTAATAAAGTAACATTCTTTTATTAATAAAGTAGTTACGTTTTAGTAATAGAGTTTAGTTGCTTTAGTAAAAAAGTAACCACTCTACAATGAGCGTTAGCCCTTGATTCGGGAAATAAGTAACCTATAATAAAGTATTTATAATAATTTAAAAAATGTTATTATTCAAATATTTAAAAAGTAAAAACAGATTATTACATTTTATCAAATAACAATTGTATGATTAAATATTTTTTTAAATAAAATACTTATTTATATATATCATTAAACTACTAACAGTTCGTGTGTGTATTATTTTTGGATATATCTTATAGTTACTGAGATACGAGAGGAGGTCGGTATTAGGAGGGGGTCGGTAATCGGGGACTTTCCCCTATAGGGATATAATGGGGACTTTCCCCTATATTTATATATAGTCTTTCAGAAATTATATAAAACTCATATGATACAATATTCGCATTATAAGTAAGTAATTTCAAACATAATATTTATAATATTTTCGAAAATTAATTTAGTAAAATAACATATTAATTTGTAAAAATAACAAAGTAATTACTTTATAATTTACGTATCGTTGTGTTATTTTAGTATACACATATAATATATTGCTTCTACTTGTAATTAAATATTCTTTCATAAACTATATGAAACTCCTATGTATAATATTCACATTATAAGTAAGTACTTTTAACGTATGTTATGTATTTCAAACTTAATATTTATAATATAATATAAAATATAAAATATTTTCGCAAATTAATTCTATGAAAACAACATATGATTTGCGTGTGTTTGATTGTATAGTAATAATATATGGTATATCTAAATATCGATATATTACGCATGCGATTTTTATGAAAATCAGAATAGTTCATACGCTGCGCGCTGATTGGTAATAGGGTGTCCGTATTAATACACAAAGAGTGTACGTAGTATGGACGTATATGACCTCTAGATATATGCTTATAACTTAATGAATATTTGATAACAAATATAGAATTTATATATCTCATTTTTATAATGCTTTATTTTTTAATAATATAGTGTTATATTTTATCAATCCATTTGTATATTCTTGAGAAGGTTTTAAGTTTACATTTTTTTTCATAAATTTAAAATCGTAATAAAAAAATCAGTTTATTGGATATATCAGCAATATTTTGAATAATTATAAAATACTTTTTTAGACTATTTATATAATTATGAATATTGTATTCGTTAAACATTTTTTTGTAGGATTTATGGTTTCTGAGATACAGAGAGTGTCCGTATTCGGGCACTGCAGTATTAAGGCATGCCATATTAAGTTACTTTCCTATACATGTATAAGTTCACTATTAAAATAAATGGTACATCGAAGAACCAAACCGTGTTCTTCATTCTGCCATAAATGCAAATAACATAAAATAACATAAGCAGCTTTAAAGATACCACGAAGAACCAAAAGTCAATTCTAAAGAACTAAATTAAGAGAAAATAAAGATATCTAAATAACCAAAAGTCAAATCCAAGGAACCTGATTAAAATAACATAAAAATGTATCGAATAACCAAAAGTCAACTCTTAAGAACCAGATTTATATAAATTATGTAAAAATAATGAAATAATGGTAAAAAAAAATAGTGACATTTTTATTTGATTAAAAAAACGATTTGCTATAATTGACAGAACAATGCCTTTATAATCGGATATTAAATACATTAATATCGAATTTTATACGGCTATTTAATATTAAAAATATAATAAATTGAAAACAATAATCATAGAATTTCTGTTATTGAGGTATTTTCAATGTTTATAATAACTGTCATGTCCATTAATATGTGTCCATCCGTTATGTTTTCAATAAATATTATAACTGGTGCACGATCCAATCGGATCCTTTAATAAAATGTAATATAAATATATATATTTATATATTATATATAAATAATATTATATTGTAGAATTGTAGAATTGTATTAAACAAAATTAACAAAGGATTTAAGTAGTAAATGTAGTAAAATTAATGTAGTAAAAGTATAATTATAAACCATGTTATTATTGATAACCTATTGATAAAGATTCAAAACAACAATAAACTACTGGTTTATGATATATATGATAAATCAATAGGTTATTGTTCAATGTAAAATTAGAATAGTTTGTAACATGCTTTATTATGTAACAATACTTTAACAATTCATTTTTGAAATTATTTTAAAACGATAATATTGCCACCTATATTTCAACTAATCGTCTTTATAATTTATTTCACTTAACTAGATACAAGCGTAGAGCTAGAGATAAACCTCTCTAGCTCTTTGTATACAAGTTATATATCTTAGATTCGCAAAAGAATTTAATACAGTTGTCATTTAAATTTATTTCACTCATTCGTGATATACTATTACGTATACATATATAATATATATATATATTATATATATATATATATATATATATATATATATATATATAAAAATATATATATATATATATATATATATATATAAGTATAATGTATATTAATCATTAATTATACATTGTACAATATACTATACAATTATATTATTTAATAAAATTTCAAAATAAATAAAATTTATTTTTAAATTAAATAACAAATATTTTACTAAAATGAAAAATTATAAATAAGCTAATTGAAAATAACAAAATTAAACACCTACAATTACGTTATAATCCGTTATAATAACACACCTATATATTATTATAACATTAGGTCGATTACGCAACTATGAAACTCAAGAGTGTTCGAAATCTGTACAAGAAGATATTCCATAGGAAAAAGTATTTATCGGTTAGTTTAATTTCGTATATATATATATATATACATATATTCATATTTCCATATATGTATAGATTACATACTTTTAATTCGTATTTGATATCTAAAACACTATTTGTATCACACTTATATTGTTATTATATCTATTATCTAAAACTAATAATATATTTCTATAGAAACTGTAATGTATACATTATATACATTTTATACTCTACATGCTTTAATATTCAACATTCACTATTAACATAGCTAGGTAGATAAGTATTAGGATTCACTATATACATATATTCGATTATTGTATATATATACTATACTATATATACTATAGTAGGTATACCTACTTCAGATATACCACCTTGAATATTCCTTATAAGGCACTAAATAAACACATGTGTTGATAAACACCGGTAGATCACGTGATCTACCGGTGTTTATCCCACAGTGTTCTCCTCTGTTGCCTTGCCTTGCCGTGATATCTGTTTATGTGCTATTCTTAATTGTCTAATTATGAGTCATTATTAACATGTATTCTCTCTGAATCACCGTTAGTTGTCGTATGGCTATAGCCAGATGAAGTTGTGTGTGTATGTCTCAGTAGCTGTGTGGTAATATATATATATATTACCACACAGCTACTGATACATACACATACACCTACAACTTCATCGATATAAGCGCCGAGGAACGAGTTGATATCATATTTTAATATTATCTGCTACTATAGAATAGCTACCGTATTACTCTGTCTACTAACTTTACATTCACTATAGTAATCAGATATTACAACTACTGTACACGACCTACTGTATGTTATTGTTACTTTACTGATAGTAATACGTTATTTAATATAGCGAGCGATCTCTCACATCAATATAATTAATTATTTATAACAATTGTTAGTGTTATTAATTGTGACTATAGATATCCTAAATAAACTAGCGAATATATCTTGTTCGCTGTAGTGATATATATTCACAGTTAACTGTGATTAATTAATACCAATAACATAATATCTTCAACACTTGTTATGTCATATTATCCGCTATCTACAATTGTAATCTGATATCTGTAAATCATGAGTGATATGTCATACTTAAAATAACTATAGAACAATATAATATATAATATATATTTTCGTATAGCGAATTTATCCTCTATAGATAAAAGTATACTTTTATCATTATTCTCATCGAAAATCTAGATTCTCAATTTCCACACCTATATATATGTATATATACTTTTATATAAAAACTCTTTATTAGAATATATATGTTATTCTTAGTATTATCTGAATGAATGTTATTATTTCTAAAATGACTTTTTTGAAAGGTTTTAAAAAAATTATTAAATTACAAAACCTTCGCTAAAAATAATGGATTTAGATTCCTACTAATGTAAATATTTCCTATAGCTTCAATCATTCACATTAAATAATCATATTTATAACGTGTACCTCATGCATAGCGATAGAGAGGTAACTTTCTATTTAGCTATATATTTATATTACGTGATAATAACTCAACATGCAATTATCACAACATTTAGTGCGCTTTCCAAAATATATATGTAGAAACATAAATATTCAATATATATTCGTAAGATACCAAATACATAATACACGTACAATATATGATGGTGTATTTTAGTGTAGATATAAAACACAATATCATTACAATTTCAAAATGGAAATATACATTAATATCAATTAATACAATTTTATATTAAATTAAAAATTTTAAATTTAGTATTTATAAATTACATAAAATTACATACATCTATAAATTACATAAAATTACATATATCTATAACAACGTGTTATAAATTTACTAATTATATATTAATGATGAGACTAACCTCGCTTAAAAAGCTTTATAAAAAAATCTTCCAAAGGAAGAAATATTTATTGGTTAGTTTAATTGCATATTTCCCATATATTGTTATTTTTATTGTTATTTTTATGGAGTCGTTTCATCCTATCTAGAAACTTAGTTAAAGTTTTCACTTATAATCATACGGCTCTAACATACATTTGAATCCGCTATCATGTAAAGGCCTTTACATGCATGGTTTTATGCATCCATGGTTTTAACGAGAGTCGATAGTTTATTTATACACAATTATATAAGATCACTTCTAAATTTATAATAATTTAATATTACCTTAAAACGTATTTTAATGGTTCGGACGGGTCTTGAACTCGCGCGCGTCTAACTGCTTGTATGTATGACCCCTTATCCACCTATATATCCGTGTTCATTCTAGATTTACCCAGCTACCAACTTTATTATTTTGTCGATATCTGGCATTAATATAATATGGACTAGGTATTCATTCTTCAAATATTAATATCTGGGGAAAGTCTCCGATTACCGACCCACTCCTAATACTGACCTCCTCTCGTATCTCAGTAACTAGGATCTCAGTAACCTATAAGGGATATCATAAAATTATATATACATGAACTGTTAGTAATTTAATAATAAATATGAATAAGTATTTTGTTTTTAAAAATATGTAATCCTACAATTGTTATTTTATAAAATGTAATATTGTTTTTACTTTTTAAATATTTAAATAATAACTTTTTTTAAATCATTGTAAATACTTTATTAATTAAAAGAAAACTTAATTTTGTGCATAATATTGTAGATCAATAAAGTATTTATAACTATTATAAAAATAATTTAATTTGAATAACTATAAACAAATATATTTGATAGATACCTACAGATATATATATATATCTTAATTATAGCAACCCATATCATTTTCCTATTACTATTCTATTATTATTTAAGTATTATACTAATGTAGAATATGCATAACTTTCATAACAAATCAAGGTTATATTCATAAGTAACCCTGGTTAAATTCATTATTTTGTCAAACAATATATAATTATCCTATATTAATATTATCCTATATATCATGGACATATATCATATTTTCAAAAATACATAACTATCCTATATTAATATCAAGGACATGTCCTTATTAATATTATCCTCCATCGGATTATCCTATATCATGGACATTTCCTCTCGTAAACTTTTTTTAAATAGTATTTAGTAAAATACGGGTAAATAGGGGAGAGCGGGGCAGGTTGAGCCGGTTTTTATAAAAACACATTTATCTTATAATTTTATGAATATATTTTAATAAAATAAAGTGCATAAGATATATATATAGTTTATGATCAATTAAAAACATTCATAAATCAGTGTAATGATAAATAATTAATTATATAATTACATTTTAATTTTTTTTTAATTTTGCTCAACCTGCCCCGTCTACTGGGGCAGGTTGAGCCAGGTAGAAAAAATGCGAAATTAAAGATATATTTAACAAATAAACATAGTTAAAGTTATATATTTATATTTATTAGTTATTTAATTTATTAGTTATTTTAACAAGTATATGCACCAAGATTAATATCAAAACTAATGAAACTTTTAAGGCGAGAGGTTATATTAGGAGAGAGGAGAAGATTCTCTATGTTTGAATCCAGCATATAAACCAATTATTTAATTATTTAAAATAATTACTTAATTATATATTTAATTAATTATATTATTATTATTATTTAAATAAGTCATTAATTAATTAAATAAATGAATACATAAATATGTTTAATGATAAACGAACCCTATGGTCAACCTGCCCCGTTTTACTATGGTCAACCTACCCCATATCACTAGTATATATAAAAGTAATATAATTAATTTGTGAGTGATAATTTTTGAATTATTTATTTTATAATATATAGTATATTAAATATACTTTATTTATATACCATTAATACTGCTATGTTATTACAAAATATATAATAATATCAAAGTTAAACTTACTGACCCACTAATGAGATTTTCATAAAATATTAATAATTAAATAATATTTTAATTAGTTAAAATAAATAATTGTTGAGTTGTTATACTAATGCTAAATATAATTGTGTATACATGTATTAAAAGTGCATTAAGATATTTATTAATAGCAGAAATAATTGAGATGGCTCAACCTGCCCCTATGGTCAACCTGCCCCGCTCTACCCTACTATTTACCCTTTCTATCAAAGAGAAAGAAGTCACTTAAGTGAACGAATTCGTTCTCTATGATTTCTATATTCGTTTGTGATATAATATAAACAAATAATTCATTCGAAATTAAATACTAAATATTATATTTTAAGAAAATTCCCTTCCAAATCATAAATTGGATATAAAAATACAAATAGGATATACCTATTGGAAAGTGACTCTGATACCAATTTACATTTAGAATAAATATATCTATTATATATTTATGATATATATGAAAATGTTGCTCTAAATCTATGATATATAAATCTATATATATATATATATATATATATATATATATATATATATATATATATTCACTTTTACTTTTGCATTCGAACTGAACGGACGTGTATTTAAACATTTATAAATGTATTAATTTTAATTCTATTGACATTGAATTTGCTGTTGATTTGCTTGACTGATTTTGATCTTCATTAACTTAGTATCGTTATATATAAAATAGTATATCCTATATAAATTGGCAATATTTTATGTTAAATTACATTGCTATATAAAATATTATTTCCTATATCATGACACAAAAACAAGATATAATCGATTTAAAAAAATCAATTAATGAATTAACTGCGACAGTTAATATTCTAGTTGATAAAATCGATAATCTAACATCGTCAGTTGAAATTAGAGATCAAAAATTTTTTTATTTAGAAAATAAGTTAAATGAGATTGAGCAATACTCAAAAAAAACAAACATTATTATTTCATCTTCAACAGATTTTTTAAATAAATCTGATAATAAAAAATCAGAATTTATAAATTTTGTAAAAAATCAATTGAATATTGATATTGACCCATATGATGTTGTAGCAATTCACGAGTTACCTAATAAAAATAAGGACATTTATAAAACAATTGTAAAATTTCATTTTCATGAAACAAAAAGTAAAATTTTTTAAAATATAAAAAAATTAAAAGATACTAATATATATATATATAAACGATCATTTAACCAAATATAACTCTGAAATATTTTACAAAGCAAGGAATCTACTAAAAGATTCAAAAATAAAGTATTGTTGGATAGTTAACTATTTGAGTCCCAGGCGTCCGGGACCGTCTTAATGGCATAACGTTTATTAAAAAAACAGAATCTTCTGAAAAGGAAATTTTTTTAAATTTAAGTGATTTTAATTCTATATTGTAGTTTTATTAAATTTTGTATTATATTTATATTCTTGTTTTTATTGTTCTTATTATTTACGTTACTTATTTATTTATATATATATATACTTAATCTTTTTTATTTACATTAATTTATATTTTATATTATGGTTTACAATAATAATAACTATTATGACAGTAATAATGAATTATATAATAATAATGAAACGAATACTAATTATGAATATATGTCCGATGAATATTTAAATAAAAATATACAAATAGAATGTAATTATGTTGAATGTAAATCAATAAAATATGTATCTAATCACGGCCTATCAATATTTCATTTAAATGCACGAAGTTTCGTACACAATTTTGATGACATAATAATGTTATTAGATTCAATAGAAATTAAATTCAACATAATTGTGATAAGCGAAACTTGGTTACAAGAATACAATAAAGATTTATATCAAATTGAAAATTATAATGCATGCCATATAACACGTAATAAATTTATAAATAACACATATAATAACAATGCAGGTGGTGGCGTTTCTATCTTTATACAAAACCATTTAAACTATAATATTATGGATAATTTATGCATATCAAAACATGAATTTGTGGATATTCTTACGATTTCTTTAAATATTAATAATAAAAACATTTTAATTAGTGGTATATATATAAATCGCCTAAAGCTGATATAATAGATTTTAGTGATTTTATTTATACACATTTTAATTACTTTTCGGCTAAGAGGGACCTTTTTTTGGTGGGAGATTTTAATATTAATATTTTAATAAATAACAATAAAATTAAATATTTTTTAGATAACATTTACAGTTTAGGTTGTTATCCATTAATTACAAAATCAACAAGATATGGAATACATATTAACTCATCAATTGATAATATATATTGTAATTGTAATTACAAACCTATAGTCAACGATATTATAATCAGTGATGTAAGTGATCACCTTCCTATATATGTTGTATATGAATGTGAAACAACAAATTATAAAAAAAACAAATTGAAATATAAATATATTAGACAAATTAATGATACAACAATAAATAATTTAAAAGATAGTATAATCAAACATAACTGGGATTATATTTATACAGATAATACTATAGATTATATATTTAATAAATTTAATGTTGATTTAATAAGATTGTATAATGATAAATGTCCTATTATATAAATAAAAGATAATACAAAAATTAAAAAACCATGGATTTATTCTAGTCTAATAAAATGCATAAATAAAAAAAAAATTGTATAGAAATATTTAAAAAAACAAAACTACAGAAAAATTTATTTATTATAAAAAATATAAAAATATATTGACAACTTTATTACGAAAATCTGAATATATGTATTATTCTTCAAAATTAACAAACAATCATAATAACATAAAAAATACATGGGCTATTATAAATAAAGTTATAAATACAAACAAAAAAGAAATTAATTCATTACATAATCCAACTTCCATAGAATTTAACGACTATTTTAGTAGTATTGGACCGACATTGGCTAAACAAATAATTAATGAACCTAGTAATGAATCTATATATTCAACAATGAATGAAAATACTAAAGAATCATTGTTTTTATTACCTACGACTTTAACTGAAATACAAAAAGAAATATCAAATATAAAAATAAAATATAGTACTGATTTCAATGATATTAATATGTATATTATAAAAAATATAAGTACAGAAATGTGTCCTATTATTACTCATTTATTTAACCGATCTTTATCAGATGGATATTTTCCGAATATATTAAAAAAATCTAAAGTAATACCACTATATAAATCAGGAGATAGAAAAAAACCAGAGAACTATAGACCTATATCGTTACTCCCACAATTATCTAAGATATTAGAAAGATTGATAAAAAATCGAATTTTGAATTTCATAAATAAACACAACATAATTAATGATTGCCAATATGGTTTCAGACATAATATTTCAACAGCAGATGCTATTTCTGAAACAGTTGAGATCATAAGTGATAAATTGGAATCATTACAAAAATGTGCAATTATTTCAATCGATCTACGAAAAGCATTAGATACACTAGATCATACCATATTGTTAAATAAACTTTTTATATATGGAATTAGAATTACAGCTTTTAATTTAATAAAATGTTATTTATCTGAAAGGGAACAATATGTATCCCAAAATGGTCAAAATTCAAATTATAATAATATTACATGTGGAGTTCCACAAGGATCTGTTCTTGGACCACTTTTATTTATTTTATATATTAATGACTTACCGAAAATTTCAAATAATTTTAAACCTATTTTATTCGCAGATGATACTAACTTAATATTTTATGATAAAACAATTTTAAATCTTAAAGATAAAATGCAAACAGATATAAATAAATTATTTAAATGGCTTAATATAAATAAATTATCTATAAATATCAATAAAACTAATGTCTTACTTTTTAATATCAGAAATAAAAATGAAAATATAAACTTAAATTTATATACCTATATTAATAATATTAAATTAAAACAAGTAACTGATATACAATTTTTAGGTGTATATATTGACGACAAGCTTAATTGGAAAAAACAAATAAATTATGTAGCAACAAAACTTTGTAGAGCAATTGCTATTTTAAATAAAGTAAAACATAAATTCGATATAAAAACAATAATTTTACTATATAATTCTTTTTTTTATTCACACCTAAATTATTGTATTCATATATGGGGAAATACTTTTGTGTCTAGTTTATTAAAAATAACTATTATACAAAAACGAGCGTTAAAATGCATATTAGGTACACAGTATAATAGTTCTAATTATAATAAATTGCATTCAACATTCAACATTTTAAAATTTAGTGATATTGTGAAATATAATACAGCTAAATTTATGAACAGGGCAATTAATAAAATGTTGCCTATAAATTTACAGAAATTATATAAAATAAAAACTTATAATAAAAATCTATTTTATAGAATAAAAGTCAGAACAGATCGAAAAGCTTTTTGTTTGACTAATGTTGGACCACAATTATGGAATAACCTAAACATAAATCTGAAATACAATAATAATCCAAATAAATTTAATAAAAATTATAAAAAATATTTAATAAGTTTATATAAAGTTTATACTAATGATATACTTTTATTAACAATTTTATTTTATTGACTAATGTTAAATTTTACAAATTAAAAAATTATTATATTATATTTTGTATATACACTTACTTTTATTCTACTTTATTATCATTTTCATCTAATTGACTAATGATATATATTTTATATAATTACACATACATTTTTACATTACATATTATGAACTTTTACTTTTACTTTTACTTTTATACAACTATAACTAAAGATATCATTTTATTTATAACATTTTAATATTTCTTTTAATTACATTTTTTATAATTAAATAATATTCGCTTTTTTTAGGTGGCATGCATTATAATATTTCTACTGATAAATATATAATCTTTTTTTTTTTTTTTTTTGATTTAAAAAAAATGTTTCTTTTATTATTTTTTTATTATGGTAATATTTTTCTTGATTTATTCTATATATTATATGTTTTCTATATATCTATGATTTATTTTTATTCCATGTATATTATATATTAATTTATATAATATTATATATATGTAGGATATATTACAGTTATGCATTATGTTACTTACTATTTGTTATTATAAGTTATCTAGTATTTTACAATTTATATTTATGTTTTATACATGATGAGAGAGATTACGAGAAATATTATTTAATATTATTTTAAAATTATTGTAGTGTACTATTAATTATTTTCTTTTTTTTAATTTCTAATTTAATTTATATAATTTTTATATTTATCATTATAATGTATAATTTTTGTTTTTTTTGTTTTATCATATATTAGTATATATTAGTGTATGTGGGTGTGTTTGGGTACATGATTGGATATGCTTGAGTCATTGGGTGTATTAGGGATGTATAGTATGCATCGGGAAATAAGGATATCAGCGTTTACACATCTGGCAATGGTGTAATCCCTAATGATATAGGATTTGGAGCACCCTTTCCTGAAAGTTGATGTTCTACGCATCCTGGGTATACTCGGTGGCAATGGTATTATCCTTTGTTGTACTTAATAGCAGCCTTATATCTAGTATTGTTTTAAATTTGTTTAAATTTGTGTTTATTTTAAAAAAAATTATGTTTATTTCATTTATATTTAATTTAATAGTATTATAGATTGATTGTTTGTAATATTTTATATTATATACACTTTATGTAATACATTTTTAATAAAATCTTATTTTTATATATTTTTATATATATATTTTATTTATATATTATCGTTTACTAATATACTTCTCGTAATTTCGTAAATAGGTGAATGACCAGACAAGCTTTTGCTTTTTCATTCATCTAGGCTTTTAAGCAAATTCTGAGTATTATTATTATATATATATATATATATAGGTATATATGAAAATATATATGAAAATATATTAAATAATTATTTTGATCCCATTTGTATTTCCCCTATATATAAATCACGTGATTTTTTTATTTACAATCATTATTTTAAATTTTCGAAATTATTTAGATAAATATATTTATTCAAAATTCCTACATTAAAACTTAAGATTATATAGGTATTAAAGCACCGGGTTAATATAAAAATAATAGCAAATTTAATCACCAAGTTTATTAATAGTTAATAGTTCACTGTTTTCTATAATTATAATAATTAAAAAAGTTTATTTTTTTAATTTATAGATATCTATAAATTATAGTATAATCATTATACTATAATTTATAGATATCTATAAATTAAAAAAATAAACTTTTATAATTTTTTCATTATAATAATGATTATAATAATCTCAGATTAAATCTGATTATTATAATTAAACTCATTAATAATCATTATAGTATAATCATTATAATCTGATTATTATAATTAAACTCATTAATAATCATTATAGTATAATCATTATAATTATAATAATTAAAAAAGTTTATTTTTTTAATTTATAGATATCTATAATCTGATTATTATAATTAAACTCATTAATAATCATTATAGTATAATGATTATAATAATCATTATAATTATAATAATATTATATTATAATAATCTAATATTATTATAATACTTATGATCATTATCATAAGGCTTATGGTAACAGTTAGTATAATCGGCTTATGATAATAGTTTGTATGGAACACGATCAAAACCGGCGCCAAAAATCTATGACTAATAGTTTATTCAATATCAAAGCTCGCGCTTTCGTAGTTGAGACGCCCGCCTCTATATATAGGCGTGTCATACTAGATAAACTCCGCCTATAGATATACTACGGACATGTATGTCCTTAGTATATACTACGTGTACATGTAATATACATTGCAGTGTACACGTACTATATATATATATATATTATATAATAGATACTTTATAACAAAATACACACACATATATATATATATATATATATATAGAGAGAGATATACTGTATAACAAAATACACACATATACACACACACGCACAGTGTGCGTCGCACACACACACATACACACACACCTATATTCATGTGTTTTTGAACAAAGGAAGTATGACTATAAACATATATAGACTATATATATATATATATATATATATATATATATATATATATATATATATATATATATATGTGTGTGTGTATGCGTGTGTGTGTATGTGTGTGTGTATGTGTGTATACATATATGTCTTATACATGAGATATATGTATATATAAATTAATTATCAGTTTTGAAAGAATATAAAAGATAAATATATTATATAATTTTATCCTGACTAATTAATAAATACATATAACTCTAAAAGTAAATTATTGAAATATATTTATTCTATATATTATTATATAATAAAAAAAATATTTATAAATAAGTTTATAAATGTGACATGTGAAATGATCATTTTGATATATAATTAATTCAAAAAAAGTATGTAGTATTTAGTATATAGTTAAAAATATATTTATAATTGCTGAGTATTCCTGCAGTGTATTCCATAGTCATACAGTATGACTCATACTCATTTGTTCAAAAACACGTGTGTGTGTGTGTATATATATATAATATATATAATATATATAATATATTATATAATATATATATATATATATAGAGAGAGAGATATACTTTATATATATATAATATATTATATTATAATAAAATGATTAATACCATTGGAAATAGGATGACAAATAAATACGAGACTCATAGTTTACTTTTTGATAAAATTAAACATATAAAAGTTATAAACAAAACAATTGATAAATGTGATGTTTTAAATTCAGACAGCCTCTCGTTACGGGCTTTAATTTTCATCAGTGCGTAAGGCGGACATCTAATATATAAATGATCATAACTACATTTATAAAGCGAAATACATATATAATACATATATAATATACTATATTTACCCCAATAAAATATAGCCTAATGCCTATACTTATTTGTTTGGGTAGTTTCCCTGAACATTGAGCGAACACTAATATATATATATATATATATATGTTTATATAAACAGTCATTATTGTAACAGGAGAAGTTCTCTAAAAAGAACAACCTCAACGACAGTATGGAGATCAGTAAGAAATGTGTATCTGACAAATTACAATATTCTGATGTGAGGACAGTCAGGTTATTATGGTATAATACTATTATAGTAGTAGTTTAGTTGTAATACTAGTCTTAACATGTGATAATAAATTATATTAGTGCTTATACGTTTATTTAAATATATATATATACATATATATATATTTTAGATTTATCACTACCAATTTAATAAGAGCTGCATTAACAATTTTACTAAATATTAATAACATAGTTTCACTATTTATCCTTGTTATCCTAGTTCTATTTCAGTGATATTGAGATATTACTAAAATATTCTTGCTTTTATAAAATATTCACTTTAAATGTTAAGTATATATATATTAGGGTGGAGTGTCATTTAAAAATGTAAAATTATGATATTAATATAAGAAATATATAAGCATTGTGTATATTATTTCAAACATGATATTACATATTATCGATTTTATAATGTTCACTATCATTACTACAATACTGAAACAACACTGATTAATTATATTTTCTTATTCAATTAACATTATAAATCGGCCATTTTATAAAAAAAATATTAAATATATGATAAAATTTAAAATATATAATTAAATAAAATCATCTTGTTTCAATAGTTTATATACTTAATATAGCTTAGTTAAGTATTAGTTAAGTATATATATTATATATATATATATATATATATATATATTTATATTAACCAGGCATAGTAAACATATATTATTCATTTATTTACAAATTCTCTTATAAAATGTTCTTTCTAAAATATCAGTAATTGTATAATTGTAAAAATTATATTATAACACATATTATAAACCTGCCTATACTCCTAAATTAGGAGTCCTAATGTATCTGATACTTATTACACTATGTTCGATAAATATACAACCGGCTAATTAAACCTACTTTAGAACAATTATTAATCTGATTAAAATAATCTTTACATGATAATTAATAAGTTTATTTTAGTTATATAAATATAATATATAAAAATACTGATATCCCTTAAATATGATTATATACTTATATCTACTTATTTCTTTTAACTCTAAAACATCTAAAACATTTATCACACTAACATTATCTCAATTGTTGTCACCTATAAATAGATTTCTTACATAATTAATATACATATATATTTATTATCACATTTATATTAATATCTATTATTTATATATTTATTGAATTAAAAAATAGTTTTAACTAACTTTTTAGGTTGAAATCAATTTTTTTAATATATATATATATATATATATATATATATATATTGCATATAATATAAATAACTTATTCGAATAATTTAATTTGATAGTTTTCTAAGATTAGTTTAACATTGTATTTATTTTTTATTCTAACCTGCTTCAATATAATACCTGGATCTTTTCGGGTTGTTGCTAGTATATATTTATATATATATAATATTAAATAGTTATAATGTTATATATATTCAGAGCATCATAGTAAATAACCCAACATATATAACAGTGGATGCATGCAATCAGGTGATGGAGCTATGATGCATCAAGTATCATCTTCTGTGTATGGTTAAACATATTTATATAGTTTATTAGTATATATATATATATATATATATATATATATATATATATATATGAAGATTAATAGTCATAAATTATATTATTAATATATAAATATATATATATATATATATATATATATATATATATATATATGTGTTTATATATATATCGTTTATCATTTTATTTATCACTTCATTCATATATATATATATATATATATATATATATATATATATATTTATATATTAATAATATAATTTATGACTATTAATCTTTATTATATAATAGATGGTGCTCCTAACTCTAAAGACAAAGTTAATAAAATAAATTCTTTTATCATTATAACACCTTAATATCCACCTCGACATGTGTATAATATATATATACTTATTTATTTATATACATATGTATCTATCTAGTATAAGTATATGAAAGTATTTAAATCAAATAAATTCCATTTGCTATGTATACCAACACATTATTTAACTAATACATTTAAGGAAGGGAATCTAATTCGAGAGATTGCATAATAAAATAAAATAAATAATGCATATAAATAGATATGAAAAAACACCATTTTTTAAAACTCCAAATTTAAAGTTTAAATATTTTGCATTATGTTTACACAGATATAATATTAATATTTATTTTTATACAACCACTTTTTTATATACAAAATATATATTATTTAACGAAATAAGAGTGATATATATGTATTACTTTTTTTAGGATTGAATATATTGATAGGAACATGATATAACATTTTAATTATTAAATTATATTATTTAGAAAAATGGCACATATATGCATAGATGTATTATCTAAATATACTGAAAATTTCAACAATTTATATTAAAGAATAAAAAAGTTCCTGACTTTTTAGTAGAGTAATATTCATAAATTTAATATACTGAGAATGTAGCTGTCCAAGCTTAGTGAAATATTTTGATATTATTATAATACATTTTATTTCTAATAGTAGGTGTACAAAATTATGTGTACATATCCATTATAGCCAATTTGTACATACAATTATTTATTATTATCATTATTATCAGATTTAGGTTTGCACCAGGGTTTTTGTAGAAGCTAAAGCTTATCGAGACAATTACCCTTAATTTTAAAGCAAGTTCAAAAAAAAACTAAATAAATAAAATATTATAAAATATTAGATGACTTCCTGTTTACATAGATACAATACAATGAATAAAATAGAAAAATAATATAAATTGTTTGAACTTGCCATAAAATTATGTAATCATCATTTAATTATTTATAAATAAATAACTAAAATAAATAATAAGTACTATAAAATAATACACTAAACAAAAATATAGATGTATTAGTATAAAAGAAGAAAAAAATGAAGTAAAATGAAGTAAAACTGAATAAAACTGAATAAAACATAACAAAAAGAATATCTAGAAAGATGGTAAGAACTGTATGTAACATTTTTTTTTTTTGTTTTTTTTTTTTTTCAGTAAATAAGTTTTAGGAATTTTGTTGTAATACTTTATAATAATGTAAAGAATGTAAAATATTTGTTCAAACTGAAATGTTAGTTTAATTACTAATTTTTATATAAGTGTCAATAAAGAGAAATAAAACAAAGAAGTATAATCAAGTATATAAGAAAAAAGATTCAATACAAAATGTTTATGTAATTAAAAATAAAGTCAAATAATATTATTAGTCAGAGGGAAATAAAAAATACTAAAGAAAATACTAAAGAAAAAAGAAATACCTAACAGTTTTTTTTAATTTTATTATTTTTATATAAACGTCAATTAAAAAGAAAGAAAACATGAAAGTAAATTTAAATATAAAATGCAAAAATTCAGTAAAATAATATTATTAATGTCGGGGAAATAAAATATTGTAAAGTAAAACACTCAAAAGTATTAATTTTTTTTTAATTTTTACATAAACGTCAATAAATTAAAATAAGAATAAAATGTGGATCTTAGTATATAATACAATATTAGATAAAAGACATGATAAAAGATATAAAATTAGAAAAATGAGATTTAGATTATAAGTATACTGAGTAAGAAGATAACAAATTTGTATACATACGTTTCCTGAATAATTTATAATTTGAAATATTTTTTAAAATATTATCAAGCTTATTCCATGTAATTGGTCCAATGTATATTAATGTTCTTCTGCATAGTTCTTTTTTGAAATTAATAATTGAGAAATTATTTATGCTCCTAGTGTTGTGAGATGATGAAGTTGGATAATTATAGATAAATAAATATATAAATAGTTTATTAAATAAAAAATAATATTATTATTTTTGTAAATCGAAATTATGAGAAAATTAAAGGAGATTCCCCCTTTAATTTAAGATATAATAATACTATTATATAGATATATTAATATAGAGTACATAATCATATAAGTATTATATTAGTCTTGTATTATATTTATATTAATATTAAGTTTATTCATTAAGACAACAATATATTATAGTGTGTGTGTGTGTGTGTGTGTGTGTGTGTGTGTGTGTGTGTGTGTCAATTGTGGGAAAACTATACATACTAAGTGTTTACATCACAATAACAAATATAACAATAGCTGCATTATTGTCATGTAGCATTACATGAAAGGGTGGTTCACCCGGGAACTCTACCTGAAGTCACGAAGGAGGGTATTACCCACAATCTGGGAAGAGAACCAGAGGTTATTTAACTTGTATCAAATAGTGTATCAATATACTTTACGTGTGTATATAAATACCTAACAATAAATTACATTAGTATTAAATTACATATATAACCATTGACAAGTATTAAATGTTGATGTTTTAAATGATGTATATATATTCTCATGTTTTTATTTAATAATCATAACTATATATATGAAATATATATATATATATATATATATATCAAATTGTTATAAGTAAAATCTACATCTAAATTCCTAGATAGGATAAAGATAAATGGGATCATGGAGAAATGAGCCACTTTTTTTTACAACAAGTATACTACATCTAATATACAAAAAGTATACATAATTTTAAATATTTATTTAATTATAATTCATAAATGAGGTGTATTTTTATTGTCAGAAAAATCTGTTTTATCTTTTTTCTAAATTTTATTAGAACAATTAGTATTTTAAAATTAAATGTGTTTAAAATAGCTCATATCTCCCTAACAATTAGAAGACCTGAGCCATATTATTTAAAAAAATCTAATAATATAATATACATGTTTATCTTTTTGTTTGATTATAACTATTTACAGGCAATGCTACAATTATATTCTATTAATAACGATTTAATATTATAGAATTATTGAGAGAGCAGAAATACTTTTGAATATCAGGTGGTTCAGGTCTCCCACATGTTCAAGTATAGCCATTCTCTCCCCTATTCCACCATGATCAAGTAACCATAACAATATAATTACTTTACTTCTCTCATCTTCTACTAACGTAATTTATTTCACCATATAATGTGAATATACAATGTCATTAATAATAATTAATAATATATATAATAATAGTAGTACTGTAACCCCGGATGAAGTTAAGGACTTGGTCTGTGCAGATATAAGTCCTGCTATTGCAGTACTGCCAGCCACTCCTACTATATATGGTTATATATGTATGTTTATCACGCGATATACAGTCACAGTAAATAGTATTCACATTCTCGACATCGCTCCGAGTATGTCGTTATAATAGTAATTTGTTATGAATAATAGTACTAGGCTAACTTAGAATACAATACCCATTTAACACAAATGTATATATTATATATATATATATATATATATATATATACATATTACATACTTGATAGTTATTACCTTATATTAAATAACAGGCAATGACATGCAGTTTATTAATCGTACAGTCCCACCCACGAAAAAAGTTAATATAATACATTACACTATCATATTAAGAAATATGTATACTTAATATACTGCTATATATCCAGTAAACTCATGTAATAACATAATAAGTTATTAATAGGATATGTGTCCTGAATTAAATTGTAAACCAAATTATATAAAATATAAATAATTTCTATATTAATTAGATTATTATTATTATTATTATTATTTATTTGGGTTTATACACTTTTTAAATGAAGGTTAACAAAAGTGTTTGTGATAACATGGTAATATAATATAAAAACAAGGTAATATATGCTCGTGATATATTAAATAATAAAAATTACATTATAACTCATATGCAATTATAAATAAATGAGTTTTTAATAATGTTTTAAATGATGATGTTGATACACAAGATCGTAAATTAATATCGAGCCTGTTCCACTCGATAGGTGCCGCTATACTAAATGCTCTGCTGTTGTGTGCCGATTCTTTTTCTGTGTTGCTTTGTATTTGATGTAGACTATGTGATCTCTGCACTCTCAGACTTGAATACGGTTTGATCAATTTTGCGAGGTACGTCGGTGTCCTGTGATGATATGCAAGATGTGTAGTTACTAGTAGTTTATAAATAATACGGAAATTAATTGGTAGTAGGTGTTGTTGTCGCATTAGTTCAGTTATACTAATTGTGTCGTCTATTGATCTTGGTGGAAATTTATATAATACATGTATTGACGATCGAATTATTTTATTTAATGGCATTAACTGATAAGCAGGTAAATTAATCAATAGTATGTTACAATTGTCCAATATAGATATAACTAGGCTTTGAATTAGCAATTTACATGTATTAAAAGTGATTGTTTTTCTGATAATTCTAATATTATGCAATTGATAGTTGGCTGATTTGACTTTTGCGTTTATAAAACTTAACATATTAAGATTCTTATCAATTAAAACTCCGAGATTTTTTTCCTTATCTGATAGTTTGTATTGGATATTATTTATCGTAATTAATTGGGGATTATTTTCGTTTGAATTTCCCTTTAGGTTAATATATATAATTTTTGTTTTTTCTGGATTTACTTTTAATGAATTACTATTAAACCATTCAGTGATCTCGTTAATGCATTAATTTAATAGTTTTACTGATGTACAGTAATTTTCAGATGAAGATTCAATATATAATTGTAAGTCGTCGGCATATGAATGGTACTTTATTAGTTTATATTTGTCAATGATTTTAAAAATGGGAATTATGTACACATTAAATAGTAAATGTTTTATTAATTATAATTAATAATTATTGAAATATATTAAACCATACACATTTAACTAAATAATAGAGTAAAAGTTTAGTATTTAAAAGAATAGTATTTTTGACAAATATCACATGTTAAATACTTGTCACATAAAGTTTAATGTGTATTATACATATAACGTATGTATATAAACAGCATATAAACATTATATTAACCGTATTTATTAAGGGGATGGCCTAAGGTGGAGTGATTTTCATAAACGTATAACACCTGGTCTGTAACTTATAGATTATTTAATGACAAACATTTTGGTATAGGTTTTATAATTTAGGGTGTATAACCTAGTACGCATTTTATACCATAATATACTATATTATACACTATAAATTGCTATATCGAAAATATTTACGCTAACAAATGAGTTAAAAATTACTATTAATGTCAGGACATGCGTACAAAATTAAAATCACATAAAATATATATTTCCACGATAGCAATTTTTTTTTTAAATATGCAAAAAAAAAATTCTAGGCACATTTATACAATTGAACATATTTCATAATATTAAATTGTTATTTTGTTAAATAAATTAAGTTTTTGTGGTATATCAATAAATATATTATATATATTCTATATAGTAATATTATATGACTATATAAAATAGTAAATAATTAATAATTAAGTCGTTTTATTAATATAAACTATTTATAATTAATTAAATTATTATTTATAAATATTATTCCCAGATTTACTAGGAAAAATAGAAATATTATTTTTTTTCAATTTTTTTTTATTAAATACTGCGATAGTCATGCTTATTAACCATATACTTCACTTTCATAACATTTTCACTAATGTATATGTTCACAAAAATGGATTGAATTCGATTCCTATGTTCTCGATGTTAAAACATGCTATCTACCCCATGTTAAACTTCTAGGTGATTGCGTAATACTTTGTAGGTATTAGTTTTAAACAAAACTTCGGATTTATAATTATAAGTACTTCCTATTATTAACCGAACCCATTCAATATAAATTTTCGAAAATACATATGTATTCACTCCACCTTAGGGGACGCCATGAATTTATAGGTGTTACATGTAAAATATATAAAAAATCCTAAATTTATACTTTTAATATAACTTTTATATACAACTTTATATAACTATTTTTAATATTTTGTTATATATAATAAATGATATATTTTTACCTTATGGATTTTTCTACAAATTATGCATATATGCAGTTAATATTATAAAAACACGTAATAAATAATAATGATATACTAAACACTTTAAATAATTCAGTTATTTAAATATTAAGTGCCTCTAATAGTAAAAATATTTATTTTGATAAAATCCAGTTTAAAATAATTATTTGATATATTGTATTAATCAAATAAATAATTTCCTGAAATATATGCAAAAATATAAAAATTTAAATTATAAATCATTAGATCTATATTTAGAATATATCATATTAAAATTTATTATATTTGATTAAAATGCTAATATAAACAAAATGTATTTATATTGTGATATTTGTTAGTGTATACCTCAAGTTAGCAATATATTATAATGTGTGTGCGAATTATGGTGATGATCAATTACACCCAGTGATTATATCACAATAACATCAATAATAATACTTCTATTATGTCATAGGAATTGGCTGATAGGTGGGACCAGCACATGCGGATATCGTTAATGAGGCCACTTTCCCCGATCTTGGAGGAAAATATGAGTGAGACTGAGAATCATAGGTTATTTTAGTATTATGATAGTATATTACTATATTATATGTAACAATACATTATAATAGTGTTTATTGTGCATATAAATATATAATATAGATATTTTAAATAACGTATACGCATTTATACCTGACTAAATCTCTGATTTTAATTCAAAAATCATATATATGATTTGTTCTATTTATCATATATGTATATGAGTGTAGTATGTTGAATAAAATTGAACAAATTATATTTTATTGTTGAAAACATTTATAAATCATAATTATAGTGAATCATAGTAAATAACATAACATATATAACAGTATCTGTATGGAATCAGGTGATGTTACTGAAGTATCCTCTTCTGTATATGGTTATATATATTTATATAATTCATTAGTATTTAAATATATATATATACATATTATATATAGATTAGATATTTATGTGTATATGTATATGTATATATCGTATATCAATGTATTTATCAGTATATATATATATATATATATATATGTATTCTTAAAACTGCCTGTGTGGTTCAGTGGCTAAGGCGTCAGACATACAAGCAGTAGAACACGGGTTCGAGCCTCGTCCGGACCATTAATTAATTTTATAAAATGGGTCTTAAAATATTATTTAGAAGTGATCTTATATAATTGTGTATAAATAAATGATCGGCTCTCGTTAAAACCATGGATGCCTTAACATGAGAGCGGCTTCAAATGGACATTAGAGCCATATATGGTTATAAGTGAAAACTTCATCTAAGTTCCTGGATGGGATGAAAGGACTCCACCAAATAACAATAACAATAACAATATATGTATATATATATGTATATATATTTATATATATATATATGTATATATATTTATATATATATATATGTATATATATATAATATACATTATATATATATATATGTATATATATTTATATATTAATAATATAATTGATGTTATATATCTTTATTATATAATAGATGGTGCTACCAACATAAAAGTTAATAAAATAAATTATTATATACTTATAACATCGATATATGTATAATATATATATATAATTCTCTATATATATAAATATATTTATATATAAATATATCTAACTAATATACATATCCCTTTGTTTTATTTGTCAAGAACATACATATTTTTATGAATTCAATACATATGAACATATGTAAGAAAAATATGAAAATAAATAATGTATATATTATATTGATTTAGTGTGATATTTATAGTGCATTAACCATTTACATCCGAGCTGTTGATTTCTGTTGTGTTACAAAATGCCGAGCTGTTGATTTCTGTTGAGTAACTTTTATGATACTATTACATATCATATATTAGTCCATTTTATTATTTAAATGTATCAAAATTATAGAGTGAAATGATTTCTTGATGATAGGATTTTTAAAAAAATATATCGTATCTTAGTTTTCGAGTCAATTGGTATAATATAACCTTATATGAGGTTTTTTTTAGAAAGAAAATAAAATATATATTATAATAAAGTATATTAATTAAAATTGAAATATTAATATCATGTGTGTTATATAATAAATTCATTTTAATATATAACATAGTTTGAATATTGTATTGTTTATAGTAACTAAAATAAATATCTTTGTAATAAATAGTTCTTTCAATAAAAAGCATTTTATATCAATAAAAAATTTCAAATTTGATAACAAATTAGATAAATATTACCAGTAATATTTATGTTATAACTTACTTACGAAAAATAATTTGTGGCTAATTTTTTCGTAATTATATTAATAATACCTGCGTAGTAATATTAAAATTGACGTAAATATACCTTACAATATTATTTACACTGATAATACAGAAATATAGCATCTTTTAATTAAAATTATTTTAATGAAATATGGCGTCTTAAATTTTTGAAACTTCAATCAATATTGTGTTTATGTCGTAACGTGACGAGTCCTATGAACCTTGCTACTCAAGTGATGATTGTGTTAGTACGATATACATTAAACTTATTAGAAATAATGCATATATATATAAATAGTAACAAATAAAGTCAACATTTATATAAATTTAATTTAAAAAAAAACTGTCTAATGTCAGAATTATAAGTATACTATAATTATACAGTATATATGTATATATTTAGTATATACTTATATTATAAATATATAATATATGTTATGGCGTATAAATTATATAATACAAATTTATCATATAATCTTATTAATTTAGTTTTACTATACAATTTTTTAGTTAGTAATGTATAATAAATATAATCTATAATTTCAAATCACGATAGCAACGTAAATAAATAAAATTATCATTTATGTAGAAAATTTATTTATAATTTTAATATAAATATAACATTAGATAATGAATATAATATCGTATATGTTATTCTACAAATTCGTTTTATTTTATATATATATATTTCTATAATAATATAATTTGATTTTTACTATATATATATATATATATATATATATATATATATATATGATATTCATTTACGTTGATGTTCCAATGACGAGGTTAGTGGTTATATAAAATATAATATGTAATTTACATAATAAGATATATTTTGTATGTAACGTAGTATCTATTAGTTTATAATTCATTATATATACATATATGGATTGTATTAAACAGTGTATACAGTGATATATATATATACAGTAATATATATATTATACAGTATTATGAAATTCAATAAACACATGATAAATATTATAAATAGAGGGCTTGTTAATTGGGATGTTATTAAGTATTATATATATATAATATATCGTATAACTGTTTATTTTGCACTGAATTTAATTATTTTATAATTATTTTTAACTATCGTAAAAACATTTAGGTATTTGAAGAAGAGGGGTGGAGTAAAGAAATGTATCGGAAGGAATAATCCGATTCTAATGACGAGGGAATTATGTTTGTCGATTCGTGGACAAGAGAGACGTCTACACTCTGTTGACGCTGACTGATGGCAGCGACGTTGATGTTGTTGTTGGCGGCAGGGGTGGCGTCACATGGACCAAAGTCCATGCGCTAACGCCAGAACAGCTCTCGAGTTGGTGACCAAAATGGAGAGTTGGGGTGCCACGTCCCACATTACACGAAAACGTTTAACGGCCGTCGCCGGGCAGTCTTGACGAGCGATATCCCTGCCTCCACGTGGCGCTCTCCTTCCATCCATCAAGATGGCGAAAAGGGAATTCTTTCCGGCAAGATCAGCCTCGGACCAAAGGTCCGGACGGATCGCCACCCCCCCACCTCGACGTTGATGTTCCATTGATGAGGTTAGTGTTTATATAAACCATATACAAATTACAATAATATATAAAATATATTTATTTCAATATCAAAATTACGTATATACTATCATTAAATTCATTTTATTTAATTAGTATATTTTTTTTGTATGATAAAACTGTTTTCATGACAATTATATAATATTTTTTTTAAATTACCTTTATTTATATTTTAGCTAAATTATTATATTAGTATATTTTTTATATAACATATATATATATATATACATATATATTGTATTACACTATTTATATAAATCATAATTATGATATACAGATTCAATACTTCAGAACGAAGAAGTAAGCTGTCCATGATCCTTGATTACAATAAGTATATAGGCAGTGTAGATGTCTCGGGCCTACTATGGTGTAGGTAGAAAAGCCAAGAAATATTGGAAATTTATATTATATAATGTTTTTAATATAGCCGTAATTAATTATTTTATTATATATAACAAAAATAACCTTAACTTAAATAAACCATATAATTTATTATGTTATAAAAATGATTTACGTGCAGAAATGATGGATTAATATTCATCAAGGGATAGGCTGGCCAATTAGTTTATTCCTTCCACGTATGATCACAAATTATTTTACGGTATATTTCGGGTATCCGTACATTGCAAACGTTTAGGTATGAAAACCATACAAGTGTTTACTATAACTTGTGTGATGTTCCACTTTGCAAAAATGTTAATCCTTTATATCATTTTTAATTTAAATAATTTTTTATATATATTCTATAATATATATCGTATATATTTATAATTTGAAATGTAAGCGAATTTAAAAAAATAATAATTTATTAAATTGTGATTAATTAATTAACTAATTTGTTAGATTTTTGTATATTAAATTTAATAATATTCATATAAAGTTTTGATTAAATTTAAATTGTAATTACAGAATATAAATATTTCATAGGGAAAATTTATTTAAAAAAGCGAATAGAAAATTACTTTATATCATTTGAGAATTATTTTTTAAAACGTATTCAATAATTAATAAAATTAAATAATTTATTGTTTCTTGTTTATTCTTATATATTGTTAGCACTTTATAAATATAAATGCATATACAAAATGTTTGTATTATTTACATTAATTTAGGTTTGAAATATAATTATTTTATTGTAAAGAATTGATTATTGTTACTATTTAATTGGTTATAATATTTTGAATAATTAATTATTTACTAATTTTTTTCCAGATTAATTAACTTCTTTATATAATAAATAAAATAAATTTACTTGTAATTATAGAAAACAAATATTTCATTGTGAAAATTCAATTTATAAAATATAAGAAAAATTTATTTAAAAAATCTAATGATAGAAAAAATATGTAATATTATTTGTAAAGTATTCAATAATGACTCAATTTATATAATTTCTTCAGTTTATTGTTGGTTTATATATTGTTAGCATTTTATAAATATAAATACATATACAATATGTTGGTATTATTTACATTAATTTAGGTTTGAAATATAATTATTTTATTGTAAAGAATTAATAATTACTGTTATTATTTAATTGATTATAATATTTTGAATAATTAATTATTTACTAATTTTTTTTTAGATTAATTAACTTCTTTATATAATAAATAAAATAAATGTACTTGTAATTATAGAAAATAAATATTTCATAGTAAAAATTCAATTTATAAAATATATGAAAAATTTATTTAAAAAATCTAATGATAGAAAAAATATGTAATATTATGTGTGCAAAATTACTTGTAAAGTATTCAATAATGACTTAATTTATATAATTTCTTCAGTTTATTGTTGGTTTATATATTGTTAGCATTTTATAAATATAAATGTATATACAATATGTTGGTATTATTTACATTAATTTAGGTTTGAAATATAATTATTTTATTGTAAAGAATTAATAATTATTGTTATTATTTAATTGATTATAATATTTTGAATAATTAATTATTTACTAATTTTTTTCCAGATTAATTAACTACTTTATATAATAAATGAAATAAAATTGACTTGTAATTATAGAAAATAAATATTTCATAGTGAAAATTCAATTCATAAAATATATGAAAAATGTATTTAAAAAATCTACTAATAGAAAAAATATGTAATATGTGTGCGTAATTACTTGTAAATTATTCAATAATGACTTAATTTATATAATTTCTTCAATTTATTGTTGGTTTATATATTGTTAGTTTTTTATAAATATAAATGCCTATACAAAATTTTAGTATTATATACATTAATTTAGGTTTGAAATATAATTTTTTTATTTTAATGAATTAATTATAATTGCTACTTTTTAATTGATTATAATATTTTGAATAATTAATTATTTACTAATTTTTTTCCAGATTAATAAACTATGTTATATACTAAACCCATAAATTATAACTTGTAATAGAATATTTTTTATATTTATATCCACATTTTCATTTATTAAAAACGTGCGTACATATTTAAAAAAAAACACAAACGCTCGGATCTAGGCGACATGTTATTTTAAAATGCTCGGACGTAAATTGTTAAGCGATATATAAATTATTTTTAAAATTGAAAGTATTTAAATTAAATAAATGTCATGTGCTTGTATGTCATTATATTGTTTAAGCAATACATATAATGGGTATTATTATAATACTAGTATATAGATATATGAATATAGCGTACCTTATATTATAAGTATTCTATTAATCATAATCATTAAGACTATACTATATTATAATATATATGTTCCCATTATGCTGATGATGCACTATAATCTGTGTTTAAATCACAGTAACACATATAATAATACAATCATTATTGTCATAGGAAATGGATAGCCTATGTGAAAGGCGGTACCAATTCAGACCTCTTTCACATAACCTAGAAGAATCTGAAAGTCAGATTTTAAATCTAAGGTTATTTTCATAGTATACTATAGTATATTACTATATTATATTATATGCAATATTACATTTTATTAGTGCATGTAAATATATAATTTAGATATTTTAAATAACAATAATAAGTAATCCTAAAAACCCTTTTTTATTTTTTAAATAAATAAAATTCTATATATTATTTTTAAAATGTTGTCTTAGCATACTATATTATAACTATATATATAGTTATGATAACTATAGTTATGATTATTATAATTATAGATATAGTAGAAATACTTTTTTTCCAGGTATCCAGTATGTTTAAGTTTCCCCATTCTCTCCTACTCAAATACTATAAAATAACGATAACAATAAAAATAATATAATTAAATTACTTCTCTCATTTCATATTAACTAGTGATCTAAAATTTCAAATCTTTCCATATCTTCGAAATCTTCGAGATCTTAAAATAAGTGTTCGATGACTTTCAAATATTTTCAAATCATATCTTTATTTGTAGAATATAAAATCTTAAAAAATGTCTTTGAATAAAACATTAAAATATTTTTTAAGATCATATTAATATATAAAAAAAATGAAATATAAAATAAAATTAATATTACAAAGAATAATATTTATTTAATTTAAAAAATATCCAATAATGATAGAAGAATATTTTAAAAATAGACATTTAATATTTACTAAGCCCCTATGAAGTTTATAATTTTCAAATTGAAAATATTATTAACACTTATTATATTTATTATAATTAAATAGTTAAGGCTCACTACTTTTATATTTAATATTTGATTCGAAATATTAAAATTATGATTAAAATTTACCAAATCTAAAATTTGTGGAAAATCGATTTCAAATTAGATTTGAAATTTTAGATCACTACTACCAACATAATTTATTTCACTATATGATGTTAATATACATCGTCATTAATACAAATTAATTAATATATATAACAATGGTAGCTTTGAAACCTCGGATGACCTTGACGACATCAATATTACTATAAGCCCCGATATTGATATACTGAGTAATCAAACTATAATACATTCATGTAGTGGGTTAGTTATATAGTTCAATAATATCTATATATATATATATTGATATAATTACTTTATTAATTTTACTGATATTCTTTTAATATAATGTATTTAATACATATATATAATACATATATTAAATATATGTATTACAATATATAATTTGTATAATACAAATTAATAACATTCTTAAAATAGGTACAGTGAAGATACTCTTTCAAGAGGTTAATATAAAATTATATATATATATATATATATATATATATATATATATATATATATACACATATATGTATATATAATATGAATATATAGAGTTTGAGAATATTAGGTCCTAAACCATACTTAAGTTATATTTTATCTATTACAAAATAACTGAAAACTATTTCCACATATTATTCAGATGATATAAAATATGATCTTCTTTTCCTTCCCATATCATATACACATGCATCTATATCTAAATACATTAATATACCTCACAACTGTTCACATATAATTCAATATCTCTTTATATTACAAAAACTATCTTAATTATCTTAATACACAACATAATAATGTACTATATCTCTTTCTCTTTCTCTCTTTCCATATAACTTACCATATCTTTCTATCTATCTATATACATACCTCTATCATTTTATATCTCAATCTCTCTCACTCTTTCCTTTTCTCTATTCCTCTATCGATCTACCTATTTCTCTGTTATACTCTTTCTCAATCTATTTCACTCTTTCTCTATCTATATCTCCTTATATTTTCCCTCTAATTATTTCCCTTCCTTATGCTATTCATTATTTACTTACGATTCCACTTTCTAATATAGTGTATATATAAAGTGTCAATATTGATCTACATTTTAATCTATCACATTTCTATAGAATAGAGTTATAATTCTATTAAAATTAAACTTTATATTAATGAAATGTGTGAATAATTAACTTTTCTATTATATTTCAGTTCATCTTATAATTATGTTAAATAAATATCTACATTTGAATATATACAAATATACATCTATTAGGGTATTATATAAATTATTATAATTGCATGTCAATTTATTTATTCGCTACTAATGAAAACAATTAGTTGATAACCTTTCCATGATCTATTCAACATAAAGCTTATGACACTTGCATATAAGGATATTTATCACCTGAATATATATCCAATAGCTTAAAGCTGGTGATTAATGATCATTCACGTTACCCATGTCATAGCATCATGCTTCAAATACCTAATACAATATCATGATTATCTAACTCTGCTTCTGTTAATTATGTTGCCAAGTACTGGAATGAACTTATAAACTATATAATAAATAGCAAATCTATGTCCCTCTTTAAAAAGATACTATTTATTATTTTTACCTATTGATATTATTAATTTATTAAGTATATTTGTTTCTATTAATTCTATTTTCTATTAATTTATCATACATTATAAGTAAATAAACTAATGGATACATTACATACTAAAATATATGTACATATTAGCACCACATAGTGAGCTATTCAACTACTACTACTACAATAATATCACCTATTAACATATGCTAATATAGTGTAATGTGTATTCAATTTAACTGTAACTTAATGGTACTGCGATACATATGTTAACTAATAAATTATGAGTTAAAGCTGTACATTATCATTACAGAGGACATGTCTATACATCCGAATTGTCAGTACATACATGTTGCATTCGATATAAGCAAATTTTACAATATATAATTATATTTATATATATTACATAACTGATGATTATTACCTTATATTATATAACAGATAATGATTCGCTGTCTAGTATGGATTTAATAGACATACCCCTCACACGAAAAGTTAATATGACTATATACTATATAATTATACTTAAATTCAGGAAATATTTTCATTGATCTATAAAATTACATGCAATATAAAGTAGCATTCATTACTATCTTATAGATTATCATTTAAAATCATAATATCATAATTTGTTATATATTAGTAATGAATACTTAGTTTTCATCATATAAATAATAATTTAAACCTATTTTACATTTTAAAAGTGTAGATTTTAATACAAATTTACTCTATAATTAATACAATTTTCCGAAAATAAAACCTATATAGGTGGCGCTATTCATATTTTGTTTACAAAATCGAAGTACATGATTTCGCATAATACTAAATACTCAATATAGAAGTTTATTTTGTATAGTATATTTATTTATAACAATTATATAATAAAAAAAAAATATACCTATGAATATAAATGTACTATACAGCATGGTCAACAAATGCCCATACATATAGAAAATAGCTTTGGAAGTAGGTCATCTAGTATAGATATGGTTCGTAATATATATATATATATATATATATATATATATATATATGTGGGTATGTATATGGGTTGTAGATGGGTACCTGGTTCTCTGATATATCCGGGTATTCACTCTATGGGCCCATTATGCTGATGATACACTTTAATCTGTATTTAAATCACAGTAACACATATAATAATACAATCATTATTTTCATAGGAAATGGCTAGCCTATTTAAGAGGAGGATTAACCTAGAAGAATCTGAAAGTCAGATTTTACATCTAAGGTTATTTTCATAGTATACTATAGTATATTATTATATTATATGCAATATTACATTTTATTAGTGTATGTAAATATATAATTTAGATATTTTAAATAACAATAATAAGTAATCCTAAAAACCCTTTTTATTTTTTAAATATATAAAATTCTATATATTATTTTTAAAATGTTGTCTTGGCATACTATATTGTAACTATAGTTATGATTATTATAATTATAGATATAGTAGAAATACTTTTTTTCCAGGTATTCATCATGTTCAAGTTTCCCCATTCTCCCCTACTCCAATACTATAAAATAACGATAACAATAAAAATAATATAATTAAATTACTTCTCTCATTTCATACTAACTAGTGATCTAAAATTTCAAATCTTTCCATATCTTCGAAATCTCAAAATAAGTGTTCGATGACTTTCAAATATTTTCAAATCATATCTTTATTTGTAGACTATAAAATCTTAAAAAATGTCTTTGAATAAAACATTAAAATATTTTTTAAGATCATATTTACTAATCCCCTATGAAGTTTATAATTTTCAAATTGAAAATATTATTAACACTTATTATATTTATTATAATTAAATAGTTAAGGCTTACTACTTTTATGTTTAATATCCATATTTTTAATATTTTATTCGAAATATTAAAATTATGATTAAAATTTACCAAATCTAAAATTTTTGGAAAATCGATTTAAAATTAGATTTAAAATTTTAGATCACTACTACTAACATAATTTATTTCACTATATGATGTTAATATACATCGTCATTAATAATAATTAATATATATATATATATAACAATGGTAGCTCTGAAACCTCGGATGAACTAGAAGACATCAATATTTCTATAAGCCCCGATATTGATCTACTGAGTAATCAAACTATAATATATTCATGTAGTGGGTTAGTTATATAGTTCAATAATATCTATATATATATATTGATATAAATACTTTATTAATTTTACTGATTTTCTTTTAATATAATGTATTTAATTTCAATATATAAGTTGTATAATAAAAATTAATAACATTATTAAAATAGGTACAGTGAAGATACTCTTTCAAGAGGTTAATATAAAAGTATATGTATATACACATATGTATATATAATATGAATATATCGAGTTTGAGAATATTAGGTCCTAAATCATACTTAAGTTATATCTATTACAAAATAACTGAAAACTATTTCCACATATTATTCAGATGATATAAAATATGATCTTCTTTTCCTACCCATATTATATACACATGCATCTATATCTAAATACATTAATATACCTCACAACTGTTCACATATAATTAAATATGTGTTAATAACTATCGTTCAATTTCTTTCACCTGCCAATTCGCAAAGATTTTAGAAAAAATATTTTAATCTCGCTTTTATAGTTTTATATAATCTTTTTATCTATTATCTCCTTCTCAATTTGGTTTTAGGAAAGGATACATTACATCAAATACAATATTTAACCTTCAGTTACAAATCAGTAACTGTTTTAATAATAAAAATGTTGGCGCTATAATCTTTATTGATTTAAAAAAAGCATTTGACACAGTTAATCACAGAATATTAATTTTTAAATTAAAAAATATTGGAGTACGTGGCATTACACTTAACTTAATAATGAGCTATTTAACAAATAAAATATATCAACAGTGTATATATAATGATGTAATTTCAGATAAACTAAAAGTCATAACGGGTGTACCTCAAGGCACCATCCTAGGACCCATATTATTTTTAATTTATATTAATGATATTACAAAATCATCTTCAATATGTAAGTTTACCATGTTCGCCGATGATACTACTTTATATTTTGAAAATAAATCTGCAGAAATACTTAATTATATTTGTCAAACTGAATTAAAAAATATTAATAATGGTTAATCTATAATAGGTTATCATTAAATTTAAATAAAACTTGCTTTATGTCAATTAATTCAAGAACTATTAGGAGGAACCTATTATCAAGAACCTATCAATATAAATTTAAATAACAGAAATATTGAGAGTTACATTTTAAAAATGGTTAGGTGTAATTATAGATGATATATTGAACTGGTAACAACATATCTTGTTTTTAAAATCAAAACTAAAAAAACATATGGATTATCAACATTATTTCCAAATTTATTAATAAAAAAGCATTATTTCATATATATAATTCCATATTCTTGCCTCATATAAAGTATTGTAACATATTTTGGGGAAATACATATAAATCTAATTTATCATGCATATATATTCTTCAAATGCGAATAATAAGGATTATATGTAAAAAAAACATTTTTGATATCATACTAGTGGACTATTTATTGATAATTCTTTATTAAAAATAAATGAAATTACATATACAAGTACATGTGAATTTATGATTAAAGTTTTCAATGATCTTCATCCCTATATAACAAATGCATTTTTGTCTTTAATGTCATCATCTCACAACACTAGGAGCTTAAATAATTATCAATTATTAATTTCAAAAAAGAACTGTGCAGAAGAACTTTAATATATGTTGGACCAATTACCTGGAATAAGCTTGATAATATTTTAAAAAATATTAAAAATTATAAATTATTCAGGAATTGTATGTATACAAATTTGTTATCTTCATACTCAGTATACTTATAATCTAAATCTCATTTTTCTAATTTTTAATCTTTTATCATGACTTTTATCTAATATTGTATTTTATACTAAGATCTACATTTTATTCTTATTTTAATTTATTGACGTTTATATAAAAATAAAAAATAAATTAAAACCTTTTAACCACAGAGTGTTTTATTTTACAATATTTTATTTTCCCGACATTAATAATATTAATTTACTGAATTTTGCATTTTATCTTTGAATTTACTTGTTTTCTTTCTTTTTTTTGTATTGACGTTTATATAAAAATAATAAAATTAATTAAATATCATTTGGTATTTCTTTTTTTTTTTTAATATTTTTATTTTCCTCTGACTAATAATATTATTTGACTTTATTTTTAATTACATAAACATTTTGTATTGAATCTTTTTTCTTTTATATTTGATTTGATTTGATTTAATTGTTTTATTTCATTAGCAAGTTCAAATAATTTATATTATATATCTATGTAAACAGGAAGTCATCTAATATTTTATAATATTTTATTTATATAGTTTATTTGGACTTGCTTTAAAATGTAGAGTAATTGTCTCTATAAACTTTAGCTTCTACAAAAACCCTGGTAAACCCAAATCTGATAATAATAATAATAAAATAATATCACTTTATATTACAAAAACTATTTTAATTATACTAATATACAACATAATAATGTACTATATCTCTTTCTCTTTCTCTCTCTCCATATCACTTACCATATCTTTATATCTCTATATACCTATCTCTATCATTTTATATATCATTCTCCATCACTCTTTCCTTTTCTCTATTCCTCTATCGATCTACTTATTTTTCTGTTATACTCTTTCTCAATCTATTTCACTCTTTCTCTATCTATCTCCCCTTATATTTTCTTAATTCTTTCCCTTCCTTACGCTATTAATCATTTACTTATATTCCACTTTCTAATACAGTTAATATATAAAGTGTCAATATTGATCGTCAATTTAATTGCATGTCAATTTATTTATACGCTACTAATGAAAACAATTAGTTGATAACCTTTCCATGATCTATGCAACATAAAGCTTATGACACTTGCATATAAGGATATTTATCACCAGAATATATATCCAATAGCTTAAATCTGGTGAGTAGTGATCATTCACGTTACCCATGTCATAGCATCATGCTTCAGATACCTAATACAATATCATGATTATCTAACTCTGCTTCTGTTAATTATGTTGCCAAGTACTGGAATGAACTTATAAACTATATAATAAATAGCAAATCTATGTCCCTCTTTAAAAAGATAGTATTTATTATTTTTCACCTATTGATATTATTAATTTATTAAGTATATTTGTTTCTATTAATTCTATTTTCTATTAATTTAGTATACATTATAAGTATATAAACTAATGGATACATTACATACTAAAATGAATGTACATATTAGCACCACCTAGTGAGCTATTCAACTACTACTACTACAATAATATCACCTATTAACATATGCTAATATAGTGTAATGTGTATTCAATTTTACTATAACTTAATGGTACTGTGATACATATGTTAACTAATAAATTATGAGTTAAAGCTGTACATTGTAATTATAGAGGATATGCCTATACATCCCAATTGTCAGTACATACATGTTACATTCGATATAAGCAAATTTTACAATATATAATTATATTTATATATATTACATAACTGATGATTATTACCTTATATTATATAACAGATAATGATTCGCTGTCTAGTATGTACTTAATAGACATACCCCTCACACGAAAAGTTAATATGATTACATACTATATAATTATACTTAAATTCAGGAAATATTTTGCGAACAAAGATATAACCCTTCATAACCCTATATACGTAACATAATTAATATTAACCCATATCGCTACTAACAGTGGTATCCAAATCACTGAAATAGATTTAGGTTTGACTCGGTTTTATAAAATATTTTCATTGATCTATAAAATTACATGCAATATAAAGTAGCATTCATTACTATCTTATAGATTATCATTTAAAATCATAATATCATAATTTGTTATATATTAGTAATGAATACTTAGTTTTCATCATATAAATAATGATTTAAACCGATTTTAAATTTTTTAAATGTTGAGTTAATACAAATTTACACTATAAATAATATCATTTTCAGAAAATAAAACCTACATAGGTGGCCCTATTCATATTTTGTGTATAAAATCGAATTACATGATTTCACATAATACTAAATACTCGATATAGAAGTTTATTTCGTATAGTATATTTATTAATAACAATTATATAATAAAAACAATATACTTATGTATATAAATGTACTATACAGCATGGTCAACAAATGCCCATACATATAGCAAATAGCGTTGGAAGTAGGTCGTCTACTATAGATATGGTTCGTAATATATATATATATATATATATATATATGTGGGTGTGTATATGGGTTGTAGATGTGTACCCAGTTCTCTGGTATATCCGGGTATTCACTGGGTATTAATATTTTTAGTTTCTTTTTATATTTAATATATTTAATTTGTATACTAATACAAATATAAAATAAGATTTTATATTTATTTTAATATTTAACAATTAAATAATATATAACTAATTTATATATAACTTTTATTATATTTTCAAAAAGTCTCAAAATAAAAATTTGAATAACTCATTTTTCTCAAAATTTGTATTGAAAAAAATTCCTCATCCCATTTTTCTATAAGCCATAATTGTATTGAATATTTATAACCCTATTATGTATATATTTATAGGTGTGTGTAATCATATGTTAATTATTTTATAATAAGTAACCCCTCATTTTTAGAGCGAACCAATAAAAGATAAATTTGCCATTGCTGGAGAGTTTTTTGCTTCTAAGCTACGCGAAAGAGGAAGAAATTATGATGTCATTGAAGAAGAAATTATGAAAATCATATATTCATATGAAATGGATATTTAATAAAGATCATTAAATAACTAATACCTTACTTTATTTCCCCTTTAACTATATATAGTTTAATGACTATATTAGATAATATATATATATTAGTATAAACTAAAATAAATATATATTTATTAAATAATATAACAATTTACCTCTTCATTGTACCATCTGTATATCTAATCTTCTTAGATCTTGAACTATTATTATAATTAGTATTGATCATAGGAGTGATAATAGTATTAGAAGTATGAGAACTTACAATTATATCATTATTGTGGTTTCTTTAATAATTGTGAAAGGCAGGTTACGACTAATTATTCGACAATTTCAGGATGTAGTTGAATTGTTCATTCTAGAAGTTAGATTCTTGACACTAAAGATTATTGATTGAGTTATTAAATCATAACTAATAAAAAACATCTTAATAAAAATAATACTTCACAATAAAATTGTCAACAATGAAATATTACTGAAACAGAACTAATACCATATTAATCTGTTATATGCTTAATTTATATATTTCTTACTGTACAATATTTATATTAAATACTATGAAATTACTTATCACACTTGCTAATATTATTATTATGCTACCCATGAAAAATACAAGATAACAACTGTTTAACTGATATTAAAACTGGATGACTAGACATTACAAACTATTTAACTCTCACAAAACTAAGCTACCAAACTTTACAAGTAAATCAATTAACTAATTATATTGAAATAAATAATATTATAATACCGTCACAAATTTCAACGACATACCTAGAGTTACTATTACTATATACTTTTCCATTTCATCTCTAATGAACAAAATTATTAATAAAGCTATAGCTAGAAGTATACTTCTAAACTGATTAAACTATAAAAACTTAGATAATCCCTTACAGTTAATGTTACATTTTTACTATCCAACTTATTTTTCCCGATTTAGACTACTGCGATTATTCTTATAAATTCCATCAAAAATCAACTGTATCCAATACATAGAATTATAAAATCTACTACTAAACTGATTTTGAATAAAATAAATCTGCCGTAATCTCACTATCCAAATACATGAATATACTATACCTCACTATCTAAATACATGCATATACTAGACCTCACTATCTAAATACATGAATATACTAGCCCTAATCCAACAAAACTAAATATCTCTGACGAACTGATTTATTCAAAATACTATTTAAAACTTTATATTATCTATTATTTGTTATCTTCTTTTATAAATATATATTTTATTTCACTTATTTATATTTATTTTAGTTATTTTATTTGTTTGATTTCCTATACGTTCGAGAATTGTATACATTCTATTATTAACAGTGTGACCTATAATACATATAATCACATATATATATATATATGTGTGTGTGTGTGTAGACTACACTATTCTTTAACACATGCTAAACACAGTATGAATACGTGTTTAACTTGCATTAACACAAACTCACTTACAAGTATTACACAGATGTCTGGGGTCGATGGCTCAGTGGGACAACCAAAAGCTAGTAAGCCAGAGATCCCGGGTTCGACTCCAGGCAGTTCTTGATTTTCTCTTGTGTTTATAAAGAACTTAATAAACTATAAATCAAAACACAAGAAAAAAAATGTTACTATTTGTATTGTATTGTCCGGGGCCTCTCACAGTTATTTATAACATGTACAAGTCTATGACTTCTTGAGGGGTCCATTTGTATCCGTTATTTGTATTGTATTCAATATATATATGAGATTTCAATAAATAAATATTATTATTATTATTATGTATGCGCATAAATCAAACATAAAATAAGCAATAGTTTATTAAGCACAGTTTATTCACTTTATCCAAAGTGTTGTAGGAATTTGTGAATTTCTCAGTTCATCTCTTTATCTTTGAATTCCTTAGATAATTATCTAGTTAATTATCAGTTAACATGTCAACACTTTCTGACCTTGCATTAGCCTATTGTTGTATATGTAGAAAAAAAGTGTATTACTTTATATGTATATATATACCTAGTACTATATCCATTATTATATTTTAATAAAATAATATGTTAGCACCATATAATATATTATAGTAATGTATATATTTATGTAGGTAGTAGTAGTAGTAGTAGTATTACATAAATTACTCAGAAGTTAGAGATAATAATATTAAAATATACTTAATGAGACATTAAAATAAATAAAAATAATAAATTTATAATTTTGTTAGAGCGTATGCAATTGATTTTCGAAAGTAAGTTAATTGAGATTATGCACGTAGCTAATAGATACTATCATCGTCATTTATTAAAAATATACTTGAGTGTTTGTATATAATATTTATATAAATTATTGTATATATAATGAGTTTATTATAAGCAAGTCTTATTAGTGAGTATCTAATATGTATTTGAAATGATATGATGGATGTTAAATATACAATTTTAATCTACTTTTTACTCGTTACTTCTCTTTTTGACTACTTTATAAAAGTAGATACAAAAATCAGATTAATATATTATATTAAATAACTACTTATCTAACATTCATTCAAATATATTTACACTTTATTAAACATATATATATATATATATATATATATATATATATATATTGTTAATTTATTATAAATAATAAGGTAGAAAATTCATGTTTATATAAGGGGAAAGTAACCGAATACGGACACTCTCGGTATCTCAGAAACAATAAATCCTACAAAAAATGTTTAATAAATAACATATTCATAATTATATAAATAGTCTAAAAAGGGTTTTTTTTATTTTTTAATTATTCAAAATATTGCTGATATATCCAATAAACTGATTTTTTTATTACGTTTTAAAATTTATCAAACACAATTTCAATTTAAAACCTCAAGAATATATAAATGAATCGAAAATAGAACACTATATTATTAAATAAATAAAGCATTCTAAAATTATATATAGTTTCTATATTTGTTATCAAATATTTATTAAGTTATAAGCATATGTCTAGAGGTTATATAAGTCCCTAATACGGACACTCTATATGTCTTAATCGGACACCCTTTAACCAATCAGCGCGCAGCGTATCAACTATTCCAATGTTCATCAAAATCGCGTGCGTTATAATATTAATACTACCAATAAAGCTAAATCTAAAATTGTTATTATTTAGATACTTAAATTGTATTATTAATTAAAAAAATAATAAAAATAAATAAATTATTAATTAATTAAATTAGAATAAATTTTTCGTAAAATTAATTATAAATAATGTAATTATAATTTGTCTGATTGATTCATCAATAATATATCATTTATTTAATGGTATATATGTTGTCCGTATTATAACACAGATGTCCGTATTCGGACATGGGTACCGAATTCGGAAATACCGTTATATATGTAATTAAAAGATTAAATACAAATTTAAAATCACAATAATATCTATAATCATATAATATTAATATATTGTAATTTTTGAATACAAATAATAAGTCATACAATGTTAAGACTATTTGTTGTTAAATTTTCCGTATTAGGTTACTTTCCCCTAATAATAATAAGCATAATATGGTCTATAACATTTTATAATTTTGAGTTTTCTACTTTTATTTTCAATATACTAATATATATATATATTACATAATAATATGCTAGATGTATAGATGTGGTATTCTATATGTATATTATACATTTGTATATAATATTGACTCGAATATATACTGTACTAAAAGCATATAGTATAATTCACATACACAATTCCAGTGATATTTCTATCAACGTTATTACCTAGGCTATACGTAAATATACCTACACATGTTTACATGTAATATACACGTATACTATAAACAACACCGACAAGACAGCAGTGATAATGCACTAACTGAATGTACTAGACACAGCGACATCTCTACATTAACACAGAGATGGCTACTGAAGATGTCAGTACTACTGCTACTGATGTCTCTGGTGGTGGTCATGCAAGTCACGTGCAAGCTATGTCCTGTATCTAGTTCAAATGTTGTGCTTTCATTATCGTTCATCATATTCATTAACATATCTTATTTATCTAATATATGTTATATATATAATATGCAAGTGCATCTTTAATTAGTGAAATGATTAGCAAATATGGTATTTCTATGTTGAAGGCAGTAGAAAGAGAGTCCAAAGAGAAACTGGATGAATGACATATATGACTGGTATGTTATCCCCTTACGCGAACACTATATACTACAAATTAGTCATTTTGTATCTATTTACATGTAATCTCGCGAACGTAGTGCTTCCCCTTAACAAGAATCATCTATTTTAACATTACATTACATTAATATGCATATTAGCATGTACTAAACACAATTCTAAATCTGAATACCATCTGTATATACACCTGTATCCTATATGAACTATATAATCACTAGTTAATTAACTATACCCTCACAGTATATAAATAATAATCAATATTAGTAATGGATAATAATTTCATTTAATAATTATATTTAATTATTCACAAATATATAATTATAATATTTTCTCTTTATAAAATGAATTTCATCTTAAAATTATATATATTTTAGGTTTTGATCAATGTTATTAAATTTATAAAGGAAAAATCCTTAAATATAATAACCTCACAATTATGTATACTATTTACTACTGTTACTGCTACTGCTATTGCTACTGCTACTAAATCAAATCAAAACGTTTTATTTAAACACTCATTTCATAACACATTAGTGTTCTGATAAGTGTATGAAAGAAAACAACTAGAAATAAATAAATAAATAAACAATTTAATTTCTATCGATTAAATACTGTTTAACACGTATTTTGAACGCAACAGGGTTTATAATAAGACGACAATTTAGTGGTAAAGCATTCCATTTAGTTGGAGCAATATAAGAATATGCCCGTTTCGCGGTACGTTTCAGCTTTGGTATAGTGACTTTAAGTTGTCGAGTATCAATATTAGATCGTAATGATCTATTATGAACTACGAATTTTAGATGTGATCTAATATACGTAGGCTGATTATGGGTTAACGTTCGATGAGTGATATTCAGTATTCTTTGTTCAGCACGGTCTGATGCATTCAAGATTCTGCTTTCTTTCATTTTCAGAGTAATACTTGAGTGGTCGTGTCTTGGTTGTCGATAGATATTCCTAACTGCCGATCTAATAATTCTATCGATAGGAAGTAAAGTAGATTTCGGTAGACCAATTAGGAGCGAATTACAGTAATCTAAAGAGGAGAACACCAATGAATTTGTTAGAATTGTTGTAGCTCTTTTATTTAAGTAATGACCTATCTTGCGTATTTTGTACAGTTCGTAGTTAGCTTTTTTACACATGCTACTTACATGTCGATTCATATTTACGTTGTCATCGATTATGACCCCTAAGTATCTGATTGACGTGCTTGGGGTTATTTCATTATTATTGATTAATATCTGTGGAAAGTTGGAATAGTTACTGGGAATATTCAACAATTCAGATTTATCAGTATTTAGCGATAGTTTATTATCGGTAAGCCAGGCGTAAATAGCATTAGCACAATTCGATAATTCATTATCAAATTCAGAATTATATTTTGATAATTCAGTATATAATAGAATGTCATCTGCATATAAATGGTACTTAACATGCTTAAACTGTCTGATAACATTAGAAAGTGGTATAATATATATGATAAATAATAGTGGCCCAAGTACAGATCCTTGAGGAACACATGTATCAAATGAGTTATAATTAGAATATTCCTTTCCTATTTTTACAGTAAACGTACGGTTAGATACAAAGGACATCATCCAATCTAGAGCTGTATTTATTATTCCTATTTCAATCAATCTATGTTTTAGAATATCGTGGTCTAGAGTGTCAAAAGCTGCTGAAAGGTCGAGAAGAAGTAGTTGTGTATGATTATTATTATCAAGGGATGTAATAATACTATCTAAGACATCAATTATGGTTGTCTCGGTGCTATGATTTGTTCTGTATGCACTTTGGTAGTTATCTATTAAATTGTTAGAATATAAAAATTTTTTCAATTGTATAGTAACTACTCGTTCTAGCAATTTAGATATAGTAGGAAGTTGTGATATTGGGCGATAGTTTTTCAAGTCATTTATGTCATGTTTATGTTTTTTAAGTATGGGTGTAATTATTGCATGTTTATATTCAGGGGGAACTATTCCAGTAGTTAGTGAGTTTTTAAAAATTGTAGTTAAGGGAATGGATATTGACGGTGCTATTATTTTCATTAAAGGAAGTGGTAATGGATCTTGTGGGGATGTAGAGTTAGAATTTGCTAATAATGTTTGAATTAGATTATTGGAAGGGGGTTGGAATTCTGTGAGGTATTGATTAATTAAAGTCGAGTGGTCTATTGATATATTGTGTATATTATGTTGATTATTGTTAAATGTACTACATAGAATATTTATTTTATCTACAAAATATTTGGAAAAATTATTGCATAGTATATTATCTGGAATATCTGGAAGGAATCTTACTTTTGATTTTCCTAGTAAATAATACTAATACTACTACGACTACTACTACTACTACTACTACTACTACTACTACTACTACTACTACTACTACTACTACTACTACTACTACTACTACTACTACTACTACTACTACTACTACTACTACTACTACTACTACTACTACTACTACTACTACTACTACTACTACTACTACTACTACTACTACTACTACTACTACTACTACTACTACTACTACTACTACTACTACTACTACTACTACTACTACTACTACTACTACTACTACTACTACTACTACTACTACTACTACTACTACTACTACTACTACTACTACTACTACTACTACTACTACTACTACTACTACTACTACTACTACTACTACTACTACTACTACTACTACTACTACTACTACTACTACTACTACTACTACTACTACTACTACTACTACTACTACTACTACTACTACTACTACTACTACTACTACTACTACTACTACTACTACTACTACTACTACTACTACTACTACTACTACTACTACTACTACTACTACTACTACTACTACTACTACTACTACTACTACTACTACTACTACTACTACTACTACTACTACTACTACTACTACTACTACTACTACTACTACTACTACTACTACTACTACTACTACTACTACTACTACTACTACTACTACTACTACTACTACTACTACTACTACTACTACTACTACTACTACTACTACTACTACTACTACTACTACTACTACTACTACTACTACTACTACTACTACTACTACTACTACTACTACTACTACTACTACTACTACTACTATCAATCAATCAATCAATACGATTTATTTATACACTCAAAGTTAGCATGAAAATGCTCTGGCAAGTGTTAAACGAGAGAAACGAAAAAATATAAACATTATAAACAAAAAAATTACTACTACTACTACTACTACTACTACTACTACTACTACTACTACTACTACTACTACTACTACTACTACTACTACTACTACTACTACTACTACTACTACTACTACTACTACTACTACTACTACTACTACTACTACTACTACTACTACTACTACTACTACTACTACTACTACTACTACTACTACTACTACTACTACTACTACTACTACTACTACTACTACTACTACTACTACTACTACTACTACTACTACTACTACTACTACTACTACTACTACTACTACTACTACTACTACTACTACTACTACTACTACTACTACTACTACTACTACTACTACTACTACTACTACTACTACTACTACTACTACTACTACTACTACTACTACTACTACTACTACTACTACTACTACTACTACTACTACTACTACTACTACTACTACTACTACTACTACTACTACTACTACTACTACTACTACTACTACTACTACTACTACTACTACTACTACTACTACTACTACTACTACTACTACTACTACTACTACTACTACTACTACTACTACTACTACTACTACTACTACTACTACTACTACTACTACTACTACTACTACTACTACTACTACTACTACTACTACTACTACTACTACTACTACTACTACTACTACTACTACGACTACTACTACTACTACTACTACGACTACTACTACTACTACTACTACTACTACTACTACTACTACTACTACTACTACTACTACTACTACTACTACTACTACTACTACTACTACTACTACTACTACTACTACTACTACTACTACTACTACTACTACTACTACTACTACTACTACTACTACTACTACTACTACTACTACTACTACTACTACTACTACTACTACTACTACTACTACTACTACTACTATCAATCAATCAATCAATCAAAACGATTTATTTAAACACTGCAAATAACACACCAGGCGTTCTCAAGAGTGTAACAAAGCAAACAAACAAAAATAACATAATTGAATATAAACAAAATAATAATTAGTATTATTATAAACTGTACATTGCAAAATGCAATATTGGTTATTGATATATAAAAAAAAACCATATGATATAATGTCATCTGGAAAATAAAACATATCAATAACATACATAACATAAATAACGTAAAAATAATAAATTAAGACTTTTCAATATTGAATAAATAACGTTTTAAATTAAATTTAAAGGTATCGTGATTAGGAATCATTCTTATTTTCAAGGGAAGAGAATTCCATAGTGGCGGCGCATAGTATTGAAAGGCTCTCTTGGAAGTTACTGGTTTCACTGATTTCTTGACTTGTAAGCAGTATACATCATTAGATGATCGAAGTTCACGACAGATAGGCACTTTAACTGATAGGCAAGTTCTAATATATGAAGGACCTGCAGTGAGTGATTTATGAATTATACATAGAATTCTATATTTGCTTCTATTAATATTGTTGAGAATATTAAGATTATGTTGACGCAATGTAACACTCGAGTGATCAAATAAAGGTTGTTGATAGATTAATCGTACTGCCGAATGATCAATTCTATAGATACATTTATTCAATTTTTTGGATAGACCTAAATATATCGAATTACAATAATTAGTCGACGAAAATACCATTGCTTTAATTAGCATCGTAGTGAGGTCTTTGCTAATGAACTTTCTTATATATCGTATATTATATAAATGAAAATTTGCTTTCCTGCAAACAGTTGACATATGATCATCAAAATTCAATTTATTATCAATAGTAATACCAAGATATTTAATTTTTAGTGATGGAATAATTCTAATATTATCAATAAATATATCAGTGAAGTTATTAAAGTTATGCGGTAAGTTCAGTAATTCAGTTTTAGAAGTATTAAGTAGAAGTTTGTTCATAAGTAGCCATTTATTCACTTGATTGGCACATTCAACTAGCTCATTATTCATGACCAATCTACTATTAACAGAATAAATAAGAATATCATCAGCATAGAGATGAAATCTTAATGTTTTAAATGATTTGATAATATTAGTTATTGGGTTCAGATATATAGAGAATAGTAGTGGACCTAAGACGGATCCTTGCGGAACCCCGTACTTAAATGATTGAGATTTAGAATAAGAGTTATTGATCTTAACAGAAAAAGTTCTATTAGTGACAAATCCAATTAAGAAATCATGAGCAGTTGAAGATATACCGATGTCTAAAAGTCTATCTGAAAGGATATCAAAAGATAGCGTATCAAAAGCAGATGACAGATCTAGAAGTAGAATCTGAATTTTCTCATTTCTATCTAAAGATGTATATATATCATTTAGTATAAGAGTTATCGCAGTTTCTGTACTGTGGTTCTTTCTAAAAGCACTTTGTAAGTTACAGGATAAGTTATTAAAATCAATAAAAGTAGTTATCTGTTTAAAAACAATTTTTTCGAGAATTTTAGACATTAAAGGTAGTTGAGCAATAGGGCGAAAGTTCGAGAGTTCATTTATATTAAGACTATTTTTCTTTAAAATAGGAGTAATAATATATTACTACATTCTATAGAATGTTTTAAAATAGAAGGAATAACACCTGTAATAAGGGATTGATTAATGATTGAAGAAAAAAGTGGAGTGAGTGTATTAGCTAAAGATTTCATCACAGTAAGAGGCAGAGAATCAGAGGGAGAAGCAGAAGAAGCCGTAACTAAAAGATTATAGATGTCAACACTACTACTACTACTACTACTACTACTACTACTACTACTACTACTACTACTACTACTACTACTACTACTACTACTACTACTACTACTACTACTACTACTACTACTACTACTACTACTACTACTACTACTACTACTACTACTACTACTACTACTACTACTACTACTACTACTACTACTACTACTACTACTACTACTACTACTACTACTACTACTACTACTACTACTACTACTACTACTACTACTACTACTACTACTACTACTACTACTACTACTACTACTACTACTACTACTACTACTACTACTACTACTACTACTACTACTACTACTACTACTACTACTACTACTACTACTACTACTACTACTACTACTACTACTACTACTACTACTACTACTACTACTACTACTATACTATACTATACTATCACTTCCTGTTTATCATTATTCTGCTAAACATCAATTTAAATTCAAATTAATTTAGCCTGCCTAATCCGATATTCAGATAAGTCGAATATAATATAATCATCACACCTATAAACATATAACACACATTATTTACTCATTATTTATTTTTTTCATTCACTACTTTTTGGTTTATTTCAACTTTATATCATTCATGTTTAAAAATTTCTCAAAATCACTGGAGCATAACATTTCCATTATATTGTTGTTTACATTTTTATTTGTTCTATTATTTCAATTCATAATCTCTATTCATACCATCATTGCACTATTATTATATTCTTACATTATTCATATACATTATATATACATTCATATACATTCACATACATTCATATACATTCATACACATTAATATACATTCATATACACTCATATACATTTTTGTTTATCTTACACTGTATATAATATTACTTTATATGTGTATCATTCAGTACATGTATATTAGCATACACTGATTTATAAACACACATCAATTAATATATAATACCTAACCATGGATAACAAATTATGTGTTCACTGTAATAAAGTTAATGAACATGATAAATATGTCACATGTATATGCAATATCATTGTGCATTATGAGTGTCTTCACCCTTATGGTAGTACACCTAATGCATGGGTATCTAGCAACCCTGTAATCAAGCATGTTACATCAATACTTGAGTCACCATCTTTCTTATTTAGATGTAATACATGCATTGGTAACTCTATTCAACCAAGTTGCCCTCTACCTTTAAATACATTTAAAGGTGAAATAAACAATATCGAATCCTCCACAAAGGATATCCTTATCCGTCTTGATAAACAAGATAAGATATTAAATAATATATGTAAACTAGTAAATAATACCAGTACGATATATAAACACATAATACCACCTACATTTACCCCTACAATACCCTATAACCCCCCAAAACAACACTTTCCACCACCTACTCATCCTTTAAATATATCATACTCTTCAGCTGTACGACAAAGCCCATACATGCCCATAAACAAAGTTAATACTACTATACCTGTAATTAATACTACTCCATCTAATTCTCTTGTTATTGAACATCTGAATGAAGATGAAAGAAATATTAACTTCGTATATAAAATACTTTCATATTTAAATATGTCTACAAACTCTCTGACCTCATACAAATTTATAAACTCAATATGTGTAATATACTTCAACTCACCTAACTCTCTATACACATTTCATTCCAATGTGAACCATATTAAAAAAGACCCCCGATTCTCCCATCTTTATATACGAGAACAACGCTCAGGCAATGAAATATTCAGAGGTAGAGTTATATATCATGCCATAAAAGAAAGTTTAACACCAACTGGCACTAGGTGCACCTATAATAATTATAATAATACATTTGAACTACGTCAAACTAAGAACTCAAAAATAGATTGGTCCTGTAATCCCATAAATATTACAGAATATGATTTCAAAACATGGAAGACTTCTTATGAAGTATATATACAGACCAAACATAATACAAATAAAATTGACTTAACAACACACACACACACAATGACATATAACCACCCATGACAACCACATCAGATCAATATCCTCGACCTTCACCATTCCTACCAGTATCATTCACCAATCTCATTCATCCTCACTACACATCATAAACCAACCCTGTCCCTTACCTACCATCTCCAATATAAATATGTCCTCTGCACCATATAAAATTCCACACTTATCCAATATTAAGGCTGCAACACTTAATGTTTGCTCTATCAGAAATAAAGCTGATCTTATAATCGAATTATTTACTGATCTTAACTTAGATATTATGTGTATTACAGAAACATGGCTTAATCTTAATGATACCCCCATAATTGCCACATTAAACACAAATACATTAAGCTTCGTTCACCTTCCAAGACCTAGTTCCCACTTTGGTGGAGGATTAGGTGTATTGTATAACAAGTGTATTAAGCTAATAAGCTATAAAGACCTTTCTCTTGAACATTCCGAGGCTTTTTCATGCACATTTCATCCCAATAACTCACTTCCACTTACAATAATAACCATCTACCGACCACCGCATCAATCTATTCCTCATTTTATTGAAGAACTCGATACTCTACTTTACGCATTAACTCCTAAAACAATTCTAACCGGTGATTTTAATATTCCTATCACCTCTACTTCACATAATTCTCGACATCTCTACGATATACTTGAATCACACAATTTGTCCCAAAAAGTCACTACCCCTACACATACAGCAAACAATATTCTTGATCTTGTTATATCAAATAAATCATCTGATATAATTTCCAACACTGTAACTCATAACCTTATAACTGACCACTACATTGTCCTTTTTAATATCCATGTCCCTAAGCCAAACCCTAAGCCTATCAAAAACTATTAAAATTAGAAATATTGCTAAAATTGATATTTCAAAATTTATGGGAGACTTCATTAATAATATTTACATTTGTGGTAACAACAAAACTTTATCCCATTTTGACTATATTCTTTCCTCTACTCTTGATGTTCATGCACCTATTAAACAAAAGACGATTATAGTACGTGATAACTCAAAATGGTTTAATAATAATCTTGTCACTGAAAAACGAAAACTACGAAAAGCCGAAAAATGCTGGCGTAGATCTAAATCTACTACCGACTTTAACATATTTTTACTATGCAGACAGCAATATCGTAGTTTACTCAAAACAACGAAAGAAAATTATTATACTGATCTACTTACTAACGCAGGAAAAGACTATAAGAAAATATTTAAAATATCCAATACACTACTAGGACGCCTTAATCGACGTATTCTTCCAGATACTTCTATTGTAGATAATATTAATAACTTTGATATATTCTTTACCGCTAAAGTAAATGACATTATTACATCTCTTCCCTCCCCTTTATCATATGTACCAACCATCCCTCCATATTCTCTTTCATTACTGAACCTTCCATCTACTTCGCTGGTTGAGAAGCTTCTCCTGTCTGTAAAATCAACATGTTCCCTTGACCCCATTCCTGTCACCCTCTTACATAAGCTGATACCTTATATTGTTATGTACTATAAGGAAATAATCGAAGAATCAATCATATCTGGCTCAGTACCTTCGTGTATGAAGTTAGCTAATGTTACTCCTACTATTAAAAAACCTGACTTGGATAAATCACTGCTCGCGAGCTACCGGCCGATATCACATCTCTCGTATATTTCTAAAGTACTTGAAAGAGTTGTAGCTATTCAACTTAATGACTCTATACTCAGTAACAAAATCCTCAATAAATTTCAGAGTGCTTATACTAAAAAGAAAAATACCGAAACAGCTCTTGTCTATATTATTAATTCCCTTCAGCGTGCATCCTTTAATAAACATAGCTCTGTGATCATACTATTAGATATTTCAGCAGCATTCGATACCTTAGATCATAGCACTTTAATGTTAAGACTTCAGTCTATAGGTATAAATGGAACCGCTCTTGAATGGTTCAAATCATATCTTCAAAATAGATCTTTTTCTATTCAGATTGATTCTCTGACATCCACACCTCGGTCAATCCATCATGGTGTACCGCAGGGATCTGTTCTCGGACCAGTACTCTTCAATATATACATAATCCCAATATTTGATATTTTTAATAAATATCCAAATATTGGCTACCATTCCTATGCAGATGACCTACAAGTATATATGATTTTAAAAGACCCTACTAAAGATATACCTATACTCAACAACTGCCTTGAGGATATACGAACATGGCTAAACTCAAACTCTCTCTCACTGAATAGCTCAAAAACCATTGCACTCCATATTTCTTTATCAAATAAGTCCACTATTCCAAATATATATATTGGTAATGATTGTATACCTTACTCCAGATCAGCCCGTAATATAGGAATTATATTAGACACCACATTATCATTTACACATCAGATCTCCAATATAATTAAATCAGTAAATTTTATATTTTACACTATACAAATTATTAGACCTTCAATATCCACTGAAATTGCTAAACTACTTATAACATCTCTTATTCTACCTAAATTAGATTACTGTAATTCGATTATTAATGGTATACCGGATTATTTACTACATAAACTACAACTTTTGCAAAATTCAGCAGTCAGACTCATATACAATATAAATAAATTCTCTAGAACACACATATCACCTTACATGAAAATATTACACTGGCTCCCAATTAAATACAGAATAATATATAAAATATGTATGCTAACCCATCATGCCACTCATCACAGCCAACCTGACTACTTACACACTCTACTTACTCCCTATACATCATCACGCCCAATACGACTTTGCCTCAAGTATACTCTAGTCATACCAGATTTGCGTAATGTATCCATAAAACAAAAGAGAGCCTTCTCAATCTCTGCACCTATAGCCTGGAATAGACTTCCTTATAACATTCGTTCTATTCAATCAACCACGTTATTCAAAAATAAGCTTAAGACATATCTTTTCTCTTTGGCTTATCCTAATAACAACTAGTCAACATTTAATGCACGGCCGAAAATTTCTGATGAAGTTGATGGCAGTGCCTAAAACATTAGGTTACAGGTTACAGGTTACAGGTTACTACTACTACTACTACTACTACTACTACTACTACTACTACTACTACTACTACTACTACTACTACTACTACTACTACTACTACTACTACTACTACTACTACTACTACTACTACTACTACTACTACTACTACTACTACTACTACTACTACTACTACTACTACTACTACTACTACTACTACTACTACTACTACTACTACTACTACTACTACTACTACTACTACTACTACTACTACTACTACTACTACTACTACTACTACTACTACTACTACTACTACTACTACTACTACTACTACTACTACTACTACTACTACTACTACTACTACTACTACTACTACTACTACTACTACTACTACTACTACTACTACTACTACTACTACTACTACTACTACTACTACTACTACTACTACTACTACTACTACTACTACTACTACTACTACTACTACTACTACTACTACTACTACTACTACTACTACTACTACTACTACTACTACTACTACTACTACTACTACTACTACTACTACTACTACTACTACTACTACTACTACTACTACTACTAATACTACTACTACTACTACTACTACTACTACTACTACTACTACTACTACTACTACTACTACTACTACTACTACTACTACTACTACTACTATTACTACTACTACTACTACTACTACTACTACTACTACTACTACTACTACTACTACTACTACTACTACTACTACTACTACTACTACTACTACTACTACTACTACTACTACTACTACTACTACTACTACTACTACTACTACTACCACTACTACTACTACTACTACTACTACTACTATAACCACCACCACCTCCACCACTACCACCACATTTAGCTTTCCCTAGATTACAATTTGTATAGCTCCTATTCTAACAATTATTATTAACATTTACAATTTAAATTGTATTACATATCGTTATTAAATATATAAATTATAAACAGGGTAGAAATACATTACATGATTTCTAATACATAATAAATAATGTGAATTATTGTTTAAATTAGAAATACAATCTTAATAGTAAATTATAATAACCGCTCAATTCATGTCACTTTCATCATTCTATAAATAGTGTATCTTAATTAATATTATCATATGTTGAATAATGTTAATTTGATAATACAGTGTATATTAGAAGGAGTAATAAAATATAAATAGTTATATTTTACCATAGTATAAAAGTAAAAAATTCAAGTGATTACGATTTAGATCTATAGATGTATAAATACATAGATAGGAGCCACTTTACCTCGTCAAGGTATCGTAATATAAAGTGGATTTCGGTCTTATGAATTACCTGCCAAGGAATTTCAACCTTCAATTTAATTTATTAAATAATTTCAATTGAATAATTTATTAACTTCCAAGATGAAAGGTTGAAAGCTACTGAATATGTCAGTAAGTCAACCGGTGCTTGTCAAGTCAACTCGTCATATAGCAAAACGGACTGAATACCAAACTTCTTCAAAAATATCCCTGTTACGACCAGTTTTTATACATTTATTATTATATTTATTATTATCTATTTCATTCAATTTAATCCCACAATCTCAAGTATACCATGTCCTCAAATTGTTCACATTGTAACCTTCCCGCATGCGAATATTATCTCAAATGTAAAACATGTCCATCTATTTTACATTATAATTGTTTATACCCCGCAGCTATTATTTCTAAATCCTGGTTTCATTCTAAAAACCCCCCTCCCGCTTATGCTATTGCTATATTTAATTCACCTAACTTCATCTTCTCATGTTCCTCATGCCTAGCCTTAAATAAGTTTCCTTCGACTAATCATACAACTACTCCACCCATTACTATGCCATATTCACCTTCTACTTTAACTGACAAATCTATACATAATACTTGTTCCAAGGTAACGCCAAATATAACATCTGATATATATTCTTCTACTACGACTATTAATATCCATCCCAAGCATAATGCTAATACCCAGCCCAATGATAATACTTCTAGAAACATTCCAAAGCTAATGGACTTAAAATTTTCCTCAAATCACACACCAACCCCTATATTATCTAGTTCAACTTCCTCAAAGTCTTCATCCATACGCTCCATAGATAATTCCCTCATACTAGTACTTGAACACCTTCTTCCTTATGAAGTTAACTATAATTTCATAGTATCATTAATTGACTATATAAAACTTCCACATTCTTATATTACTTCTGCCTCATTTCTTACCAGTACTGCTATATTACGTTTCACTAATATTTCTGCTCGTGATATATGTTTCTCCTCCCTTCTAAAAATCTCACCACATAGTAATTTTAAGCATATATTTATTCGTCATTATTTACCTGACTCTACTAGACTTCTTGGTAAGGTACTATATCATGCCCTAAAACAAAAACTCACGCCCATTTTGTATAAAGTATTTTTTAATAATCGTTCCCAAACATTTGAACTTAGGGATAAAAAAAATCCTCTTTCATATCCCCCTTTTCTCATCCCTGAATCTGATCTAACAAAATGGTTTGATTCTTTTGATCACTATAAGAAATCATTTATAAATAATTCTTCCTCTCAAGCCTGACTATCCTCTAATATAGCCTTGATCAATATTCGCTCCTTGAGATCAAATATATCCCTTCTGTTCCCATACCTTAAATTACAAAAATGTATTATAATCGCATTAACTGAGACCTGGATTTCTAATAATGACTCTGATATATTTGCCTCCATCTTGGACTTTGGATATACACTCTATCTCGCTCCACGACAAATGGGCCGTGGTGGTGGGGTAGGATTTATGATACGTAATGATTTTTACCTATCTCCATCCATTTCATTCCCCCCCTTTTCATATAGTGATTGTATTTCGCTGACCCTCAAGCTTCCTAACTTAACTCTACATCTTACCGTTATCTATCGTCCCCCAAAACCTGAAACCAGTTTATTCTTTGATGAATTTCATGATTTTATCCATAAACTTCCTTCATCTTCATCCTATCTACCAATAGTTCTTGGTGACTTAAACTATCACTATAATTCTCCCATCTATCCCCATGGTGACTTTAAACTCCTAACTGAGTCTCTTTCCTTGTGCCAACATATATCATTTCCTACCCATTCTAGTGGCAATACACTTGATATGATATTTACACCCCTATCCAGTCCTCTTATTAGATGTATAAACCCTAACTCCTTTCAAAAAATTGAACTACTAACTGATCATTTTATTATTGAATTCTCTATAAATCTAAAATTCACAAATATTAAACGAAAACGTATTACATATAGAGATTTTAAGTCTATCGACCTACCAAGATTTGTAAACAATATCAAAACTGAGATCTCTTCTTCAACTTCCCTCTGTCCGGTACTCCTAAACTCCACTCTCCTAAATATTATCAATATACATGCACCTACAAAAACTACATTAATTACCGACCGCCCTTTTTCTCCCTGGTTCTCCCACGAACTTTTCATCTTCAAGAAGAGTGTTCGAAAATTTGAGAAGAAATTTCTTAAAAATCCTTCTACTGAAACTAAATTAGCACTATCACTATCTAGAAAAAATTACAAATCTACTATATCTCGTTCAAAATCTATCTATTATAACAAAAAGATAGCATTGATATCCTCCAATCCTCGCAAATTATTTAAAATAGCAAATAAAATTCTCTCTCCTCCAGATGAAAAAATCCTCCCCATTTTACCTAACACGTCAAATTTTCAACTGTGTTCTCTTTTTGAAAAATTCTTTAACCATAAAATTGCAAGCATTAATAATATTATTTGCGCATCTACTCAACCCATACTCAATCCTACCATATATATTACCCATCATATTGACTCATTAAGTACATTCACTATTCCTTCACTGTATGAAGTAAATGACCTACTCATGAAATCTCACTGTACCTCCCCCACTGATCCCCTACCTTTATCATTATATCACAAACTTTCACCCTTATTTTCTCCTATTTTCTTGGATATTATTGCGAACTCACTAAACTCTGGCCAAGTTTCACCCTGTCTCAAGACTGCCATAATATCCCCTATTCTAAAAAAACAAAACTTAGACCCAAACTCATTTAGCAATTATCGCCCGATCTCCCACCTACCCTTATTAAGTAAAATATTAGAAAGAATTGTTTCCAAACAACTCATAGCCCATGTAAATAAAAATAATCTTTTCGACCCGTTTCAAAGCGCTTTTCGTAAGGGTCATTCAACCGAAACAGCTCTCCTACGTATTACTGACACTATATTATCTACCTTAAATAGCAACACGTGTTGCCAGCTAATCCTACTTGATCTATCATCTGCTTTTGATACCCTGGACCATAACATATTAATCTCGCGACTTACTTTAATGGGTATATCTGGCTTAGCATTAAAATGGTTTACTTCATATCTCACTAACAGGAATATCTCTATTATGATTGACAAATCTTACTCGCCTCTTTCTCCTCTTAACCACGGTATTCCCCAAGGATCTGTTCTAGGTCCATCCCTCTTTTCTATTTATATCCGCCCTATTGCTGATCTAATTAAGAAATTTCCAAATATCCACTACCATATTTTTGCTGATGATATCCAACTGTTTACCTTTTTCCCTATAAATTCTCATAATACCATTAACTCTGAATTAATCGAGTGTGCTAACTCCATAAGATTATGGCTCCTCTCCAATAAACTACTAATTAATTCCTCTAAGACTACTGTACTTAACATATCTACTTCTGAAACTTCCTTTCCAAACTTTACTCTAAATAACATGATTATTTCTCCTTCTCATTCCTCCAAAAACCTAGGATTAGTATTTGATGACAAATTATCATTTAAGAATCACATATCATCCATTACAAAATCATCCAACTTTCATCTCTTCAGAATTAAAAAAATACGGACATCACTTTCCAGAAACCTTACTAAAACTCTAATTAATGCTCTTGTACTTTCACGTATTGACTACTGTTCTTCCCTACTGAATTTACTTCCTGCTAAAGCTACTGCTCCACTTAATCGGATTATCCGTTCCTCAATACGTACTACTTACTGTTTAACTCGACTGGATCACTCTACTACAACATCTCATCAATCATCTCGTATGTGGCTACCCTTCTCCCTCAGGTGTAAATTACGTATACTATCTATAATCCATAAATCAATATATTCTTTTACCCCTAGCTATATCTCTGATCTAATTAAAAAACGTACTATATTATCTTCTCTTCGTTACCAAAATGCTCCTCTACTTATCTCCCAGAACTCTAGTAAAACTTCCCTAAATTCTAGAGCTTTTAAAAATTCCGGTCCAACCCTATGGAATTCCCTCCCTCCTACCATTCGTTCTATTAGATCCCACAAAAGATTTATAAATCTTACTTCTTCTTTTCTCTCTACCCATAATCATTAAATCATCCAACTTATTATTTGTATACGTGTTATATTAAATTTATATCATTATTAAATCGTTATTGTATTATTATTATCTTATTATTATATAACACTATACTATATCAATGCAGTCTGTAGTATATACAACTACACCATATCAATGCAGACTGTAGTATATAATAGTCCTTTATATTGTTTATTATTGTTTTTCCGTTGTATATTGAATGTATATTATTATCAAATTATTATCGTATTACTATTATTTTATTATTATTTTCTTCCCGCACGAGCGAAGGGGTCTACATGACCCTATTTTAGTGCTAATAAACTCAATATCATCATCATCATCAGTACTAATACTGACTCTGGTGGTGGTCATGCAAGTCACGTGCAAGCTATGTCATGTATCTAGTTCATATGCTGTGATTTCATTATCGTTCATCATATTCATTAACATGTATTATTTAACTCATATGTGTTATATATATAATATGCAAGTACATCTTTAATTAGTGAAATGATTAGCAAAGATGATATTTCTATGTTGAAGGCAGTAGAAAGAGAGTCCAGAGAGAAACTGGATGAATGACATATCGAACTGGCCTGTTATCCCCTTGCGCGAACACCTATATAATACCGTTGATCGTGAAGAATGGAGGAGGAGGTTGTGTTCGTCATTATTATGTGTTCCCCTTACGATGGCATCGTCACGTGACTAAGTGACTAGGTAAGAAAGTCACTATTTATAGAATTACGATCCGCTGACCTAATTACATAATCACCACGTCCAGTCAGTACTCCGTTATCCTGAAGGTCATAATAGAGGTTAGTATGACATTGAAGGTTATCATTGATATGTTCCACATATCCGATATAGTGGAGAAGTGATCGCTGCTGCTGGTTAAGATAGTCAAGGACATATGATTGACATACCCGGAGGACATATCCCCCGTCGTACACGAGAGCGCAGAGTTCAAGGACGATATAGACGACGGGGTCAAACTTCGTTAGTGACACATTACTAATGATTACCATATGTAAATTATTACTTCAACCTTTTCAGTTTGCATGCAAATTAAATCTTTCATATCAGAAATATTTACAATAGAAGTTTTAATGATATTTATTTAAAAAACTATACACAATTTTATTATTTAGATTCAAATATATATACACACACTAATATATATATATCTAAAACACTATATATATATTCGCACCAAAAGTAATATTTCAAATGTATTTAATTATAAATGTATTTAATTATAAATGGTGATTTGAAATTAAATACATTAGTCTTGTGTGACATAATTCTATATATATATTGAATATATTTGTAAATATACTAACAAATATACTATATACGTTATAAGTATAACTATGTAGTATATTAACTTATAATATAACTAATTATTATTTAGAATATATTCTATTCTATAATTATTAGTATTCTCTTCCAGTAAATAATGTTGTATAGATTCATTTTGATAATTTCACTTAATATATGATAACAATTGCACATATATATTTATACAACATTATTTACTGGAAGAGAATACTAATAATTTATATTAATATATTATCACACATTTTTATATATTATCATATTATGATTTTTGTTAATTGAGTCACAATAATAAATATAACAACAGCTGCATTATTGTCCTGTAGCATTACATGAAAGGGTGGTTCACCCGCGAACATTACAAAAATTCTAGAAGGAGAAAATTGCCCACATTCTGGGAGGAGAGCTGCGAGAGCCAGAAGTTATTTAACTTGTATACAATAGTTTATCAATATACTTTATGTGTGTATATAAATATCTAACAATACATTATATTAGTGTTAAATTATACATATAACCATTGACAAGTATTAAATGATGTATATATATATGCTTATGTTTTTATTTAATAATCATAACTATATATATATATATATATCAAATATATATATATATATATATATAAATTTGTTATAAGTAAAATATACATAACAATTCCGGTATAGGATAAAAGTAAATGGGATCATGGAGAAATTAGCCACTTTTTACAATAAGTATACTATAGATGTATACATCTAATATACTAAATGTATACACCATTTAAATATCTATTTAATTATAATTCATAAATGAGGTGTATTTTGTTGTCAGAAAAATCTGTATTATCTTTTTCTAAATGTTATCTCAAAAGGATATATTTGTTAATTAAATGTGTTTAAAATAGGTAATATCTCTCTAACAATTAGAAGACCTGAGCCATATTATTTTTTAAAATCGTATAATATATATATATATAAAATTAAATAAAAGTTATATTATAGTTTACATTTATTAGTTGAAATATAGATACTTAACATATACATATATATCACAATACACAATACATGTTATCTTTTCGTTTGATTATAACTATTTACAGGTAATGCTAGAATTATATTATATCCATAACTAATTAAAATTATAGAATTAGGTATATAGAGAGAGCAAAATATTTTTGCATTCCTGGAGGTCCTGGAGGTCTCCCACATGTTAAAGTAAACCAACTCTCCCCTATTCTACTATTATCGAGTATTCATAACAATATAAATAATATAATTACTTTACTTCTCTCATCTCCTACTAACGTAAACCTACTAATTAATAATATATATAAGTGTAACAGTGTAACCCCGGATGAAGTTAAGGACTTGGACTGTACAGCTATAAGCCCAGCTATTGCAGTACTGCCAGCCACTCCTACTATATATGGTTATATATTTATGTTTATCACGCGATATACAGTCACAGTAAATAGTATTCACATTCTCGGAATCGCTCCGAGTATGTAGTTATAATAGTAATTCGTTATGAATAATAGTACTAGGTTAACTTAGAATACAACACCCATTTAAACAATTGTATATATTATATATATATATATATATATATATATATATATATATATGTATATATACATATTACATACTTGATATTTATTACCTTATATTAAATAACAGGCAATGACATGCAGTTTATTAATCGTACAGTCCCACCCACGAAACAAGTTAATATAATACATTACAATATCATATTACGATATATGTATACTTAATATTCTGATATAAAATATTATATATAATATTATAATATAAATATATATGAATTATATATTTCATTAAAATTAACTTTAAAGTATATAAGTAATATTTTATATTTTAAAGTTAATTTGAATTAATTATATATAATATATATATATATATATACATACATATTATATAATTTATATATCAACTATAATTATTAACTTATATTAAATAACAGGCAATGACATGCAGTTTATTAATCGAACAGTCCCACCCACGAAACAAGTTAATATAATACATTACACTATCATATTACGATATATGTATACTTAATATACTGCTATAAAATATTATATATAATATTATAATATATATATATATATATATATATATATTATATTTATAAATATATATTAGTTATATATAAATATATATATATATATATATATAATATAATTCATTAACATTAACTTAAAGTATATAAGTCATACTTAGTTAATTGTAATCAATTATATATAATATATAATATATTATATATATATTATATATATATATATATATATATGTGTGTATATTAATTTATAATTTATAAGTGATATTAAACAATGAAAATCAATAAAGTTCACATTGACGAGATATAGGTATACCAATCATTGACATTGGAGTTAGTATAATAATGTATTAACAACCTCGACAACACATATACATACCTACACTATTATCAAGTGGCTAACAAAGGACATAGGGAACGTGATTAATTGAAAATGTCACCAAGGACAAACACTATTATACCTATATCTCGTCAATATGAACTCAAACATCTCATAAGGGACCATAAGGACTTTATTGATTTTCATCATCTAATATATACATATATACATATATAGAAAATATAACAATACCAGCATTATTGTCATAGGAAATGAGTGACGGGTGAGACCATCACAGGAATATATCAATGATGAGGCCCCTTTCTCCGTTATTGGAGGAAACTAAGAGAGAGCAGGCTAAGCTCAGGTTATTTTAGTAGTATCATAGTATATTTTAATATACTATATTATACATTACATAATATAAGTGTTTATATGCATTCGCATGTATATTTACAATTTCTATGTGGGATCTACATAGTTTTTACATGTAAAAGTGTTATATATAACGGATAGGTTTGCATGTTATTTAATATTAATTGTATAATAAATAACCCCACAGTTTAGAGTGATATTCATCTCAGCGAATAGTTAGCAATAAAAGATAAGTTCTCTGTTGATGGAGAGTTGCTGGTTTGCAAGCTACGATACTGTTCTGCAAATTACGATGAATTAGAACAACAAAAACTGAATATTATATATTCATATAAAGTGGATATTAAATAAATAAAGCTTATAAAATAACTAATATCTTTCTTTATTTTCCCTTTAAGGGGGTACCTCACTACAATTATTATATAATAACTTTAAAACGATTTTCTAATAAGTTAACTACAATTTTAGTGGGTAACACCTTAATTACAACTTGCATGAAATATAGTAATTTTAAAGGGGGTATATCATTACAACTATATAGAAAATCATTGCAAACTTACTATATTTCAGGCATGTTGCTGGAAATAATTGTAGTGGGATAACCCTTTTAAGCATGCATAATGTTGAGAATTTGTTAAAAAATTTGTATTTTTTAAATATTATAATATCTAGTATTATATATATATATATTTATATATATATATATATATATATATAAATATAATATAACATAGAGGTTTGGATATAATATAAGAGTGAGTATTAAATAATGATTTCAGATATATAATGTGATAATATAATAGATATAATATAATATGATTATATAATAATTATAATTATGTTTTAAAACAAATATACTTATGTTTATAAATGTAGTATACTGCATGGTTAAAAAATTCCCAAATGTGTAAATCCTCAAATATGTAATGACAAATAATTCTTCTATGGAATTGGTCGTCTACTATATATCTGGTTCGTAATATATATATATATATATATATATATATATATATATATATATTGCTGTATATTTATATATATATATATATATATATATATATGTGTGTGTATATATATATATATAATATAACGTAGAGGTTTGGATATCATATAAAAGTGAGTATTAAATAATGATTTCAGATATATAATATGATAATATAATATGATTATATAATAATACAAATATACTTATGTTTATAAATATACTATACAGCATGGTAAACAAATGCCCATACATGTAGAAAATAGCTTTGAAAGTAGGTCGTCTACTATAAATATGGTTCGAAATATATATATATATATATATATATATATATGTGTGAGGGTGTGTATTAAGGTTGTATACAACCTTAATACACACCCACACTCACATATATATGGACACACCCATCTATAGATGGGTACCCGGTTCTCTGGTATATCCGGGTATTCACTCTATTAGAAATACACGGTTCTTGGTTATTATGACAGAGACATAACCAGGTAATTAAGGAATGTCTTATGACAATTTAAATATCACGAATAGTTATAGATATATTACAAAACGTATACATATTAATGCTAATGGAGAATTAGTATTAAGTTTACAATATTTATAATATAATATCAAACATGATAATATTTGAATTTACACTGATTTACGAATACTCTATTTTATTTTGTTTATATTAGAGTCACTCGCTCAAATTTCCAGTTGTGAATTATTTTAGGGTGACCTTGATATTAACGATGTAGAACTCACAATATCAGTATCAACTTCAAACTCGTCAGAAAATACCAACATGAATACCCAGGTATGTATATATACATATATATATACATATATACATACATATATGTATATATATATATATATATATATATATATATATATATATATATATATTATGTTGTTGAGTACCTCACTGAAATGTCTATGCTTATTAGTATTATTAGTATTTATAAGAATACAATTGTTAATATTCGATTTTTTTTATATTCAATATATATTTAATTTGTATACTAATAAAAATATACAATAAGATTTCATATTTATTTTAATATTTAATATTGCAAATAATATATAAATAATCTATATATAACATTTATTATATTTTCAAAAAGTCTCAAAATCAAAAAATGTAATAACTCATTTTTCTCAAAATTTGCATTGACAAAAATGTATTGAATATTTATAACCCTATTATGTAAGTATTTATATGTTTGTGCAATCACATGTTAATTATTTTATAATAAGTAACCCTTTATTTTTAGAGCGAACCAATAAAAGATAAATTCTCAATTGCTGGAGAGTTTTTAGATTCCAAGCTACGCGAAAGATCAAGGAATTACGATCGAATTGAAAAACAAATTATGAATATCATATATTCATATTAAATGGATATATGATATATTCATATGATATATATATATATATATATATATATATATATATATGATATATATATAATATAATTATAGTGTTCTATAGACTATATTGTAACATCATAATATTATTATTGTAACCTATCGGTGAATTACAACCTATTAACACTGGGACGCATATGTACGGAGTGTGGTGTAATTAATATTTATATTTTAATAAATATACAAACAAGATATTTATATATTCTTTTTATATACATTAATATCAATACCTACTATAACATCGATGTTATAGGAGGTATTGTTAATATACGCTTAAAATAACAGTATATTTAAAAAAATAAGACAATATTTATAGATTTAAAAGTGACTTATTCATAAAATATTATTAATGATAAATATGAATATATATATATATATTAGTGCTGTAAAATTTCAAATACTTGGTTGTTCTCGAGAACTTCAAATCTTAAAATGTTGTTCTCGAGAACTTCAAATCTTTAAAAAAAATATCAAGTTCTCGAGAACTTCAAATCTTTTAATAATATTTTAAAATAAGTCAACGAAGAAAAAATGAGATATTAATTAATTAATTATTATTAATAATAATTAATTAAACAATATATTAATTATTAAATAATTATTATTAATTAAATTAATTATTAATTATAATAATTAATAAATAATTATAATAATTAATAAATAATTATATTAATTAATAAATAATTATAATAATTAATAAATAATTATAATAATTAATAAATAATTATAATAATTAATAAATAATTATAATAATTAATAAATAATTATATTAATTAATAAATAATTATTATTAATTAATAATAATAATAATTAATTTATAAATAATTATTAATTAATAAATTATAATAAAATAATTAATAATTATTAAAACAATATATAATAATTAATTAATAATAATAATTAATAAATAATTATTAATTAATAAATTATAATTGAATAATTAACAACAAATAATTATTAATTATTGAATTATTGAATACGTTACTATTCTAATAATCATCTATCAGTATATAGTATTTAGTAAAGTTGTAAGAGGAATCCTATCCTACACCACAGATTATATATATAGAAGGCTAAATATAAATATTATATTTAGACTATATATAAATATATATATACCATAGTGTCAAATATTTATTCAAAATATACTTGTAGACAAATATAGTTTTAAACGGTTTATGAATTAACATTTGTATATATTAGTACAGAGTAGATATGATATTCATCAGGAATATACAGAATATACGTATTAATTTTTAAATATTGTTATTAATGGATAATAAATAAAGGACACGGTGTCCTTGATAAGATTATTCTATTTTAAATATATTATCATATAGGTAGCATAACTGATGATCGAATTAATACTATCTTACAGTTTAATGAATATTTTAAAATAGTTGAAAGTTAAAACTTATTACATAATTATATTAATCGATCGTTACCCGAACAATTACCCGACATGATACCCGAACCGAAACTAAATTTAAAATAAAGATTTGAGACCATCAAATCTTTCCAAATACCCGAAAATTAAAGATTTGAATCGAACCGAAAAAAAAAGATTTGAGATTTGATATTTGAGATTTGAAATTTTACAGCACTAATATATATATATATATATTGTTTTAAATATATGTGATCCTATAATATATACTGGATAATTTAATATGTACTTAGAGTTTTATTAATTAATTTAAATAAAAGTTGTTTGAATTCATTATAAATACGTGATAAGTATAAATAAAGTGTAACATTAAGCATAATACCGTCATGATATGCCAGTAAACAATAACCTATGCTATACCGCTCATTATAATGCACACTATACGTAACAAACTATAGTTATAGTATAGTATATAGTATAGTATAGTATATATAGTATAGTAACTATAGTATATATATATATACACACACACATAATGTCCTATACTACATCCGTAATAAACCTTTTCGAATATGCCTATATTGAAATAGAGCATCGACAACAAACTACACTGAAATAAACTTAAGAAAATCGTGAAATCACTGAAAATGAAAGAAAATCAAACAAAGAATAATGTTGCTACAAGTACTAACAAGTTAAATAATATATGTCTTTAATAATAAATAATAAAACCTACATTGTTTTTTATTGCATTTTACATACACATGTATACACAATGTGTATTAAACATACATTTATTACGCTATATCTTAATGTGTTGTGCGAGGTACGTTTTATGTAGGGGAAAGTCCCCGATTACCGACCCCCTCCTAATACCGACCCCTCTCATATCTCAGTAAATATAAGAGTTATCAAAAAATTATCTATACATGAACTGTTAGTAATTTAATGATAAATATGAATACATATTTTGTTTAACAAAATATTTAATCCTACAATTGTTATTTGATCAAATGTAATATTCTGTTTTTACTTTTTAAATATTTGAATAATAACTTTTTTTAAATCATTATAAATACTTTATTAATTAAATGAAAACTTAATGTTGTGCATAATATTGTAGTTCAATACTATTTTTATAACTATTATAAAAATAATTTAATATGAATAACTATTAACCAATATATCTTAATTATAGCAACCCATATGATTTTCCTATTACCGACCCCATAAATTACCCTAATACCGACCCGATGTGATTTATAATATCCAATCAAAATAGATCCGTATTTTACTTTAAATTATGTTATAACTTATTTGTGTATCATTGACATAGATTTAGGATTCATGATTCCAGTTATTTATATACATATTAATTAATAAATAAATATTAAATAATAATATACACTATTTTAATATAATTACTATAAAGTTTAAATTTAAATTTAATATTACTATTAAAACATAAATTCAATAAAAAATAAATACGTCATATTATAATTAATTATATTTATGTATATCTACTATTTGTATTGGATATTATAATACTACAATTATTTATACCACGATTATTTTAGGGGGTCGGTAATAGGAGTAGGGGGTCGGTATTAGGAACATGTATCCGATTAACGACCCCACTGTTTATTCTTGTAAATATAATTATATTACAAATTTAAAATAGCCACATTATTCATTGCCATTATATTACTAAAATTAGAAAATTTCAAATAAAAACTATTTAATATTGAATAAGTTATTACAACTAATCATTTAGGGGTCGGTAATCGGGGACTTTCCCCTATATTATATTTTTCCGTATTGTTAATATATATATATATATATATATAAGCGAATTGAAAATTACAAAATCAAACACTTACAATTACGTTATAATAACACACCTATATATTATTATAACATTAGGTCGATTACATTTACACAACTATGAAACTCAAGAGTGTTCGAAATCTTTACAACAAGACATTCTACAGGAAGAAATATCTATCGGTTAGTTTAATTTCGTATATATATATATATATATATATATCTGTGTGTGTATGTTTATGTTCCGCACACATACACATAATATGAATTGAAAATTACTCAACGAACACTATAACTTAGGTATATTTAAATAGATATATAATAGCTATTATAAAATAAGTGAAATTACATATAATTGTATATAAACTTAACTTATAATAAATATATGAGATGATAATTATGAGATGATGATGATGATCATGGTATATATGCACGATCAGATATGCGTCACGTGAAATATTGATAAGTCACGTGACACACACGAAAATATGTGGCGGGTGTTAACATTTATTTGCGGAGAACACGCCTACATTTTGATTGATATTTCTGTAGCTTAAAATATAAACGTAGCATATGGATCTATGATGCATTGTATATATATATACATATTAATTAGTTATTGGTATTATAATCCATTAATATTATTGACATATGTTTTGCTACAGTTACAGGTTCGTCCTGGATCTAGTAATATACTGGTAAGGCGCGAAAGTTAGATACGCATATAGATGACAGTATCAATGTGTTGACCACTTGACCGATAGCTTACAACACATGACCTCCTATACCATAGTTACGGGCGACTACAACCTGTTACCCGCGGGTGAAGAGAGACACGCCCCCCTTAGCCACGCCCCGTTCTCCTCGACTATGTGCACTGCACGTCGTGCAGTGCACGTGGCACTAGATGAAATCTCGCTGAGAAACTATATATATATATATAAATGATATTTACACTATTATTAAATAAAATAACTTAATAATGTAAAGTAATAAAAAAAGACTAATGACATCACTTACTTCATATATATATATATATATTTGAGTAATAAAATTATATTATATATATATATAATAAAAATATACTCCCCTATTGTGTACACATCATCCATGATATGTAGGTACACTAATTATTAAGGTACAACTTCAAGTTAAACTTGAAACATTTCATCATATATATAATTATAATATAGGGTATATATTTAATACCGTATGTGTATTTAAAAAGTATTCATATAAAAATTAAATTAACAATATTTCTAAAAACAAAATAGAAACAAATAATGAAAATATAACAAAAATAAATTAAAAGTAAACAAAACAAATTAGTAAATAATTTATTTATGAATTCACTTATTTACGTTATTTAAAATAACATTAAATTAAGTCATACTTTTGACTTATTCACGAAATCATTATAATTAATATATTGTAACAGATTATTTAATCATAATTAACTGTAGTTCGAAACTAAATACTATTACTTCTTAAATGTGTTGGTGTGAAGGCATTTTAAAATATCAGCCATGCAAATATCATGTATTTACTTGTATGTTTGTTCACATCACATCATTTCTTGATACTTAATTATTACATATATAATTAATATTAATATATATATAGTAGATTTTATATTATTAAATAATACACTGCAATGATACATACATTTTCGGTTTTCGGACTGCAAACTGTGCTTATAAAGCAATCGGCCGTCCATATATATTTTAAGTTAATGTTTCATATTAAATAGGTAGGTTTTCAGTAGTTTCTTGAAGTTGGGAGTTGATGGTGTAGTACGGATGGATGTGTGAGAGTGTTCCACGAATATGGGACGGATATTGCCCATGCTCTAGTGTTGGTTGAATGTAATTTGTGTTTAGGAGGAAGTTGAAGTAGAAACGTATTGATGGAGCGTGTAGTGGTACTAGTTGGTAATTTAAGTTTGAGTAGGGATGCTAGGTAGTCAGGAGAGTCATGGTGGATTGCTTTATGAGCCAGTAGTAGAGTTTTATATAGGATTCTATGGCGTACAGGTAGCCAGTGGAGTTTAACTAAGAATGGAGATATATGAGTGTGGGAGTATTTTGGTATGTTGAATATACACCTAGCTATAGAATTTTGAAGAATTTGTAGTTTAGTAATATACGATGAGGGGGTATTATAAAGGATAAAATTGCAGTAGTCGAATAGAGGTAGGATGTAAGCAGAAGCTATAATAGTAGCAGTGGATGATGGATCATATCACGTATAATTAAACACCCTTTTGCTGTATATTTGTCACTGCTTTACAATATATAATATTATATTTGTATCAATAAATAACAATATAAATTTATAAAGTACACTGTAAAAAATTAGGGTACAAGAGTAGTAAAAATTAGGGTGCAAACCATGTCTGTATAGCCGTACCCTAATTAGGGTCCATCATGCTATAAATGAATACTTGTACCCTAAAAAGATTGATGTGTACCCTAGCAAATTTAAGTCTTCTGTACCCTAAATGTACCCTAATTTATTAACGATGTTGTACCCTAAATTATTATTGATGCCGTACCCTAATTTATTAATGATGTTGTACCCTAAATTATTATTGATGCCGTACCCTAATTTATTAACTATACTGTACCCTAAATTATTATTGATGGCGTACCCTAATTTATTATTGATTCCGTACCCTAATTTATTAACGATGTTGTACCCTAAATTGTTATTGATGCCGTACCCTAATTTATTATTGATGCCGTACCCTAAATTATTATTGATGCCGTACCCTAAATTATTATTGATGCCGTACCCTAAATTATTATTGATGCCGTACCCTAAATTATTATTCATGTCGTACCCTACATTATTAATAGGCTAGAATGATAACAAACACATCATGGAAATACAAGATTACCAACATACAAAGTACATGGAATGCCAAAGATCAATTGGGTAATTAAACAAAGAAAATTGCAACTAGCAGGACACTGCATGCAGGTACACAACTTAATTTTATGGAAGACAAAAAACGGCATGCTATACAACATACGAAACAGGGAGACAACCCACAACATCTATATACATCATAAAGAAACATTGGGTCTGTTAAGAAGACAAATTACGAACACTGATGACGGACTGAGAAAAATGGAAAATAATAACATGATATGGTCGCGTGAGAACTCTGTAATTATAATACCTATAGGTATTAATAAATAAATAATTAATCTTAAATTATATTTATTGTAGAAATCATTTCCCCCGGGTCTTCCACATTCGTCTTTTCAGATACCTATAGAAAAACAATAATTAATAAATATTGAAGTGAATGTGTATTATACAATAACTAACAATGAAACTGTCTATATTAACATCATCAAGTCACTTTGTCCTCCTATTGACCCTTTGTTGCATTTCCTTTAGCACATCTCCTCATCTAGGACTTGATAGGATTTTAAATGTTATTTGCATATAGCTGATGGAAATATAATAATAATTAATAAATTTAATTTAAATTTTATTTATACATTATTTTTTTTTTTAAATGTCTATTAGTAATAAATATATAGATATTGTGTAGGGATAGGTCAGGATGGTATTTGTAAATGATAAGTATTTTTTAATTTTTGGAAAAGTTTATTTCATGTTTTAATGATGTTATAATATTGCTTTATAGTTTATGAGTATATATTGTATATATAATAATTGTAATATATATATTTATATATGCATCCATATGAATAACTATATTTAATACATATAAAATTAAAATTTCTTTGACAAATTAAAGTATGTTCTCATAGGAACAACCTTTTTTACAAAATATAATACTAATCACTGTGAAATATATAGATATATATATATATATATATATATATATATATATATATATATATTATATTGAATATTATATCAACTATTAATGACTAATAGTGTTTATTGTTAACTCATTTTTTATATAAACAGGTCAACCATAATAATTATTATATTTGTAATATTAATTTATATAATAAATATACATTAAATAATAATATCAATTATATAAAAACTCACCACTGTTGCATATTCCTCCTCAGATTGCAGTGAGTTCTCTATCTCTAGTAAATACCCAGTTGACGCAACTGCAACAGACACTAGATATAATAACCTCGTCTGTATTATGCTTTACCTTGTTCTGATAATATATTGAATATAAATTAAATGATATATATATTATATTAATAGATATATATTAAATAATTCGAACACATTATTTTTCCTGTTGAATTATTCTCTTTTATATAATTATTGTAACTAGTTATTAAAAATAAATTTATATAGGATACTCAAATTTTAATTATTCATTTATTTATATATATATATATATATATATATATATATATATATATATTTATATAGTATACTAGAGTAGTACCTATATAATAATATTGTATATTATATAATAGTATACATATGTATCTTATAAGATCTTATATTATATATAAGAAACTTTATACAGTTAATATCATATATGATAATACTATATAAAGTATAGAATTGTAATTAGAAAAATCCACTATATTATATTAATTACTGCAGTTATATATAAATAATAGAGTATATTATACTTTTGAATTAGCATACGAAAATCATAAAATAACTATAATATTAAATCTATAGTTATTAAGTAATTATTAAGTAACCTTATATTTATTTTCATTGTAAATTAATTTTTCAATAATTCGCAAACTTCCATCATAAAATATAAGATTCCCGCATCTATTTTAGGAAATATTATATTATATATTTAATTATACATTTTATAATCTATATTTGATTAAGGATAGAATGATATTGATAATATTTGTACAGCAGTTAACATTATTTATATATATATATATACCTATTATTAATATTATTTAAATTTAATTACATTGTGAGCTAAAAAAAAATAAATAATTGACCATATATGGATATATAGTATACTATCCATGGACTAATAAAATATAATTGCATATTTATTGTAAATAGATATTTAACTAATGTTATTAATTAGATAACTAAATTACCTGTTTGATCAGTTTGCCTAGTAGCGCTACCTAGTAGCCTACATCAATATATTCGTTTATATATTTTTGTATATACGTTATATGCTTTATCACCCCACTCACTATTCCTCTCCGGCAGTTTATATAATATTTTAAATGAAATTTGAAATTCTGCAAATAATTCATCAGTTTCCTGCATATTAATATATAGCATATAGTTATCATGGTTTTATAATATATATATATATATATATATATATATATATATATATATATATATATATGTAATAAAGTGAATGTACTAATACAGTTTATTAATCAAAGTAAAGACCTGTTGAACATAATAATAATATAAAATAATAATAATTATAATAATAATAATAATAGTACCTACCCGATGAGATGCAGATCGAAGAATGAGGCAATCTCACCGAGTGGAATTTATTCTATAGAAAAATAACGAAATATACTTTACAGACGATAAAAATATAAAATATAAAATATCAGAAAAATAAACATTTACATGGCTATAGCCATATAAATATAATTAACACAGAACGAGACACCGAAATATAGTTTAAAGTTTTCATGTAGACATATCGATTTCTGTTACGTAATGCTAAATGCATTTAAATGTATATTACATTAATCGATATATCTACAACTTTGACTTTATAACATATATATATATATAATTATATAATTATATTCTAATAATTGAATTATATATTATAAATAATATATAAATATATTATAAAATTATATATTATATAAACTTTTATATTATTATATATATGATATAATTTGTATATATATAATATAAGTATAAATACCTTATGTATATTGTAATGTGTTAAAAAATAGATGCTTATCATGTTGAGTGCAGATGGACATAGAATATGTTAATAAATAAAATGGAATTATGTATATATATATATATACATATACTCGAATAATTATAAGTATTTGTATATAAAATATAGGAAATAAGTATATGTATACATATTTCCCTATGGGGAATCTATATAGTTTCTCAAAACTAGTTTAATTGCAATTAGAAGCAATACATGCTATGTCTATAATAATATAACACAACAATAAGTAGACTGTTATATTAAGGATATTATGAAGGATACTATTATGAATTATATTTCTTATACATTTTATTTTCAAACAAATATAAACTTAATTTTAAAATGTTATGGTATAACTTATTTTATTTCCATATTGTATACCATATAATTCATAAAGTTATACCATTATATTTAATAGCTAATGGTATAACTACAGATTACGAATGTTATACCATATAATTCGTAATCTTATACCATTTAAATTAAGCTATATGGTATAACTAAAAAAAACAAATGTTATACTATAACATTTGTGATCTTATTTCAATTAAACTATATGGTATAACTAAAAAAATCAAATTTTATACCATATAATATGTGATCTTATACCATTTAACGTAATTGTATGGTATAACTCGTATTTCCATATGTTATACCATATAATTCATAATGTTATACCCTTATTTGTAACAGTGTATAGGGTATCAACTATAGTTGAGACTTACAACCACCACCCCGCGCGTTTATTATATTAGGGTACATTTGAGAAATGTTATATTTTTGAACATGGTGTACCCTAACAAATAGATATTATGTACCCTAAAAATGCATAGTGCTGTACCCTAACGATTTTGTATTTATTGTACCCTAATTAGGGTACATCACTATCATTTTTCATTTTTTGATACAGTGTACCCTAATTAATAGCATTGATGTACCCTAAAAAAGCGTTGCATCGTACCCTAATGCATTTTTTCATGGTGTACCCTAATTAGGGTACATCACTCATAATATTCGATTTTGCGATTACCGTACCCTATACAAATTAGTTGTTGTACCCTATTTTTTTACAGTGTAGAACATAGTTTTAACAAATTAACAGTTCACTATTGTTCGTTATATTAACTGTATTCATATACATGTATTAATGATGACCCTTTTTGCTTATAACTCTCTTCCTTTGAATATCGCTAGCACTGATGCATTCTACTTTCTAGATCACTTTCGTCAATCACACACAGTTATCCATTATTTCTCTCAGGTTATTCTAGATTGTTCATTACATATATTCATAGAGAACGAAGTGGAACTTTGATCTATATGCATATATTTAACACTATTCGTTCTGCAAAGTATTTCCTTTACAATATATATATTTAGGGGAATCATGAAGGGCGGCACACTTTATAAATGAACACTCGTGTGGGAGGTGTGTAGGAGGTAATTGACAGCTGAATATTTCGAGAGTTCAATATGGGTGGTCTTATAACGTCACGCTCTACTGCACATGCTAAAATATTCTGAACGTGTAACACCTATATGCATAGAATATACCAGGGGTCGCGCTAATGTGCAGTCAACGCAAAAATGGGAAGTAAATAATTTATTTGTGCAGTCAATTTTTCAATTTTGTGCAGTCAATTTTTTAATTTTGAGCAACAATATTTGTAATATTCTAATTAATTTTTGAAGGCATATAGCCAGATATGTATTACATATAGTAAGATACATACCATGCGGGGATTTTCCCGATATTGCTACATTAGTAAGCACACGAAGATCACCAATAACAACATATTGTTTGGTAATATATATAAAAGAGACCATTATGAAGTATATAAGTTCTGAATATCATAAAAAATGTATTATTACCAACAAAAGATTGAAGGGATAAAACAATCAGATTAGACACCATAAGCAAACTATATATCAAAGAAAAATAGTGATTTAGCTTATAATATAGGATCGCTATTGATCATGGACCATGATTCATGGTGTATTATGATGCAAATAAGTTAGTTTTACCTGCATATTCTTTCCCTGCTAGAGCTGTAAATATGATGGCATCAAAATTTAAATATAATTATTATTATAATATTATTATGAATACCAATTTATAATATCTGACTCATAAAGAATTATTATCCATTATAATAGATAAATATATATATATATATATGGAAACATTACCAACAAAAAATAAAAAATGCTACTGCAATATCTCTTCGGTCAGATGGTAGTATAGATAGGATATTTGTTGATAACATATACACACTTGCGAAATTAATAGATAAAGTTAGAAACGAATCGCTTAGGAGAACCTTTGGTACGTGGATTTCGTGGGATATTTAACACAACGGTTAAATCAATAGAAAATCTTAAAGGAAGTAACGTAATAAATGTAATAATGAAAGAGGTTTCGTCGTTAGTGACAGATGGTACATCTGTAAATATAGGAAATAATAATTGTTTATGGAAGATATTTCAAGATTATAGTTTGGAGAAGTTAAGTGAGCCCGTAGCTCCTCTATTTACAATATTGTGTTGTGCACACAAGTAAAGTCTGGCATGGAAGGTAGTAATCAATGAAATACCAGAAATTAAAAATATCCTATGAAATTAAGTGGTATTTCATCTTATTTCGCTAAATCTGGAGTCAGATGCACAAAGTTAAAAAATATTACAGAGCACAATAATCTTATTGTTTGCTCATTTCCAAAAATATTTAAAATACTATGGAGTGAATTCACTCATCAACAGGTTGAAAGTATATTAAAATCATGGAATGCATTAATAATATATTTTAATTAAATTATATGAAATAAAGCCCGTGGTTTTCAACGTACTTTGCAATGAACATAATCTTCATCTATTATGCTTTATGGCCGATATAATTATTATATTCTCTCGATATCAAAATAAGATGCAATCCGATTCGACTACGATATGTGATATTCATTAACAACTTAATAATATTGAGATTTGTCATATTTAATATTGAAGAATACAATGCATATAGCTCTTACTATTCAGAGTAAAATAAATAATGTTTCATAATATTTTGTAACTTTAATAGATTATGCTGAATACATTATTTACAACGATTTAATTGGCGGATGGGTTACTAAGTTAATCAAATCAATTGACAAAACTAATGGTAATCATTACTTGAAAGGTATTGAATTGAAGAGAACAAATAAGCTTGAAATAAGACATAATTTATATGTATCTGAAATGAGAGATATATCTGAAATAAAAGTAGAACTTATAAAAACTTTAGTAAATAATCTTATGGAGCGATTTACAACAGATAAAAATATATTTTTAAAACTTGAACATTTTATTAAATTAAAAGAAGAAGTAAACATAAAGCAAGTACATACTTTGATAAGTTCTGATTTGAACTAAAGATATTTATACTTACAATATAATTATTTAGTATTGAATTCAGAAATTAATATATTCAGAAAATAAAATCTTCGTGAACTCTAAAAAAAAGCTATCAAGTGATGTATGAAATAGACATAAAATATACCTAATATAAATGTATTATTTTCTAGTCTGGAAGAAATATCGACAGTGTGTTGTACATATACAGTCAACTCTCGGTAAGTCGGACTACGGATAAGTCGGACTTCTCGATAAGTCGGACACATTTAGTTGGCTTGGTTGTATTTGTATCTAGTTCCATGTTAAATTAATCGGATAAGTCGGATAAGTTGGATTGGATAAGTCGGACTTTTCTACAAGTCGGACACATATTATAGTCATTTTAATGATTTTTATACTAGATAAGTCGGACTTTTTATAAATTGTCAGAAATGTTTACCTTAAATAATGAATATTATAAATTTAGTAAGTAATATAATTGAATACAACATTTTATGTTGTATTATGTTGCATTATTCCACATTTCGGTAACCATTTAACTCGCGCTGCGCATTTCATGTCTTATTTGCATAATATTCTTAATCTCCGATAAGTCGGACATCTCGCTAAGTCGGACACTTTTCCCGGTCCCTTGAATAATTATTAATAATTATATATTTATGTACAGTCAATATTATTCCTTAATGAGACCCCTGGAATATACTGCGTATACAAATTAACTCCGATTCGTTTATATACCGTGCATACAAATACATACATATGTATTATTTATTTAACTATATTTATATACATATATCCCTACATGCACACATGCATATTTATTATTTATATAAATATATACACATATACAAACAAATACCTACATCCATATATGCGAATTTATATATACTTATTTATATTATCAATTATATATTATATTATCCAATGTTGATTAGTTAATAGCCACGTGGAAGGCATCACTGTGTATGTTGGCTATAATATAGGTGTAGGTTAAATCTAGTAATCAATGGAGGTGGTAGGCAGGTATGTGGATATCACAGGAATCATGGGTTAAGAAGAGGTCGTCATTTTATATTATACTCATTTCTACCAGGAGAATCAGCAAAAATAAATAGGATAAGAAACATGCAAGAAAAAGATAATGAGATCATGAGAATCAAAGAATATATTAATCAAGGATGGACAAATAAAAACAGCTGGAAGAAAGATACCGAAAAGTACTATAATATTCAACAATACTTATCAATAAATAAAGGATGTTTAACGTATCAAAATCGTGCAGTTATACCCGAAATAAATAGAAACGAGATTATTGAAGATATTCATACTGGTCATCTGGGCATTACCAAATGTCTTGAAAGGTCTAAAAATAGCGTTCACTGGTTTGGGATATTGAGAGATATTGAGAGAAAAGTAAGAGATTGTAATCAATGCAGAGTAAGTAATAAGACATACCGAGAGCCAATACAATTAGTTCCACTTCCAAGCAAACCTTGGGAAACAGTATGAACAGACCTATATCAGTTTAATCAGTCTAAATACGTAGTAGTTGTCGATTATTATTCAAGGTATATCGAAACAATGCTGATCCGTGATGAGAGATCAATATCTGTTATTAATTCTATCAAATCTATATTCGCAAGACACGGAATACCGGAAAATGTAGGTTAACATTTAGTTACATTATTAGTTATTTATTTATAGGTACTACTAGTTATATCATATCAACACCAGGGTTCGAAAAAAATCCGATTTTTTTAAAAAATTCAAAAAAATCGGATTTATTTGATTTAAATCGGATTTTTTTGATTTAAATCGATTTATTTGATTTTAATGCAAATAATATTTAAATTATAAAATAATATAATAAATAGATGGTTAATAAATTATAAAAATTGAATAAATCATTTTTCTACTGCTAATAGACTATTAGAAATTTAAACAACTATTAACTATTAATGTATATTTTAATTTATAAAATTATTATATAAATATTAATTTTCTATAAAATTAAGTAAAGATATATAAATAAATACAATTTATTATAATAAAAATGTGATATTGTGTATTTCTTTAATTATCTAAATTAATGTATACATTATATGATATGCTGTTGCATTAAATGCAACATCAATAATTATTATTTAATTAATAGTGTTTTTATATTATACTGACTACTTTATTAACTATAATTATATTCAAATAATTATGCTATTAAGGGGATGTCACATGACGCCCGCCTCTATATATATAGAGAGCAAATAATGGGTCTATAGAAATCTACTTTTGTATTAATTCTATTCATTGAATTGAGCTAATTTTTTTTGTATTCTATTAATTAAATGTATACACATGGTATTACCAAAGATTTTCCGAAGGAAAGATATAACACTTACGCGAAATCGTGTAATTCGAATTTGTATACAAAATACCCTGGTGCCACCTATAGCGGGTTACTTTTAGGAACTATGCGTTGTTTATAATGTAAATTCGTATTTAACTATACTCTTTTAAAATGTTAAATAATATGCTTTAAATTAATATTTATATGATGAAAACTAAGTGTTCATTACTAATATATAACAAACAAATATGATATGTATGTTTTAAATGCTATAAGTATATATTTAGTGAGTAAAAGCTAATTTATATTGCATGTAATTTAATAGAGCAATGAAAACATTGTTGTATGCAAACAGAGCCGAACCTAAATATATTTCAGTGATTTCGATACTACTGCTAGCAGCGGTTGGGGCTATTACTAAATTACGTTGCACGCATAGGGAGTGTTATATCTTTGCTTCGCAAAATCTTTGGTATTACTGAACGTAATTTAGCACACATTTTAATTTTTTAATTTACGGAATTTCTATAGAAATTATTATTTTTTGCAATTATACACATACAAATTTAGAAAATTTCTTCTGTATTAGTATTCATATATATGTTATTTATATAATGGAATAAAAATTAGTAGAATACATATAATAGTTTTTGATAATCGTTATTTTATATATACATACCTAGCACAAAATAATTATTCTGAGAATACAGCATTTGAATATATATGAACACATTATATATCATATATAATGAATATATATAAACCACTTTTATGTTATTTCTAGACTGTTTTCATAAATAATTTGATAAATACACTGAATACTGACATCGACCCCCAATAAGTTACGTGTCAAACTAAAAGTTCAAATAAACATTTCGCGGATGGCGTTATATTTCTCAGTTAATTATTCACCGAGTAGTGAATTCGTGTTTTATATATACATAAATATTATAATACCGTATGTTTATATATTAATATGATATTATATAAGCCCTATACACATTGTTTACTTGAATTCTCGGTTCGTCACGTGATATATTGGGGGCCGATTTCAGTCTACATCCATAAATACAAGCTTTGTTGCTTTATTAACTCAGAGTCTATCTTAATTTTTAACGCACCAATCTTTTTTGGATTTTATATAGAAAAAAATGAAATTATATTTTTCTCCAATAATGTCTATGATATACATAATTCTTATTTATTTAACATTATATATTTTTCCTTTAATGTTTATGAATCATAATTTATGATATATATATATATATAATTCTTATTTATTTAAATATTAATGATATAACATAGACTCCTATATCCCTATATGAATATAGGCCATCATGAATATAATTATTATATTATAAAAATCATAATCTAATAATTATATAATATACTTTGAGAAATATTGATTTAAATCAAAAAAAATATGATTTTTTTAGGCTGATTTAAATCGTGATTTAAATCATTCGAACCCTGATCAACACTATTTAATAAATATATACGAATGTATTATAGCATCATAACAATATTGAACATATTTACTATATTGAATCAGAGTATATATTAATCTAGGTCATCGAGGGATTAAAATTAGACAAAGGACTTTGCTAGTTTATATATAGATGTTACATAATTACACACACACACACACACACACTTATATATATACTTATTTACATGTAGGAAAATGCACACAATAATATGTTATGTTATCCAATTTATATATCCATATATTTATATATAGTAATTAGTTAAATAAATTTGATAATGCAAGTACATATAGCTAGGTGTAATGTATATATAGTTATATATATAATATATTTTAAGTTATATTGTATATGATACAAAAGTATTGAATGTATTTATTTTATTTATTATGAAATATATTAATAAATTATAATATGAGTGATATATAATAATAATGATAATAATATTTACACGTAAAAAAATAATAGAAACTATTCATTATCATTATCAGCATTTTCATCGTCATCATCATTAATTGACATAATATCGTCAGATGGATTGATAAGATAATATCCTATCATTACTAGATCAAATGCTGATATACTAACAATTACACGGAAGTAACAAAAATCTGTATTTAAATATAATAACCATCGCCTGATGGAATTATTCGAAAAGTACTCTTCGATAGATCCTCTTATTAGTATATCAGCATTTGATCTAGTAATGAGAAGATATTATCTTTATAACTATATATACATTACACCTAGCTATATGTATTTGCATTATCAAATTTATTTAACTAATTACTATATATAAATATATGGAAATATAAATTGGATAACATAAAATATTATTGTGTGCATTTTCCTACATGTAAATAAGTCTATATAGAATTGTGTGTGTGTGTGTGTAATTATGTAACATCTATATATAAACTAGCAAAGTCCTTTGTCTAATGTTAATCCCTCGATGACCTAGATTAATATACACTATAGTGATCATATATGATTCAATATAGTACACATGTTAAATATTGTTATGATGCTATAATACATTCGTATATATTTTTTAAATAGTGTTTATATGATATAACTAGTAGTACCTATATATAAATAACTAATAATGTAACTAAATGTATATTTATATATATTACCTATGTAAAGCATAATATAAAATGACGACCTCTTCTTAACCCATGATTCCTGTGATATCCACATATCTGCCTACCACCTCCATTGATTACTAGATTTAACCTACACCTATAGTATAGCCAGCATACACTGTGATGCCTTCCACGTGGCTATTAACTAATCAACATTGGATAATATAATATATAATTGATAATATAAATAAGTATATATAAATTCGCATATATGGATGTAGGTATTTGTTTGTATATGTGTATATATTTATATAAATAATAAATATGCATGTGTGCATGTAGGGATGCTTATAGGGATGACCTATAGGTCATCAAGGGATATATCGATATATGTATATATGTATATAAATATAGTTAAATAAATAATACATATGTATGTATTTGTATGCACGGTATATAAACGAATCGGAGTTAATTTATATACGCGTATATTCTATGCATATAGGGTCTATGCACATTACACGTTCAGAATATATTAGCATGTGCAGTAGAGAGTGACGATATAAGACTGCCCACATTGAACTCTCGAAATATTCAGCTGTCAATTACCTCCTACACACCTCCCACACGAGTGTTCATTTATAAAGTGTACCGCCCTTCATGCATAGCCTATATTTCCTATAGGAAAGGCGCGATTAAAGTAAACATTCTTACTGAATAAATAACTATTACATTCTTTATTTGTTAGTCGGCTTAAGGGAAATGTAGATAATACGGGCCACTACGATATATATGTAACTGTTTTTAAAATGTAAACAACATTCTAGAATATATATTATATTATATATATAATATATATATATATATATATATATATATATGCATCGAGTAATGCTATATAATGTAAAGGTAGTATTATATATAACATCTATGAATTAACAAAATATTATATATATATATAATCTATAGATTATTGCATTATCACAATATTATATAACATAATCTAAACTGTATATAATGTATTAATATATATATTGTTGATATTTAGAGAATATAGAGAATATTATGTATACCTATAACCTATAGGTCCTATACGTAAATTAATAAATATATATATTAAGGAGTATTGATTGCTATTGATAGATATGTATACCCATAAGTATACATATATATACCAATATATATATATATATATATATATATATATATATATATATAATATATATTAATAAATATATATTGTTCAAGGAGTATTCAATACTGTATACAATAGTGTATTAAATACTATAGAATCATATATAGACTACAATATACCCACAGATTTTCCAAAGGAAAGATATTGCACTCCCTATCTATCTCTAGTACCTCGAAATGTAAATTTAAAATGAAAAAACAATATTAACACTAGATGGCGAAATAGTAGGGTAAAGTCCCAGATTACCGACCCCTACATGATTATTTGTAATAACGTATTCAAAATTAAATATATTTATTTGAAATTTTGTAAATAGAGTAATATTATGGTAATGAATAATGTGGCTATTTTAAATTTTTGATATAATTATATTTACAAGAATAAACAGGGGGGTCGGTAATCGGATACCTGTTCCTAATACCGACCCCCTTCCCCTATTACCGACCCCCTAAAATAATCGTGGTATACATACTTGTAGTATTATAATATCCAATCAACATAGTAGGTATTACATATAAATATAATTAATTATAACATGCAAGCAATTATTTTTTATTGAATTTATGTTTTAATAGTAATATTAAATTTAAATTTAAACTTTATAGTAATTATATTAAAATAGTATATATTATTATTTAATATTTAGTTATTAATCAGTATGTATATAATATAATTGAATCGTGAATCCTTAATCTATATCAATGATAAACAAACAACTTATGACATATTTTAAAGTAAAATACTGATCTATTTTGATTGGATATTATAAATCACATGGGGGTCGGTATTAGGGTAATTTAGGGGGTCGGTATTAGGAAAATCATATGGGTTGCTATAATTAAGATATGTTGGTTAATAGTTATTCAAATTAAATTATTTTTATAAAAATTATAAACATTTTATTGATCTACAATATTATGTGCAGTATTAAGTTTTCTTTTAATTAATAAAGTATTTACAATGATTTAAAAAAAGTTATTATTCAAATATTTAAAAAGTAAAAACAGAATATTACATTTTATCAAATAACAATTGTAGGATTAAATATTTGTTAAAACAAAATACTTATTCATATGTATCATTAAATTACTAACAGTTCGTTTATATATTATTTTTTGATATCTCTTATAGTTAATGAGATACGAGAGGGGGTCGGTATTAGGAGGGGGTCGGTAATCGGGGACTTTCCCCTATATGAAATGTTAAATCATGTGATATTTTTATTTAAATTTCTTGTTTTCTAATTATATACATACATTTAAAATCATTACAATATAATACAATACATGTAGTTTATTTAATATTAGATGTATAACAATATATTTATCATTTATTTTATTTGTTTATATTAAATATAACTAATCAGTGTATTCTATTGTTATATAATTATATTATCATTTTAAAATCATGTAAATACATATTATAATACAATATACATGTATATTGTATATAATTTATTATTTACTATTACAATAAATATAGAAATGTTTTATTATCTGAATAATACCGCTAGATGGCAATATCGAATTATTAGGTGACACAAATATACACAAGTTCAGTATCTTTCCTTTGGAAAATCTTTGATATACCTACAATATATGTATATATATATATACATATATATACAATATATTGTTAGTTATATGAAATATATATTAGATTAATTTTGTTTATTGTCTTCAGAATTCACATTATATAATAATATTAATATGCATATATTTTTAATTTTAAAAGTTGGTAATTAAATATTATATTTAATTTTTATAATGTATTTATTAATATTTGTAGATATATTTATATAGAAACCTATTGATTTAATCAAATTAAATTCTATAGATCATTTCAATTTATTTTTTGATGAAATACAATAATTACACTCACGTTAACTAGGTTTAAATATGTAAATTAAAATATTACATAATTTAAGTTATTATTTAAAGACATTAAATGTAAAATTTTCTTAAAAATCATTAACAATATATTTGTTAAGAACAAAATTATATATTTTATAAATTTAATTAATTTTATATTTTATATTTTATTCTTTTTTAGATACGAAGAAAATATCAGTATTACTTCGGATGAATCTGTTAATACCATATATATAGATTGGGTTACATCAATCTAATGTCTATGGTTAATACAGAATGACACTCCGCCGTTACTGCTAACATATCAATTAAATGTATCGAAACACGTCTGTTCAGTATGAATGCTAGAAACAGAATGTGTGTGTGTTGTGTGTTTGTGCGTATGTGGCAAAATTGTACTAGCTGATACTATTAATATATTTATTATATATTGATGATTTATTATACACAAATATATAATTATATATTATTGATTGTATATATAAATGTATAATTTTTGTTATTTTAGATTATTTTAATTTATGTATTATATTATTTTTAACATTTATAAAAGCTGCATATAAATATTGTGTATTTGTTTTTCTGTATTTTTAGTTATGTTATATAACATTTCGAAAATAATACTTATTTGTTAACATTCATATATGCAGTTATTATGTAATATATTTGTCTAGAAGTCATTTATTATAAACCAATGAACGATCGGGTAGCAATTATATTATTTGATTGATATCATTTATAATATAAGATTAATTTATATTTATAAAATGAATTCTTCCTATTTATTTAGCATAGGTGGTTTGTATTTACATATACGTATACTTTTCTATATTATAATATACTATGCATAATGCTTGTATACAGTATGTACAAGTATAATTGTACATAAATACATGTATTTGAATTTATATTTATATATAACATAAACCACACTATATTATACCTTATAGTATTTGTGTATATATATACACATATATACACAAATATGGTTTTTTCTTTGAACTTTTGACTTATTTATTAAATGAATATTTAAGTGTATGTTATTATTGTGTAAATTGTATTGAAATTAATGTGAGACTTTAAAGTAACTCACAAACAAATATATTTAATTCTTTCTATAATGTTGAGTGCACTCGTGTGTAATTAATTAAGGCTATACTTATTACACACATATACATATGCACGCTAAGAGTATTTTTATTTTACAGATCATACTGCTTCATACTAGATTCAATAGCTATGATGTTCATGATACTATTTTATTAAACCATATACATTTTGGTTCATTATTTTTTTTAATATTTGAATAATAACTTTTTTTAAATCATTGTAAATACTTTATTAATTAAAAGAAAACTTAATATTGTACATAATATTGTAGATCAATAAAATGTTTATAAATTTTATAAAAATAATTTAATTTGTATAACTATTAACCAATATATCTTAATTATAGCAACCCATATTATTTTCCTATTACCGACCCCCTAAATTACCCTAATACCGACCCCATGTGATTTATAATATCCAATCAAAATAGATTCGTATTTTACTTTAAAATATGTCGTAAGTTGTTTATGTATCATTGATATAAATTTAGGATTCATAATTCCAGTTGATTATATACATACTGATTAATAAATAAATATTAAATAATAATATACAATATTTAATATAATTACTATAAAGTTTAAATTTAAATTTAATATTACTATTAAAACATAAATTCAATAAAAAATAAATACGTCATATTATAATTAATTATATTTATGTATATCTACTATTTTTATTGGATATTATAATACTATGATTATTTTGGGGGTCGGTAATAGGAGAAGGGGGTCGGTATTAGGCACATGTATCCGATTACCGACCCCCCTGTTTATTCTTGTAAATATATTTATATCACAAATTTAAAATAGCCACTTGCCATAATATTACCCTAAATACAAAATTTCAATTAAATATATTTAATATTGAATAAGTTATTACAAATAATCATTTAGGGGTCGGTAATCGGGGACTTTCCCCTACATTCCTGTATTGTACTGGCACATACGACACACCCGTTACAGTACGCATGTGATACGGTGTACCAGTATGCTTGTAGGTCAGTACGGTGCTATAATACTTTTATTAATATGTAAATGCATCTAATATAGTATATGTAGCCTATTTAACCTCTATGGCTTTAATTCCAGTTAATCGATAATGATTAACTTCATCATTATACATATAGTATATACTATCATATACTAAGTAAGTCAGGTAGGGTAGGAATGAATTCCTATGAATAATTCAATACTATTATTATAATTTTTTATTATAAGTTTTATTTCTCTTTATTGACACTTATATAAAAATTAGTAATTAAACTAACATTTCAGTTTGAACAAATATTTTACATTCTTTACATTATTATAAAGTATTACAAAAAAATTCCTAAAACTTATTTACTGAAAAAAAAAAAAAAAAAAAAAATGTTACATACAGTTCTTACCATCTTTCTAGATATTCTTTTTGTTATGTTTTATTCAGTTTTATTCAGTTTTACTTCATTTTACTTCATTTTTTTCTTCTTTTATACTAATACATCTATATTTTTGTTTAGTGTATTATTTTATAGTACTTATTATTTATTTTAGTTATTTATTTATAAATAATTAAATGATGATTACATAATTTTATGGCAAGTTCAAACAATTTATATTATTTTTCTATTTTATTCATTGTATTGTATCTATGTAAACAGGAAGTCATCTAATATTTTATAATATTTTATTTATTTAGTTTTTTTTTGAACTTGCTTTAAAATTAAGGGTAATTGTCTCGATAAGCTTTAGCTTCTACAAAAACCCTGGTGAAAACCTAAATCTGATAATAATAATAATAATAATTACAATATCCACATGCAAGTTAGATTAGGTACAATAACAATGTAATGTACATAGTTTGTTTTAAGAATATATCATTATTGTATAATTATAACATTTTTTCTTAAAATATAGGTAGACCTACAGTTATATTCTTGAAACATGATAAATCAAGAGGTTATTGCTTAATGTAAAATTATACATATTATGTAACATTAATTATGTAACACTTCACTGTTTATATTATTTAAAACGATAGTATTACTACCTATTTAAAACTAATCGACATTATCATTTATTTCACATAAATATATTTTGTACCTATAAGTACAAGTTACATATCTTTGCTTCGCAAAATAATGTATATACACGTACAATGTACGACGTACATTGTACGCATACACCCTAGTAATTTTAATTTAAAATTAAGTTCACTCATTAATGATAGACTAATACATATACATACGTCAGATACACACACATATACGTACAATGTACGTCGTAAATATGTATTTTATATAATACTGAAAATATAAAACTATTATGTAATAAAATTAAACGGGTCCTCGTCAGGAACGTGCTATTTACTATATGATAATGACATGGTATGCACACATAACTTCTTTTATAGTTTATTACCAATATATAGAACAACATTAATTTATAAAATCAATATATTATCAATTAATACCAGAAAAAAACGAGTTATATAAAAATACACTTTATATATATTTTCGCCAATCGAGGCCCCTTTCACATTAATGTCATTTATACAATAAATATGCATATTTTAATATTTTTTAAAAATTATATATAATTTATTATTTGTTATACATCCGAATAATGTGTAATAAATTTAATAATATTATTATTTATAAATATACACTTTTAATTTAATATAAATATCATAAATATGTAAAAAACTGTAATTATATTTTGCAAGTTCGGTAAATATTAACAGTAACTTATGAACTCTATTTGAACTATAGTTTCTATCTAAATCCTAATTCCATATCTAAATATTATTAATATTAAAATTATTTTAAAAATAGAGTAACATTTTATATTTGTATTAATAATCATTTATATGATGTATATATAAATTATATTATCTTATTAATGTATAAATAATACACATATAACATAAAATATAATGTAGTTATGTAGTTTAAATAAAAGTAATTTCTGAATAAAGCATTTAATCAAAGTTAAATTGAATATAAATACGATTATCACGATAATATAAATATTGAATTCATCAAAAAGGTTTGTTGTATAATTAGCCTATATTCATATTAAACTACTCTATTTAATTATGATAATATATTAATATAGTGTATTTATTAAAAACTATTGATATTTCAATAAATCATATAAAACTTAAAAACTATTATATACTATATAAATTATATGGAGTACAGTCTGAAACGGCGCCAATATTTAAAATAATACGAATTTGATTGACGTGTGGGGGGCGTCGCGCGCGCGAAACGAATTGAATATAGGTCATGACTAATTAGTGATAGCTGCTATGTGGCAAATATTCCTTTGATGTAAATCATTTACAAATTGTATTATATACACAACTTGTTTACATTTATATACACTGTAGTTTATACAAGTTGCTTATATACTCTATGCTATATATATAATATATAAACTAGTTATAAAATAAGTTTAAAATAATAAGTATGTTATCACATTATATATATATATAAGCAACTTGTATAATCTACAGTGTATATAAATGTAAACAAGTTGTGTATATAATTATTATATTATAATAATACATTTAGTAAATTATTTACATCAAAGGAATATTTGCCACATAGCGGCTATCACTAATTAGTCATGACCTATATTCAATTCGTTTCGCGCGCGCAACGCCCCCCACACGTCAATCAAATTCGTATTATTTTAAATATTGGCCCCGTTTCAGACCGACCCCCAAATTATATAGGTTATACAAAATGTAATTGACGGTAGGTAAAAATTAAATAACTATAAATAACAAAGTTCATGTGTGTCTCTCAATGCGTGCGTCGCGCTAATATATTATTCGTAGTAAAGTAAAAAACTGAAGAATAAAACTAAACCAAATAAATCAAACAACCCAAAATATCAATCTGCAAATATTAATTAATCAATTAAAATGAATGGTGTATACATATATTTTTATAAAGTCATTATTCCATATATACATGTTTTCATTTAGATTTTATTTTCGTGTGCATTAGAGTGTATCATAAATTTGCGTAACGCACGCTAAGGTGGTTTTAAGTTTTACATATTCGTTGACATGGTCATAATATAATGTATTATATAGTTATAGACAATATGTGTAGAGCATTTTTTTTTTAAAGTTGCTTTATAACGGCATTTTCGACTTTTATAGTTTTTTTGAAGAACAAATATTTGTTTACCTAAAGTATCAGTGCGCATATATGTTTTGTTTGTTTACATTTTAAAATTCAAAATTATTCTTATTTACTGTACTCTTATATTATATAATAATGAAATTACGAAACAATTCAGCGTTCATTAAAGGATTTGGAAAATGTAAAATGAATACTAATAATTTGCCAACATACATAGATATTGCTCGGCATTATCTATGTATCATAGATTACAATATGAATGTGGAATTCAAAGAAATTTTAAAAAGTATAAAATTAATATGGAACAGATCATCTATTCCAGTAATAAGTGACAATGGTATCAATATAAAGTTCGATCGATACATGGTACATATTAATACACTAAGAAAGAAATCAACTATAATAATCTTTGATGATCTTATAAAAAATCACTTCGAAAAATACGATGTTTTATTCGACATAGCATCGTGCAACTGCAAAGTCATCGAGAACTGCCGATGTACAAATACAAACTAATAATTATAAAACAATTAATTATTAAATATGTTTATAATTATATGTTACATATAACAAAATATCTTGAACTTAATTTATATTTAGAAAAAAACCACAAATATTTATAATATATTATAATATATTTTATAAAATTTTTATTTTATAAAATAAGGATTCATCTATATGGATGTATAAGTATATAATGATTTTATATAATTATTTATAAGTTGTAATGATTAGCTTAGCTATGTGATAACATATGATTACTAATGATGTAAGTGTACACTTGTACACAGTAACAGTATGTTTGTACTAGATATTTGAAAAGTACGGTTCGTTCGTACTAGATATTTGAAAAGTACGATTCGTTCGTACTCGATAATTGAAAAGTACGGTTCGTTCGTATTAGATATTTGAAAAGTACGGTTCATTCGTATTAGATATTTGAAAAATACAGTTCATTCGTACTAGATAATTGAAAAGTCAGGTTCGTTCGTATTAGATATTTGAAAAGTACGGTTCATTCGTATTAGATATTTATAAAGTACGATTCGTTCGTACTAGATATTTGAAAAGTACGGTTCGTTCATAATAGATATTTGAAAAGTACGGTTCGTTCGTACTAGATATTTTAAAAGTACAGTTCGTTCGTAAAAGATATTTGAAAAGTACGGTTCGTTCGTACTAGATATTTGAAAAGTACGGTTCGATTGGTTCGAAATTTTTATTTTTATAATTTATAAATCAACTTTAATATATTTATATATACTTCTTATAATACATTTACATTTATATAATATGAAAAAAAAATAATATCAATCTTTTTAATATTTCCCTATTAATGTAATTATACAGTTATGAATATTTCTTGGTGATAAATTTATAGTCATAAATAAATATAAATTGAATGTGTTAATATAGGCACTTAATACATTATGAATCTACAATCAAACTATTAACTATGTATATATATATATAAATAATATGATATAAACAATTCTATGATTTATATTTTATGTTATTGTGATTTAGTAAATATTTGAAAATATAAAATTTTATATGATTTTTATTTATTTTAAAATGTATATTAAAATTAGAAACTATGCTTCGATTCCAAAAAAAAATTCCCATTTTAGGAAAAGTATACTTTAAAAACCGCCTTAACGCATGCATCGAGTGAACTTTGTTATTTATAGTTATTTAATGTTTGCCTACTGTCCGTATTCCCCAATGTAATGTGACATTACAAATATATAGCGATCGATACTTAGTAGTTTCACACTATGAGTATATAATATAATTATTATAATGAAAATATATACGTGATATAATAATAAAACAATATAACATTTATAAATATTAATATATATATATATATATATATATATAATATATAATAATTATATATATAATACTGGTAATATTATATTAAACTTATATTAAATATAAGTTATAATATAATAATATTATAATATTATATATTATAATATTATGTAGGATATATTACAGAATTTGTTATAATATATTTTAACTTCTATATTATAGAGTATATAACCATTTGTCATTCGGATCTAGTCAATATTAAATATTGACTAGATCCGAATGACAAATGGTTATATAGAAGTTAAAATATATTATAACAAATTATGTAATTATGACATTAATATAATTAATATATTACATATTTAATATATATATTACATATTTAATTAATATACTTGTATATAATAATAGTATAATTATTATATAATAAAAATATATTCGTTATATAATAATAAAATAATAGAACATTTAATAAATGATTTATAAATAATAATGATAACATTTATTAGTGTTTAAAATGTATGATTATTGTATCATTTTATTTTCTGAATGATTTATTAATTTAGTTATTTGAAATATTCTAATTAGTATGTATTTATCTATTATAATAATTATTAGAATAACTTATTTAGTAATATATATTTAATCTTATTTTTCTTATTTAGTAATATTATATGACTTATGTATATCAAATTTACATTGTCGGACTGCAAACTGTGCTTATAAATCTATCGGCCGTCCATATAGAAGATTTATTATTATTATACGACTTATTTAGTAATCTTATATAAGATATATATATATAGCTTATTTAGTAATATTAAATGACTTATTTAGTAATCTTATATAACTTATTTAAGTCGAAAGTCATATTTCAAGGTACCGTAAATGGTACAAGAAGAAGAGAACGTCCAAGGATGAAATGGTCTGATAACATACAAGACTGGTCGGGCTCTTTGTGAATCCATGCGGGTGACAATGACAAAGTAAAATGGAGAAATATTGTGAGAAAATCATCAGCGCCCCTATGGCTCAAAGCCACGGGATATGAAAGCAGGTAAAAATGACTTATTTAGTAATAGTATATGATAGTGATGGGAATTTTACAAAAATCTGGGTTTCGAAACGGTTGCACTCAAAATAATTAGGTTTCAGTTGAAAACATCTAGGTTTCATCTCTAGTGTAGCATATAGGCACCTCTAGTGTAGCATATAGGTACCTCTAATATAGCCTATGGGCACCTCTAGTGTAGCATATAGGCACCTCTAGTGTAGCATTAGGCACCTCTAGTGTGTCATATAGGCACCTCTAGTGTAGCATATAGGCACCTCTAGTGTAGCATTAGGAACCTCTAGTGTAGCCTATAGGCACCTTTAGTGTAGCATTAGGCACCTCTAGTGTAGCATTAGGAACCTCTAGTGTAGCATTAGGCACCTCTAATATAGCCTATAGGCAACTCTAGTGTAGCATATAGGCACCTCTAGTGTAGCATTAGGAACCTCTAGTGTAGCATTAGGCACCTCTAATATAGCATATAGGCACCTCTAGTGTAGCATATAGGCACCTCTAGTGTAGCCTATAGGTACCTCTAGTGTAGCATATAGGCACCTCTAGTGTAGCATATAGGCACCTCTAGTGTAGCCTATAGGTACCTCTAGTGTAGCATATAGGCACCTCTAGTGTAGCATATAGGCACCTCTAGTGTGTCATATAGGCACCTCTAGTGTAGCATTAGGCACCTCTAGTGTAGCATTAGGCACCTCTAGTGTAGCCTAAAGGCACCTCTAGTGTATCATATAGACACCTCTAGTGTAGCATATAGGCACCACTAGTGTAGCATATAGACACCTCTAGTGTAGCCTAAAGGCACCTCTAGTGTATCATATAGGCACCTCTAGTGTAGCATTAGGCACCTCTAGTGTAGCATATAGGCACCTCTAGTGTAGCATTAGGCACCTCTAGTGTAGCATTAGGCACCTCTAGTGTAGCATTAGGCACCTCTAGTGTAGCATTAGGCACCTCTAGTGTAGCCTAAAGGCACCTCTAGTGTATCATATAGACACCTCTAGTGTAGCATATAGGCACCTCTAGTGTAGCCTAAAGGCACCTCTAGTGTAGCATTAGGCACCTCTAGTGTAGCATTAGGCACCTCTAGTGTAGCCTAAAGGCACCTCTAGTGTATCATATAGACACCTCTAGTGTAGCATATAGGCACCTCTAGTGTAGCATATAGGCACCTCTAGTGTAGCATATAGGCACCTCTAGTGTAGCATTAGGCACCTCTAGTGTAGCATATAGGCACCTCTAGTGTAGCATATAGGCACCTCTAGTGTAGCCTAAAGGCACCTCTAGTGTAGCATTAGGCACCTCTAGTGTAGCATTAGGCACCTCTAGTGTAGCATTAGGCACCTCTAGTGTAGCATATAGGCACCTCTAGTGTAGCCTATAGGCACCTCTAGTGTAGCCTAAAGGCACCTCTAGTGTAGCATTAGGCATCTCTTGTGTAGCATTAGGCACCTCTAGTGTAGCATTAGGCACCTCTAGTGTAGCCTATAGGCACCTCTAGTGTAGCATTAGGCACCTCTAATATAGCCTATAGGCACCTCTAGTGTAGCCTATAGGCACCTCTAGTGTAGCATATAGGCACCTCTAGTGTAGAAAATAGGCATCTCTAGTGTAGCATTAGGCACCTCTAGTGTAGCATTAGGCACCTCTAGTGTAGCCTATAGGCACCTCTAGTGTAGCATTAGGCACCTCTAGTGTAGCATATAGGCACCTCTAGTGTAGCATTAGGCACCTCTAGTGTAACATATAGGCACCTCTAGTGTAGCATTAGGCATCTCTAGTGTAGCATATAGGCATCTCTAGTGTAGCATTATGCACCTCTAATATAGCCTATAGGCACCTCTAGTGTAGCCTATAGGCACCTCTAGTGTAGCATATAGGCACCTCTAGTGTAGAAAATAGGCATCTCTAGTGTAGCATTAGGCACCTCTAGTGTAGCATTAGGCACCTCTAGTGTAGCCTATAGGCACCTCTAGTGTAGCATTAGGCACCTCTAGTGTAGCCTATAGGCACCTCTAGTGTAGCATTAGGCACCTCTAGTGTAGCATATAGGCACCTCTAGTGTAGCATTAGGCACCTCTAGTGTAGCATATAGGCACCTCTAGTGTAGCATTAGGCACCTCTAGTGTAGCATATAGGCACCTCTAGTGTAGCATTAGGCACCTCTAGTGTAGCATATAGGCACCTCTAATGTAGCCTATAGGCACCTCTAGTGTAGCATATAGGCACCTCTAGTGTAGCCTATAGGCACCTCTAGTGTAGCATTAGGCACCTCTAGTGTAGCATATAGGCACCTCTAGTGTAGCATTAGGCACCTCTAGTGTAGCATATAGGCACCTCTAGTGTAGCCTATAGGCACCTCTAGTGTAGCATTAGGCACCTCTAATGTAGCATATAGGCACCTCTAGTGTAGCATATAGGCACCTCTAGTGTAGCCTATAGGCACCTCTAGTGTAGCATATAGGCATCTCTAGTGTAGCATTAGGCACCTCTAATATAGCCTATAGGCACCTCTAGTGTAGCATATAGGCATCTCTAGTGTAGCATTAGGCACCTCTAATATAGCCTATAGGCACCTCTAGTGTGTCATATAGACACCTCTAGTGTAGCATTAGGCACCTCTAGTGTAGCATTAGGCACCTCTAGTGTAGCATTAGGCACCTCTAGTGTAGCATATAGGCACCTCTAGTGTAGAAAATAGGCATCTCTAGTGTAGCATTAGGCACCTCTAGTGTAGCATTAGGCATCTCTAGTGTAGCCTATAGGCACCTCTAGTGTAGCATTAGGCACCTCTAGTGTAGCATTAGGCACCTCTAGTGTAGCATTAGGCACCTCTAGTGTAGCCTATAGGCACCTCTAGTGTAGCATTAGGCACCTCTAGTGTAGCATTAGGCACCTCTAGTGTGTCATATAGACACCTCTAGTGTAGCATTAGGCACCTCTAGTGTAGCATTAGGCACCTCTAGTGTAGCATTAGGCACCTCTAGTGTAGCATATAGGCACCTCTAGTGTAGAAAATAGGCATCTCTAGTGTAGCATTAGGCACCTCTAGTGTAGCATTAGGCACCTCTAGTGTAGCCTATAGGCACCTCTAGTGTAGCATTAGGCACCTCTAGTGTAGCATATAGGCACCTCTAGTGTAGCATTAGGCACCTCTAGTGTAGCATTAGGCACCTCTAGTGTAGCATATAGGTACCTCTAGTGTAGCATTAGGCATCTCTAGTGTAGCATTAGGCACCTCTAATATAGCCTATAGGCACCTCTAGTGTAGCATATAGGCACCTCTAATATAGTCTAAAGGCACCTCTAGTGTAGCATTAGGCACCTCTAGTGTAGCATATAGGCACCTCTAGTGTAGCATTAGGCACCTCTAGTGTAGCATATAGGCATCTCTAGTGTAGCATTAGGCACCTCTAATATAGCCTAAAGGCACCTCTAGTGTAGCATATAGGCACCTCTAGTGTAGCATATAGGCACCTCTAGTGTAGCATATAGGCACCTCTAGTGTAGCATTAGGCACCTCTAGTGTAGCATATAGGCACCTCTAATGTAGCCTATAGGCACCTCTAGTGTAGCATATAGGCACCTCTAGTGTAGCATATAGGCACCTCTAGTGTAGAAAATAGGCATCTCTAGTGTAGCATTAGGCACCTCTAGTGTAGCATTAGGCACCTCTAGTGTAGCCTATAGGCACCTCTAGTGTAGCATTAGGCACCTCTAGTGTAGCCTATAGGCACCTCTAGTGTAGCATTAGGCACCTCTAATGTAGCATTAGGCACCTCTAGTGTAGCATTAGGCACCTCTAGTGTAGCATTAGGCACCTCTAGTGTGTCATATAGGCACCTCTAGTGTAGCATATAGGCACCTCTAGTGTAGCATATAGGCACCTCTAGTGTAGCATTAGGCACCTCTAATGTAGCATTAGGCACCTCTAGTGTAGCATTAGGCACCTCTAGTGTAGCATTAGGCACCTCTAGTGTGTCATATAGGCACCTCTAGTGTAGCCTATAGGCACCTCTAGTGTAGCATTAGGCACCTCTAGTGTAGCATTAGGCACCTCTAATGTAGCCTATAGGCACCTCTAGTGTAGCATATAGGCACCTCTAGTGTAGCATATAGGCACCTCTAGTGTAGCCTATAGGCACCTCTAGTGTGTCATATAGGCACCTCTAGTGTAGTATATAGGCACCTCTAGTGTGTCATATAGGCACCTCTAGTGTAGCATTAGGCACCTCTAATATAGCATATAGGCACCTCTAGTGTAGCATTAGGCACCTCTAGTGTAGCATTAGGCACCTCTAGTGTAGCATAAAGGCACCTCTAGTGTAGCATATAGACACCTCTAGTGTAGCATATAGGCACCTCTAGTGTAGCATTAGGCACCTCTAGTGTAGCCTATAGGCACCTCTAGTGTAGCATATAGGCACCTCTAGTGTAGCCTATAGGCACCTCTAGTGTGTCATATAGGCACCTCTAGTGTAGCCTAAAGGCACCTCTAGTGTAGCCTATAGGCACCTCTAGTGTAGCATATAGGCACCTCTAGTGTAGCCTATAGGCACCTCTAGTGTAGCATATAGGCACCTCTAGTGTAGCATATAGGCACCTCTAGTGTAGCCTATAGGCACCTCTAGTGTAGCATATAGGCACCTCTAGTGTAGCATATAGGCACCTCTAGTGTAGCCTATAGACACCTCTAGTGTAGCATTAGGCACCTCTAGTGTAGCATTAGGCACCTCTAGTGTAGCATATAGGCACCTCTAGTGTAGCATATAGGCACCTCTAGTGTAGCATTAGGCACCTCTAGTGTAGCATTAGGCACCTCTAGTGTAGCCTATAGGCACCTCTAGTGATGTATATAGGCACCTCTAGTGTAGCATATAGGCACCTCTAGTGTAGCATTAGGCACCTCTAGTGTAGCCTATAGGCACCTCTAGTGTAGCATATAGGCATCTCTAGTGTGTCATATAGGCACCTCTAGTGTAGTATATAGGCACCTCTAGTGTGTCATATAGGCACCTCTAGTGTAGCATTAGGCACCTCTAATATAGCATATAGGCACCTCTAGTGTAGCATTAGGCACCTCTAGTGTAGCATTAGGCACCTCTAGTGTAGCATATAGGCATCTCTAGTGTAGCATTAGGCACCTCTAGTGTAGCATTAGGCACCTCTAGTGTAGCATTAGGCACCTCTAGTGTAGCATATAGGCACCTCTAGTGTAGCATATAGGCACCTCTAGTGTAGCATTAGGCACCTCTAGTGTAGCATTAGGCACCTCTAGTGTAGCCTATAGGCACCTCTAGTGTAGTATATAGGCACCTCTAGTGTAGCATATAGGCACCTCTAGTGTAGCATTAGGCACCTCTAGTGTAGCCTATAGGCACCTCTAGTGTAGCATATAGGCATCTCTAGTGTGTCATATAGGCACCTCTAGTGTAGTATATAGGCACCTCTAGTGTGTCATATAGGCACCTCTAGTGTAGCATTAGGCACCTCTAATATAGCATATAGGCACCTCTAGTGTAGCATTAGGCACCTCTAGTGTAGCATTAGGCACCTCTAGTGTAGCATATAGGCATCTCTAGTGTAGCATTAGGCACCTCTAGTGTAGCATTAGGCACCTCTAGTGTAGCATTAGGCACCTCTAGTGTAGCATATAGACACCTCTAGTGTAGCATATAGGTATGTCTAGCATATAGGCACCTCTAGTGTAGCATTAGGCATCTCTAGTGTAGCCTATAGGCACCTCTAGTGTAGCATTAGGCATCTCTAGTGTAGCCTATAGGCATCTCTAGTGTAGCCTATAGGCATCTCTAGTGTAGCATATAGGCATCTCTAGTGTAGCATATAGGCATCTCTAGTGTAGCATTAGGAACCTCTAATATAACCTATATGCACCTCTAGTGTAGCATATAGACACCTCTAGTGTAGCCTATAGGCACCTCTAGTGTAGCATATAGGCACCTCTAGTGTAGCATTAGGAACCTCTAATATAACCTATATGCACCTCTAGTGTAGCCTATAGACACCTCTAGTGTAGCATATAGGCACCTCTAGTGTAGCATATAGGCACCTCTAGTGTAGCATATAGGCACCTCTAGTGTAGCATATAGGCACCTCTAGTGTAGCCTATAGGCACCTCTAGTGTGTCATATAGGCACCTCTAGTGTAGTATATAGGCACCTCTAGTGTGTCATATAGGCACCTCTAGTGTAGCATTAGGCACCTCTAGTGTAGCATTAGGAACCTCTAATATAACCTATATGCACCTCTAGTGTAGCCTATAGACACCTCTAGTGTAGCATATAGGCACCTCTAGTGTAGCATATAGGCACCTCTAGTGTAGCATATAGGCACCTCTAGTGTAGCATATAGGCACCTCTAGTGTAGCCTATAGGCACCTCTAGTGTGTCATATAGGCACCTCTAGTGTAGTATATAGGCACCTCTAGTGTGTCATATAGGCACCTCTAGTGTAGCATTAGGCACCTCTAATATAGCATATAGGCACCTCTAGTGTAGCATTAGGCACCTCTAGTGTAGCATTAGGCACCTCTAGTGTAGCATAAAGGCACCTCTAGTGTAGCATATAGACACCTCTAGTGTAGCATATAGGCACCTCTAGTGTAGCCTATAGGCACCTCTAGTGTAGCATATAGGCACCTCTAGTGTAGCCTATAGGCACCTCTAGTGTGTCATATAGGCACCTCTAGTGTAGCCTAAAGGCACCTCTAGTGTAGCATATAGGCACCTCTAGTGTAGCATATAGGCACCTCTAGTGTAGCATATAGGCACCTCTAGTGTAGCATTAGGCATCTCTAGTGTAGCCTATAGGCATCTCTAGTGTAGCCTATAGGCATCTCTAGTGTAGCATATAGGCATCTCTAGTGTAGCATATAGGCATCTCTAGTGTAGCATTAGGAACCTCTAATATAACCTATATGCACCTCTAGTGTAGCATATAGACACCTCTAGTGTAGCCTATAGGCACCTCTAGTGTAGCATATAGGCACCTCTAGTGTAGCATATAGGCACCTCTAGTGTAGCCTATAGGCACCTCTAGTGTGTCATATAGGCACCTCTAGTGTAGTATATAGGCACCTCTAGTGTGTCATATAGGCACCTCTAGTGTAGCATTAGGCACCTCTAATATAGCATATAGGCACCTCTAGTGTAGCATTAGGCACCTCTAATGTAGCATAAAGGCACCTCTAGTGTAGCATATAGACACCTCTAGTGTAGCATATAGGCACCTCTAGTGTAGCCTATAGGCACCTCTAGTGTAGCATATAGGCACCTCTAGTGTAGCCTATAGGCACCTCTAGTGTGTCATATAGGCACCTCTAGTGTAGCCTAAAGGCACCTCTAGTGTAGCATATAGGCACCTCTAGTGTAGCATATAGGCACCTCTAGTGTAGCATATAGGCACCTCTAGTGTAGCATTAGGCATCTCTAGTGTAGCCTATAGGCATCTCTAGTGTAGCCTATAGGCATCTCTAGTGTAGCATATAGGCATCTCTAGTGTAGCATATAGGCATCTCTAGTGTAGCATATAGGCATCTCTAGTGTAGCATATAGGCATCTCTAGTGTAGCATTAGGAACCTCTAATATAACCTATATGCACCTCTAGTGTAGCATATAGACACCTCTAGTGTAGCCTATAGGCACCTCTAGTGTAGCATATAGGCACCTCTAGTGTAGCATATAGGCACCTCTAGTGTAGCCTATAGGCACCTCTAGTGTGTCATATAGGCACCTCTAGTGTAGTATATAGGCACCTCTAGTGTGTCATATAGGCACCTCTAGTGTAGCATTAGGCACCTCTAATATAGCATATAGGCACCTCTAGTGTAGCATTAGGCACCTCTAGTGTAGCATAAAGGCACCTCTAGTGTAGCATATAGACACCTCTAGTGTAGCATATAGGCACCTCTAGTGTAGCCTATAGGCACCTCTAGTGTAGCATATAGGCACCTCTAGTGTAGCCTATAGGCACCTCTAGTGTAGCATTAGGCATCTCTAGTGTAGCCTATAGGCATCTCTAGTGTAGCCTATAGGCATCTCTAGTGTAGCATATAGGCATCTCTAGTGTAGCATATAGGCATCTCTAGTGTAGCATTAGGAACCTCTAATATAACCTATATGCACCTCTAGTGTAGCATATAGACACCTCTAGTGTAGCCTATAGGCACCTCTAGTGTAGCATATAGGCACCTCTAGTGTAGCATATAGGCACCTCTAGTGTAGCCTATAGGCACCTCTAGTGTGTCATATAGGCACCTCTAGTGTAGTATATAGGCACCTCTAGTGTGTCATATAGGCACCTCTAGTGTAGCATTAGGCACCTCTAATATAGCATATAGGCACCTCTAGTGTAGCATTAGGCACCTCTAGTGTAGCATAAAGGCACCTCTAGTGTAGCATATAGACACCTCTAGTGTAGCATATAGGCACCTCTAGTGTAGCCTATAGGCACCTCTAGTGTAGCATTAGGCATCTCTAGTGTAGCCTATAGGCACCTCTAGTGTAGCATTAGGCATCTCTAGTGTAGCCTATAGGCATCTCTAGTGTAGCCTATAGGCATCTCTAGTGTAGCATATAGGCATCTCTAGTGTAGCATATAGGCATCTCTAGTGTAGCATTAGGAACCTCTAATATAACCTATATGCACCTCTAGTGTAGCATATAGACACCTCTAGTGTAGCCTATAGGCACCTCTAGTGTAGCATATAGGCACCTCTAGTGTAGCATATAGGCACCTCTAGTGTAGCCTATAGGCACCTCTAGTGTGTCATATAGGCACCTCTAGTGTAGTATATAGGCACCTCTAGTGTGTCATATAGGCACCTCTAGTGTAGCATTAGGCACCTCTAATATAGCATATAGGCACCTCTAGTGTAGCATTAGGCACCTCTAGTGTAGCATTAGGCACCTCTAGTGTAGCATAAAGGCACCTCTAGTGTAGCATATAGACACCTCTAGTGTAGCATATAGGCACCTCTAGTGTAGCCTATAGGCACCTCTAGTGTAGCATATAGGCACCTCTAGTGTAGCCTATAGGCACCTCTAGTGTGTCATATAGGCACCTCTAGTGTAGCCTAAAGGCACCTCTAGTGTAGCATATAGGCACCTCTAGTGTAGCATATAGGCACCTCTAGTGTAGCATATAGGCACCTCTAGTGTAGCATTAGGCATCTCTAGTGTAGCCTATAGGCATCTCTAGTGTAGCCTATAGGCATCTCTAGTGTAGCATATAGGCATCTCTAGTGTAGCATATAGGCATCTCTAGTGTAGCATTAGGAACCTCTAATATAACCTATATGCACCTCTAGTGTAGCATATAGACACCTCTAGTGTAGCCTATAGGCACCTCTAGTGTAGCATATAGGCACCTCTAGTGTAGCATATAGGCACCTCTAGTGTAGCCTATAGGCACCTCTAGTGTGTCATATAGGCACCTCTAGTGTAGTATATAGGCACCTCTAGTGTGTCATATAGGCACCTCTAGTGTAGCATTAGGCACCTCTAATATAGCATATAGGCACCTCTAGTGTAGCATTAGGCACCTCTAATGTAGCATAAAGGCACCTCTAGTGTAGCATATAGACACCTCTAGTGTAGCATATAGGCACCTCTAGTGTAGCCTATAGGCACCTCTAGTGTAGCATATAGGCACCTCTAGTGTAGCCTATAGGCACCTCTAGTGTGTCATATAGGCACCTCTAGTGTAGCCTAAAGGCACCTCTAGTGTAGCATATAGGCACCTCTAGTGTAGCATATAGGCACCTCTAGTGTAGCATATAGGCACCTCTAGTGTAGCATTAGGCATCTCTAGTGTAGCCTATAGGCATCTCTAGTGTAGCCTATAGGCATCTCTAGTGTAGCATATAGGCATCTCTAGTGTAGCATATAGGCATCTCTAGTGTAGCATATAGGCATCTCTAGTGTAGCATATAGGCATCTCTAGTGTAGCATTAGGAACCTCTAATATAACCTATATGCACCTCTAGTGTAGCATATAGACACCTCTAGTGTAGCCTATAGGCACCTCTAGTGTAGCATATAGGCACCTCTAGTGTAGCATATAGGCACCTCTAGTGTAGCCTATAGGCACCTCTAGTGTGTCATATAGGCACCTCTAGTGTAGTATATAGGCACCTCTAGTGTGTCATATAGGCACCTCTAGTGTAGCATTAGGCACCTCTAATATAGCATATAGGCACCTCTAGTGTAGCATTAGGCACCTCTAGTGTAGCATAAAGGCACCTCTAGTGTAGCATATAGACACCTCTAGTGTAGCATATAGGCACCTCTAGTGTAGCCTATAGGCACCTCTAGTGTAGCATATAGGCACCTCTAGTGTAGCCTATAGGCACCTCTAGTGTGTCATATAGGCACCTCTAGTGTAGCCTAAAGGCACCTCTAGTGTAGCATATAGGCACCTCTAGTGTAGCATATAGGCACCTCTAGTGTAGCATATAGGCACCTCTAGTGTAGCATTAGGCATCTCTAGTGTAGCCTATAGGCATCTCTAGTGTAGCCTATAGGCATCTCTAGTGTAGCATATAGGCATCTCTAGTGTAGCATATAGGCATCTCTAGTGTAGCATTAGGAACCTCTAATATAACCTATATGCACCTCTAGTGTAGCATATAGACACCTCTAGTGTAGCCTATAGGCACCTCTAGTGTAGCATATAGGCACCTCTAGTGTAGCATATAGGCACCTCTAGTGTAGCCTATAGGCACCTCTAGTGTGTCATATAGGCACCTCTAGTGTAGTATATAGGCACCTCTAGTGTGTCATATAGGCACCTCTAGTGTAGCATTAGGCACCTCTAATATAGCATATAGGCACCTCTAGTGTAGCATTAGGCACCTCTAGTGTAGCATTAGGCACCTCTAGTGTAGCATAAAGGCACCTCTAGTGTAGCATATAGACACCTCTAGTGTAGCATATAGGCACCTCTAGTGTAGCCTATAGGCACCTCTAGTGTAGCATATAGGCACCTCTAGTGTAGCCTATAGGCACCTCTAGTGTGTCATATAGGCACCTCTAGTGTAGCCTAAAGGCACCTCTAGTGTAGCATATAGGCACCTCTAGTGTAGCATATAGGCACCTCTAGTGTAGCATATAGGCACCTCTAGTGTAGCATTAGGCATCTCTAGTGTAGCCTATAGGCATCTCTAGTGTAGCCTATAGGCATCTCTAGTGTAGCATATAGGCATCTCTAGTGTAGCATATAGGCATCTCTAGTGTAGCATTAGGAACCTCTAATATAACCTATATGCACCTCTAGTGTAGCATATAGACACCTCTAGTGTAGCCTATAGGCACCTCTAGTGTAGCATATAGGCACCTCTAGTGTAGCATATAGGCACCTCTAGTGTAGCATTAGGCACCTCTAGTGTGTCATATAGGCACCTCTAGTGTAGCATATAGGCACCTCTAGTGTAGTATATAGGCATCTCTAGTGTAGCATTAGGCACCTCTAGTGTAGCATTAGGCACCTCTAGTGTAGCATATAGGCACCTCTAGTGTAGCATATAGGCACCTCTAGTGTAGCATTAGGCACCTCTAATATAGCCTAAAGACACCTCTAGTGTAGCATTAGGCACCTCTAGTGTAGCATTAGGCACCTCTAATATAGCCTAAAGGCACCTCTAGTGTAGCATTAGGCACCTCTAGTGTAGCATATAGGCACCTCTAATGTAGCATTAGGAACCTCTAATATAACCTATATGCACCTCTAGTGTAGCATTAGGCACCTCTAGTGTAGCCTATAGGCACCTCTAGTGTAGCATATAGGCACCTCTAGTGTAGCATATAGGCACCTCTAGTGTAGCATTAGGCACCTCTAGTGTAGCATATAGGCATCTCTTGTGTAGCATTAGGCACCTCTAATATAGTCTAAAGGCACCTCTAGTGTAGCATATAGGCACCTCTAGTATAGCATATAGGCACCTCTAGTGTAGCATATAGGCACCTCTAGTGTAGCATATAGGCACCTCTAGTGTAGCATTAGGCACCTCTAATATAGCCTATAGGCACCTCTAGTGTAGCATTAGGCACCTCTAGTGTAGCATATAGGTACCTCTAGTGTAGCATTAGGCACCTCTAATATAGTCTAAAGGCACCTCTAGTGTAGCATATAGGCACCTCTAGTGTAGCATTAGGCACCTCTAATATAGCCTATAGGCACCTCTAGTGTAGCATATAGGCACCTCTAGTGTAGCATTAGGAACCTCTAATATAACCTATATGCACCTCTAGTGTAGCATTAGGCACCTCTAGTGTAGCCTATAGGCACCTCTAGTGTAGCATATAGGCACCTCTAGTGTAGCATATAGGCACCTCTAGTGTAGCATTAGGCACCTCTAGTGTAGCATATAGGCATCTCTTGTGTAGCATTAGGCACCTCTAATATAGTCTAAAGGCACCTCTAGTGTAGCATATAGGCACCTCTAGTGTAGCATAAAGGCACCTCTAGTGTAGCATTAGGCACCTCTAGTGTAGCATATAGGCACCTCTAGTGTAGCATATAGGCACCTCTAGTGTAGCATTAGGCACCTCTAGTGTAGCATTAGGCACCTCTAGTGTAGCCTATAGGCACCTCTAGTGTAGCCTATAGACACCTCTAGTGTAGCATATAGGCACCTCTAGTGTAGCATATAGGCACCTCTAGTGTAGCATTAGGCACCTCTAGTGTAGCATATAGGCATCTCTTGTGTAGCATTAGGCACCTCTAATATAGTCTAAAGGCACCTCTAGTGTAGCATATAGGCACCTCTAATGTAGCCTATAGGCATCTCTAGTGTAGCATATAGGCACCTCTAGTGTAGCATATAGGCACCTCTAGTGTAGCATATAGGCACCTCTAGTGTAGCATATAGGCACCTCTAGTGTAGCATATAGGCACCTCTAGTGTAGCCTATAGGTACATCTAGTGTAGCATATAGGCACCTCTAGTGTAGCATATAGACACCTCTAGTGTAGAAAATAGGCATCTCTAGTGTAGCATTAGGCACCTCTAGTGTAGCATTAGGCACCTCTAGTGTAGCATATAGGCACCTCTAGTGTAGCATTAGGCACCTCTAGTGTAGCATATAGGCACCTCTAGTGTAGCATATAGGCACCTCTAATATAGCCTATAGGCATCTCTAGTGTAGCATATAGGCACCTCTAGTGTAGCATATAGGCACCTCTAGTGTAGCATATAGGCACCTCTAGTGTAGCATATAGACACCTCTAGTGTAGAAAATAGGCATCTCTAGTGTAGCATTAGGCACCTCTAGTGTAGCATTAGGCACCTCTAGTGTAGCATATAGGCACCTCTAGTGTAGCATATAGGCACCTCTAGTGTAGAATATAGGCACCTCTAGTGTAGCATATAGGCACCTCTAGTGTAGCATATAGGCACCTCTAATATAGCCTATAGGCACCTCTAGTGTAGCATATAGGCACCTCTAGTGTAGCATTAGGAACCTCTAATATAACCTATAGGCACCTCTAGTGTAGCATATAGGCACCTCTAGTGTAGCATATAGGCACCTCTAGTGTAGCATATAGGCACCTCTAATATAGCCTATAGGCACCTCTAGTGTAGCATTAGGCACCTCTAATATAGTCTAAAGGCACCTCTAGTGTAGCATATAGGCACCTCTAGTGTAGCATTAGGCACCTCTAATATAGCCTATAGGCACCTCTAATGTAGCATATAGGCACCTCTAGTGTAGCATTAGGAACCTCTAATATAACCTATATGCACCTCTAGTGTAGCATTAGGCACCTCTAGTGTAGCCTATAGGCACCTCTAGTGTAGCATATAGGCACCTCTAGTGTAGCATATAGGCACCTCTAGTGTAGCATTAGGCACCTCTAGTGTAGCCTATAGGCATCTCTAGTGTAGCATTAGGCACCTCTAATATAGTCTAAAGGCACCTCTAGTGTAGCATATAGGCACCTCTAGTGTAGCCTATAGGCACCTCTAATATAGCCTATAGGCACCTCTAGTGTAGCATTAGGCACCTCTAATATAGTCTAAAGGCACCTCTAGTGTAGCATATAGGCACCTCTAGTGTAGCCTATAGGCACCTCTAATATAGCCTATAGGCACCTCTAGTGTAGCATTAGGCACCTCTAATATAGTCTAAAGGCACCTCTAGTGTAGCATATAGGCACCTCTAGTGTAGCATATAGGTATGTCTAGCTTATAGGCCCCTCTAGTGTAGCATTAGGCACCTCTAATATAGTCTAAAGGCACCTCTAGTGTAGCATATAGGCACCTCTAGTGTAGCCTATAGGCACCTCTAGTGTAGCATATAGGTATGTCTAGCTTATAGGCCCCTCTAGTGTAGCATTAGGCACCTCTAGTGTAGCATATAGGCATCTCTTGTGTAGCATATAGGTACATTTAACATATAGGCTGTGCTTATAAAGCAATAGGCAGTCCATATAGATTGTTTAGTTATATTATATGATTCTTATAATATATACAACATGTACATTTTCCATATAAGTTTATCATGTATATAATATCGCAACAAGTATTTTTAATTTGACTTTATATTCAGTAATCAAAATAAAATGGTATAATTTTCGATACAGACCGATAATACTCACGAATTGATATTAAATGATACTATATCTATATAAATATATATATATATAATAATTTGGTGCCGGTTATCTATATTCATATTTTGTATTAATTTAATTTTATATTTGTATTTAGATTATTTATGAAAAATGTATTTGTATTTATCTACAAAACCTATAATAATTACAGTATGCTCAGAATATTCCTTGACCCGAACAAAGCTTAAAGAGGCAACACTTTGTAACGAAAGTTCTGAATGAAATAACCCACCAGCTAGATCTTAACCAGGTTTTTTTTATTGAAACGCGAATCGTGGTAAATAATAATAACGATTTTGTGAAGCAAAGATATAAATCCATATCTACGCAAATTGATTAGTATTCATACATCCCAATGCTATTAGCAGTATCGAAATCGAATTAGGTATGACGCGATTTGCATAGTACAATGATTTCATTGCTCTATTAAATAACATGCAATATAAATTAGCTTTAACTCACATAGATATTTATAGAATTTAAAACTAACATATCCTATTGCTTTGTTATATATTAGTAATGAACCATCGATATAAAGAAAGTGGATAAGCAATTGACACACGCAATGCATGTTAAAGATAGATATGTGAAAGGCACTTTTATCGATAAATTATAACAAAATGGTATCAGTGATTTTGATTGGATATTAGTCATATTATATATGTCAAATATTAAAACAGTAGACTTTTCGTCTAAATAGATTAAAGTGACTTCTATCTATATCAATGGATTTAGATTATAAATATCAATAAAATAGTATGATATATTTAATTTAAATGCACAAAATTACGTGGAATATTGATATGATGTATTATAAATATATAATTTTATTTTTAATATAAATAGTACATTAAAATTGGTAATAATTATCAATATATATATGTATAAATAAATAATATTATAAATAAAATGTAGTGGTCAGATAGTGGATTTCGACTGCAGCACCCGTAGAGGATAGTGCCATACACTTAATTCAATTGCTTATCCACTTTCTTTATATCAATGTAATGAACCCATTTAAAATAATAATTGAAAGCATATAATTTTCATTTTAAAAGTTCATAGTTTGATACTAATTTACATTATAAATAACACAGAGTTCCAAAAATTGGTCATATATAGGTGGGGATGTTGGTTTTTGTGTACAAAATAGAAGTACATAATTTCGCGTGAGTGTTATATCTTTCTTTAGAAAAATCGTAGATAATAATATCTATATTATACATTATTATAGTTTTTTTTTCGATTGCTATCTTAATATATATTTTCAATATTTTTAGTAACAGTATCATGTATAGATAAATATATTATGATTACATAATAATCAAGAGCTGTTTTAATTAATAAATATAATAATTGTTTTATAAAAATTAATGTATTAATCATAATGGTCAATATATTTATTTATAATATCCTAATACATTCATATATTTCTCTATATAGGATTTGTAGGATACTGTTGGGGCAATAAAGAGAAACTGGTGAGAGATGTTCTTCTCTGGATGTCATCGCATGAGTGATGTCTTGTATCCTGAAGTCCAATAAAGAACTATATACAAACGTTGATGGGCGATGCATATACAGTCAGGAGCCATACCAAATATGATGAGCAATAGAAATGATCTGAGAACGCGTGTCATGGTGATAAACGATAAAACTCAACCTGGTAAGTAAAGTTAGTATATGTATATATATATCAATTAATGTTGTGTTCACAAATCCATATTGCATCTATTTCCACCTGCCCTACTACAGTTAAATAACTTTTAGATCTATGGTGGTTATTTTATTTAGTTCAATTAATATCACTATTTAATCGTATATTTAATATTTTTGTATAGCTCAAACTATCAGTCACTAATGAAAAATGTATTAATTAATATCACTCACTATTATATAGTTGAAGACAGCGAAAAGACTATGTATAATATTAATCAGTGGATATCTGATCATCGTGAACCACTGGACATAGAAGTGACCTGAGACGATTTGTTATTGAAGCTAGTGAGAAATGTACCACTACGATTCATGATTCATGGAACTAAAATTTAGTTAGTATAGTTGAATACCTATAATCCAGTGAATTTGATTCACTGATGGATTAATTAAAAATAAGAATATAAATAATATATTTTACTTTCGATAACTTACTTTTACTTTGCAATATTAGATATAACTATTAAATTCTTTATAAAATTTGTATTTAATTAATAATTATCTTTATTTTTTCAAATATAAATATACTTTTAAATCCAAATAAGAATATAACTAAAATATATAAAATTACAAATAGAGCATATCTGATTTTTATCATTATTAAATTACTATTTTATAAAATGTATTTTATCATATACAAATGTATAAATATGTATGTTTTGTATTCAAATACAATTACAAATGATAAAAATATAATTTTAATAATTATGAAAACTTATTTAATCACATATGCATGTTTAATATCTTATTCAAATATAGATACTCTAGAAAATACAAATATATTTCTGTTTAATAATTCAAATACAGAAAATCTGATTTTAGTAATTAATAAATTTCAAATATAATAATGTATATGATTAAATACAAATAATATTTTATATATTAATATAATCTTATTCTAATATAAATACAATAGACAATACATATTTACTAAAAATTTAAATAAATGTCTGATTAATGATTCATATATTATATATTATATAATTACACTAAATCTGATTTTTATATTTATGATCATTTATTTATTTAAAAATATATAAGTCATTTCTAACTATAAATACACACAAATGCAAATAAATTTATGATTATCAATATCAATCAAATACACCTAATCTGTTTTAGATAAATATTAAAATATTAATTTGATATATTAAATATATATATTTATATATGTTGTATTCATAAAATAATTAATTTTGTAATGTTTTAAAGGTATCATTAGTGTATCTTGACAACTAAAGAAAAGTGATACAACGGAATTGATACAAGTTTAGTATATTTAATTATAAATTAAACACATGTATCCATCATTAATTTATTATTGTTTTATAGCTGGATTATAAGTTATACATCTGATGACTAAAGGAAAGAGAAAGAAAAAAGATTTTATTATTGTAAATGTTCTATATATATTGTATATAATTTTTGTCAATAATATATATGATATTAATATGTTATGTTATATGTATATAGGTTAGTACTTAATGTAAAAATAAATTGTATATTTGAAAAAACGATGTATAATATTTATTATTTAAATGTGTTTAATATTTATAATATAATTTTAAATAATATATAAAGTAGAATTTAGAAATGTTTGCATAAATTATTAACTAATATTTGTTACTAGAATTTTTTTTATTTTGTAAATTTGTAAAAACCAACATTTATATTATAGAATTTAAAGAGCTTTGTAAAAATATCAATTAAATTTTAGATAAAAAAAAATAATTTTTTTCCTATATTGGGTAGTAATGCTGATCATTTTTTATAACGTTACATATTTATATATATATACATATATATTTAAGATAGTCTGTTAATTTAATTAAAAAATATCCATTATTCAATGAGTTATAATCTAATATGTATTATAAATTAATTAAAACATGCATAATTCCTATCTACACCATGTACAAATTTTACCATTTTTTTTGCACATTTTTGATCATCAACTTTTTTTTAAATAAAAATTAAAAAAAACTAAGATACAAGTAATGTTATAGAATTTAAAGAGCTCTGTAAAAATATAAATTAAATTAATTTTAGATAAAAAAAAAAAATTGTTTCTCATATTGGGTAGGAATGCTGCTAATTTTTTTATAACGTTACATATATAATTAAAGATAGTCTGTTAATTTAATTAAAAAATATCCATTATTCAATGAGTTATGATCAAATATTTATTATAAATTAATTAAAACATGCATAATTCATATCTACACCATGTAAAAATGTTACCATTTATTTGCATATTTTGATCATAACTTTTTTTTTAATACAAATTTAAAAAAACTAATATATGACTTACATTATAGAATTTTATATCCTTTCTAATGATACCAATTTTATTATAATAGCATCAATATATAAAATCTCATACTCGTAAATAAAACTAGTGTAATACTCATTATTATACATATATAATGTACAGGTTCTACTTGAAATTATACAGGCATTCTAAAACTATATAGATATCATATTTTCGTAACATATTCGAAGTAGAATAAAATAATTTCTAATAGTATAAATTAAAATTTAATAAAAAATTAAATTTATTAACAAATATTCGATTGTACAGTTATTATAACGGATAATATATCGATGGATTACATTATTATACATATATAATATATAGATTCTACTTGAAATTAAACGGGCATTCTCAAACTATATAGATATCATATTTTCGTAACATATTCGAAGTAGAATAAAATAATTTCTAATAGTATAAATTAAAATTTAATAAAAAATCAAATTCATTAACAAATATTTGATTGTACAGTTACTATAACGTATAACATATTGATGGATTAAAATAATATACATATATAATGTATAGGTTCTACTTGAAATTAAATGGGCATTCTAAAACTATATAGATATCATATTTTCGTAACATATTCGAAGTAGAATAAAATAATTTCTAATAGTATATATTAAAATTTAATAAAAAATCAAATATTTGATTGTACAGTTACTATAACGGATAACATATTGATGGATTAAAATAATATACATATATAATGTATAGGTTCTAGTTGAAATTAAACGGGCATTCTAAAACTATATAGATATCATATTTTCGTAACATATTCGAAGTAGAATAAAAAAATTTCTAATAGTATAAATTAAAATTTAATACAAAATCAAATTTATTAACAAATATTTGATTGTAAAGTTACCATAACGGATAACATATCGATGGATTACATTATTATACATATATAATATATAGATTCTACTTGAAATTAAACGGGCATTCTAAAACTATATAGATATCATATTTTCGTAACATATTCGAAGTAGAATAAAATAATTTCTAATAGTATAAATTAAACTTTAATAAAAAATCAAATTCATTAACAAATATTTGATTGTACAGTTAATATAACGGATAACATATCGATGGATTATATTATTATACATATATAATGTATAGGTTCTACTTGAAATTAAACGGGCATTCTAAAACTATATAGATATCATATGTTCGTAACATATTCGAAGTAGAATAAAATAATTTCTAATAGTATAAATTACACTTTAATAAAAAATCAAATTCATTAACAAATATTTGATTGTACAGTTACTATAACGGATAACATATCGATGGATTATATTATTATACATATATAATGTATAGGTTATACTTGAAATTAAACGGGCATTGTAAAACTATATAGATATCATATTTTCGTAACATATTCGAAGTAGAATAAAATAATTTCTAATAGTATAAATTAAAATTTAATAAAAAATCAAATTTATTTAACATATCGATGGATTATATTATTATACATATATAATGTATATGTTCTACTTGAAATTAAACGGGCATTCTAAAACTATATATATATATCATATTTTCGTAACATATTCGAAGTAGAATAAAATAATTTCTAATAGTATAAATTAAAATTTAATACAAAATCAAATTCATTAACACATATTTGATTGTACAGTTACTATAACGGATAACATATCCATGGATTATATTATTATCTAGTATCTACAACCCAATAATACATCTCTAAATAATTGTATATATTAATTATAATAAACATGTATACATATGTGTAATATACATAATTAGTATTACACTAGTTTGTATTTATAAATTATTTTCGTATTTTATTATATGGTATTTTGATTGACAGTTTAAGGCAAAGGACATTTGTCCTTGATTGCGGTCTAGTTTTATAATATATGTTGGTTAATTTTGATTGGCCGCTCTTATTTCGTATACACCATATATGGCTGCGACGCACGCCTCACAGCGTGCGTCGCATATAAATTTGAATATACAATTCCTATTGGTTGAATATGGCGGGGCCTCTATTGGTGATAATATATATATATATGGATTACTAGGAGGGGCCTATATCGCTCAAAGAGTATGTAAAAAGGTGAACAAGGTCCATTTTATGTATATCTTTTAAAATAATAAATTAATTAAAAATAAAAAGTTAACAAATTAATAATATATGTCATATGTATCACTGAAAAAAATTTCGTTTACAAATAATCATTATTTAAAAGGGGCCTCCAACGTTGCTTATATATTGGAAATATACACTGGGGCCTCGATCGGCGAAAATATCCCTCTATATATATATATATATATATATATATATATATATATATATATATACATATATTCATATTTACATATGTGTATAGATTACATATATATATATGAAAGTATATTTTCACTTCGTATTTGATATCTAAAATACTATTTGTATCATACTTCTATTGTTATTAGATCTATTATCTAAAACTAATAATAGATTTCTATAGAAACTGTAATGTATACATGCTTTAATATTCAACATTCAATATTAACATAGCTATGTTGATAAGTATTAGGATACACTATAGTGTACTAGTCTTACTTTATGGGTATAGTCTTACTTTATGATACGTGTGTTTATTTAGTGCCTAATAAGGAATATCCAAGGTGGTATATCTGAAGTAGTATACTATACAATAATCTAATATATGTATACATGAATATATGTATATATATATATATATATATAAATATATTCTATTATTGTATATTAGTATACTACTTCACATATACCACCTTGAATATTCATTATAAGGCACTAAGTAAATACACGTATCGTAAAGTAAGACTATACCTTACAACTAAGATCACGTGATCTACCGGTATTTATCCCACAGTAGGATAATAGCAGCATAATAGCATGACAAATTAATAGCAGCATAATATTTAATGGCAAAATAATAGCAGCATAATAGCGCAATGTAAACATTTTAGGCTATTATATATGCTATTATGTTGTTATTATGAGGCTATTACTGTTTACTGGTCTACTAAATACCCACGTGACGTATCTTCAGCCTATAGCTTACAACAAATAACACGTGTTCGACTGTTCCACAGTGTTATCCTCTGTTGCCTTGCCTTGCCGTGAACCCTGTTTATATGCTATTCTTAAGTATCTAATTATGAGTCATTATTAACATGCCTTCTCTATGAATCACCGTTAGTTGTCGTCTTGCTATATTACCACACATCTACTGTGACATACAACCTATTTGATATAAGCGCCGAAGAACTAGTTGAAATGTGACTAGTATTAGCTGCTAGTCATACACTCTCCTAGAATATATGTCCTATTTTAACATTACCTGCTACTATAGCATATATACCGAATTACTCTGTCTACTAACTTTACATTCACTATAGCTAATCAGGTATTACATCTACTGTACATGAATTACTGTATGTTATTGTTACTTTACTGATAGTAATACGTTATTTAATATATCGAGCGATCTCTCACATCAATATAATTGTTTGTGTTATTAAGTGTGACTATAGATATCCTAAATAAACTAGCAAATATATCTTGTTCGCTGTAGAGATAGATATTCACAGTTAACTGTGATTAATTAATACCAATAACATCATATCTTCAACACTTGTTATTTCATATTATCCGCTATCTACAATTGTAATCTGATATCTGTAAATCAAGAGTGATAATATGTCATACTTAATATAGAAAATAACTATAGAACAATAATTTATATCTATATATATTTTTTAAATAATTTATGGATTTATATATTATATAATTTTCGTATAGCGAAATTATCATCTACGTAAATCGCAAATCTAGATTCTCACTTTCCACCACCTATATATGATGATGATGATGATGATATTGAGTTTATTAGCACTAACATAGGGTCATGTAGACCCCTTCGCTCGTGCGGGAAGAAAATAATAATAAAATAATAGTAATACGATAATAATTTGATAATAAATACATTCAATATACAACGGAAAAACAATAATAAACAATATAAAGGACTATTATATACTACAGTCTGCATTGATATGGTGTAGTTATATATATATATACTACAGACTGCATTGATATAGTATAGTGTTATATAATAATAAGATAATAATAATACAATAACAATTTAATAATGATATAAATTTAAATATATATATATATATATATATATATATATATACAAGTTATTTATTCTAACATATATTTACATATATTTATTCTTAGTGTTATCTGAATGTATGTTATTATTTCTAAAATGACTTTTTTGAAAGATTTTTTAAAAATTATTTTATTTACCAAACCATCGCTAAAAATAATGTACCTCTAATTTATAGGGCGTTCATATCAATTCCGTTTAGTGTACATATTTCCTATAGCTTCAATCAGTCACATTCAATAATCACATTTATAACGTGTACCTCATGCATAGCGATAGAAGTAACTTTCTATCTAGCTATACATGTATATTACGTGATAATAACTCAACATGCAATTATCACAACATTTAGTGCGCTTTCCAAAATATATATGTAGAAACATAAATATTCAATATATATTCGTAAAATACATAATACATAATACACGTACAATATCTGATGGTATATTTTAGTGTAGATATAAAACACAATATCATTAAAATTTCAAAATGGAAATATACATTAATATCAATTAATAAAATTTTATATTAAATTGAAAAATTATAAATTTAGTATTTATAAATTACCTAAAATTACATACATCTATAAATTACATAAAATTACATACACCTATAACAACGTGTTATAAATTAACTAATTATATATTAACTATGAGACTAACTTCACTTAAAAAGCTTTATAAAAAAGTCTTCCAAAGGAAGAAATATTTATTGGTTAGTTTAATTGCATATTTCCTATATATTGTTTTTTTTATTATTATTTTTATGGAGTCCTTTCATGCTACCTAGCAACTTTGATGAAGTTTTCACTTATAATCATACGGCTCTAACATAAATTTGAAGCGGCTATCGTGTAAATGTCTTTACATGCATGGTTTTATGCATCCATGGTTAAGAGTCTATCATTTATGTATACATAATTATATAATATCACTTCTAAATATCACTTTAAGACCTATTTTAATTGTCCGGACGGGTCTTGAGCTCGCGCGCGTCCTACTGATTGTATCCCAGTAAACCAAACTGTTAATATAATATGCTGAACATATGTAATAGTTAACATGTTGAACATATTCATTTGGATACAATTTTTATTGTTGTTGAACATGTTGCATTTTGATTATGTTGATCATATGTAAATTGTATAGAGTTGAACATGTTGCATTTTTATTATGTTAAGCATATGTAAAATGTATTGAGTTGAGCAGATGTCATATGTATATATTAAATTAAATTATTTATTAAATTAAAATTGTATTAATTATAATTTTCTTGCATCTCTTTCTTTTTTCTTTTACAAAATGTAAGTTGAGAGTGGATACATTTGTCTATATCTTTTATTACTGCATGTTAATGAATTTTTATATATAGCCTCTATGATATATATAATTATTAATATAAATATTAATTAATATATAACTAATATATAAAATATGGTATACATTTAAACTTTAATAAATATGAAGATACATATTTAACTTATATTTAACTTATAATACATGTATTTATAGTAAATTAATATTAACATAATATAAACTAACATATACATGTGTATATGTTTGTTTGGGAAAAATAAATGTATCCTCATTAACATAACTGAGAATAATAGCACCATACTTGTTTAGATGCAATATATTTAAAATAGAAGAAATTGTTTCCCCAATGTTGCATTCACATAATCTTGATAAAACTTCAACCTACATATAGGAATGTTAAAACATAGTATTATAGAATATATATATATGTAACAAAGTGAAGTTCGTTATATAAATTTCTTTCAGCAATGACTTGTATAATAACATAAATAATAATAATAATAATAATAATATAGTAATAATAATATTAACGACATAAATATAAACGATAACAAACATAAATGACAAAACGAATACAAATTTATACAAATAAAACATTAAATTACAAAATAGAAATATATACATAGCTATGCAATCAACCGAGCGTGAAGCATAAAACAATTTATGCATGCAGATATATTGATATTATGTAATGACCGAATTGAATTAAATTCAATTCGACATACATATATATATATATATATATATATATATATTACATTAATCGATATATCTGCAGACTTCCCTTTATAACATATATATAACACATATATGTGGTATACCTACATAAAACAACTTCAGATATTATATTGGATTTTTAAAATTATTGTATATGTTAACAATTATAATATAGTATATATAGTATAGTAATATAGTTAATATTTAATATACAAATATATGTAGACAAGTATTATAAGTAAGTAATTATTAATAAGTATAAATATATATAAATCAATTAATTAATTAAAAAATCCTAATTTATATGCATCAATGGATTAACTGAAACATTTATTCCTATAGGAATTATAATGAAATATATTATATTAATAAAATAATAAATATTTATATATATTATATATAATTATTTATTTTAATATTTATAATTCGTAATATAATATTATAAATGAATAGTATTAATTAATTAATTATAATTAATATTTATATAATATAATAATTAATATAAATATTATACAATATATTTAAAATGTTGACAACATTAGTTTCCTTATATTTACACTATATTCCTAATAGTTAATCATATACATGCTATTACATGGTTATGTAATATTTACATATATGTAATTATATATAATTTAATTATTTTACAAAAATGTTAAATTAATACGTTCAACATATTAAATGTGTATAGAGTTCAACATATGTGTAAATTGAACATGTTCAACATATTACATTTGTATATAGTTCAACAGATGTGTAAATTGAACATGTTCAACATATTACATTTGTATAGAGTTCAACAGATGTGTAAATTTTATGAGATTAACAGATTTCAATAAAAAAAATATACATTTTTTTTAGTAATTAAATATACAATGAGAGAATAATGTGATAAGATATATATATATTAATATTTATAAATTTATACAACATTTTGAATATATGACAATTCAAAACTAAGAAATGTTGAACTGATAACTATTAGGGGAGGGAATGTGGTATACTATAGTGGCCGATAATTAATATGCTTCAGAAGATTTTTAATATATCGATAAATACTGAATTTTAGGCTCTTATTTTTTTGAATTAACTAGAAATCATATAGTTCTAGAATACTGTGATTTCACTTTTATATATAAAGTGTTTATCCTAATAATATAAACGTTTGATTAGGTATTAAAAAAATCACTAAAATAAGGCAAGGCTCTAGTGGCCGCTATAGCGGAAAATAATAGTACCAGAAAATGCGATAGGTGTCTCGTAATGTATTCGATTTATATTTTTGTAATTATGTAATATTAAATAATTATATTTATTATGCATACGCACCTTATTTGATTCAATGATTTAATTATATATACACATACTCTTACATATAAATAAGCATAAATATATATAATATCATATAATCATGTTTTTTGTCAAAATTTGACAAAAAATGATTATATAATAAATTTGAATAATTAATAAATTATTTTAAAAAAAAATGTACTATATATTATAGATATTTGGATTATCTAATTATTGTATATAGAACTGTTTATCCTATCAAGCACCATTTAAGCGTTATTTAAAACGGCCACTACTCCCTCCTCGGCCACTCCCCCCTTCCCTCCCCTACACATATTCAGCATATTATATTAACAGTTTGGTTTACTGGGATATCTGACCTATTATCCACCATTATATATAGGCGTGTTCATTCTAGATTTACCGAATATATCTTGTTCGCTGTAGTGATAGATATTCACAGTTAACTGTGATTAATTAATACCAATAACATCATATCTTCAACACTTGTTATATCATATTATCCGCTATCTACAATTGTAATCTGTAAATCAAGAGTGATAATATGTCATACTTAATATAGAAAATAACTATAGAACAATAATTTATATCTTTATATAATTTTTAAATAATTTATGGATTTATATATTATATAATTTTCGTATAGCGAAATTATCATCTACTTTTATCATGATTCTCTTCGCAAATCTAGATTCTCACTTTCCACCACCTATATATACAAGTTATTTATTCTAACATATATTTACATATATTTATTCTTAGTGTTATCTGAATGTATGTTATTATTTATAAAATGACTTTTTTGAAAGATTTTTTAAAAATTATTTTATTTACCAAACCATCGCTACAAATAATGTAGCCTACCTCTAATTTATAGTGCACATCAATTCCGTTTAGTATACATATTTCCTATAGCTTCAATCAGTCACATTCAATAATCACATTTATAACGTGTACCTCATGCATAGCGATAGAGAGGTAACTTTCTATCTAGCTATACATGTATATTACGTGATAACAACTCAACATGCAATTATCACAACATTTAGTGCGCTTTCCAAAATATATATGTAGAAACATAAATATTCAATATATAAGATACATAATACATAATACACGTAAAATATATGATGGTGTATTTTAGTGTAGATATAAAACACAATATCATTACAATTTCAAAATGGAAATATACATTAATATCAATTAATAAAATTTTATATTAAATTTAAAAATTATAAATTTAGTATTTATAAATTACATAAAATTACATACATCTATAAATTACATAAAATTACATACACCTATAACAACGTGTTATAAATTAACTAATTATATATTAAATATGAGACTAACTTCACTTAAAAAGCTTTATAAAAAAGTCTTCCAAAGGAAGAAATATTTATTGGTTAGTTTAATTGCATATTTCCTATATATTGTTATTTTATGGAGTCCTTTCATCCTATCTAGAAACTTAGATGAAGTTTTCATTTATAACCATACGGCTCTAACATATATTTGAAGCCGCTATCATGTAAAGTCTTTTACATGTAAAATGTATGCATGCATGCATGGTTTTAACAGGAGTCAATCATTTATATAATATCACTTCTAAATATTATGTTAAGACCTATTTTAATTGTCCGGATGGGTCTTGAACTCGCGAGCGTCCTATATGACGCGCGCGTATACTGCTTGTATGTCTGACTCCTTATCCACCTACCCATGTTAATTCTAGATTTACCCATCTAAACAAATTATTATTTTGTCGATATCTACCATTAATATAATATGGATTAGGTATTCGTTCTTAACATATTAATATCTGAATATATTATATATTAATAATATATTATTGTAATAGCATGTATTTAAAGAATTATATTATCTATCTAATTACACGAATTAATTATTTATTAAGTACATTTCCAATGAATATTTATAAAATTTATTTTATAACCTTGGAGATTAGATGTAGTCCCAGCAAACATTTTTGAGTACGGTTTGGTTATTTTTGAGTACGAGTGAGTATTTTTGATCACAAACGAGTATTTTGATTATAAATGAGTATATTTGATTACAACCGTATACATTTATTTATAAAATTATATTTGTGTACAAAACGGTACGTCTGTACACAAATATAATTTAAAACAATTATTTGATACATTTGATTACAGTTGTACCGATTTGTACTCATAAATAATTATATAAATAAAAATAATAATATAAACGAGTATATTTGAGTACGACCGTAACAAGAATATAAACGAGTACAGACGTACCGATTTGTATACAAATATAATTTTAAAACAATTAGTTGTTACATATGATTACAGCTGTACCGATTTGTACTCAAAAATAATTATATAAATACAAATAATGATATAAATTCATTCTCTACCTAGGGTCATGACCTATATTTCTAGATTATGTGTATTCTCGTGTATATTAAATTATTCTATATATTTATCATTTTATCCATTTTTACGAATATGAGTTCAGAAAACAGTTCCTACATAATAAGGTTAAGCTATTATATTTATATATTTATGTATTATTATAATGTATTATTATATATACAAAATGTATTATTAATAAAAGTAAATTTAGTTTTAAATATTAATTTATATATAATTAAATATCGTTCATATTATTTAATATTTTTTCACATTTTTTTAATATTATTAATAAAATTATCATTAACAATAGATATTCTTGAGAAACATTACGGGAGTGGAGATATAAGGTCCGAGGCTATAAATATATCCATATATAAAGCATACAAATGCTTAAATGCATATCAAAATATAGAATTAAAGGTTACATTTTATTATAAATTATAAATCAATATATTATCTTTATAAATATGTATATATTTTTATATATATTTAGGATTTTTATATTTATATATACCTAGATGTTTTTGCAAATGTGGATTATGGTAGGCCTATATAGTATATACCCATATATTGTATGTATTCATATTGTATTAAATTGTATATATATATATATATATATATATATATATATATATATATATATATATACACGATTTACTATGTATATCTATAGATCTGTATACAGACAAACTTGCACCATTAACTTATATTTACATTTTAATATTTCGTAATAGTTTAGTTAAATATAGTTAAAACCGGCGCCAAAAAATCTATGACTAATAGTTTATTCAATATCGAAGCTCGCGCTTTCGTAGTTGAAACGCCCGCCTCTAGATATAGGCGTGTCATACTAGATAAACTAAGCCTATATATCATAGATTTATAGTTTACAAAACTATAAATCTATGCTATATATACTACGGACATGTATGTCCTTAGTATATACTACGTGTACAATATACATGTAATATATATATATATCTCTTTATATATATATATATATATATATATATATATATATATATACGTTATATACACACACACACACACACACATATATATATATATATATATATATATATATATATATATATATATGTGTGTGTGTGTGTGCATTTTGTTATGAAGTATATAGTTCTCTCTCTATATATATATATATATATATATATATATATTTTATATATATGTTATATATATAGAGAGCGAGATATATACTTTATAACAACATCGACACGCATATATATATATATATATATATATAGAGAGAGAGAGATATACTACATGTACATTGTACAGTGTACATTGTAAACGTAGTATATACTAAGGACATACATATCCGTAGTATATATATAGGCGTAATTTATCTAGTATGACACGCCTATATCTAGAGGCGGGCGTTTCAACTACGAAAGCGCGAGCTTCGATATTGAATAAACTATTAGTCATAGATTTTTGGCGTCGGTTTTAAACCACAACCTAAATATATATCTACTATAATATAAAGGTACCCTTAAAAATAAAGATGAACAGAACCAATACGACATATCTACTGGTGAAGATACGTCATAATATAATATTCTAATATAAATTCATAATAATAATTTATAAAAAATAAAATATATATTAACAATTCTACAGTATATTATAATTATTATTTATTTTTATTTATACACTTTTTACATGATATTTAACAAAAGTGTTTATAACATGGTAATATTAAATAAAAATAAAATTGTAATATATGCCTGTGAAATATTAAATAACAAAAAGTACTTTATAAATCATAGTAAATTATAAATAAATTTGTTTTTAATAATTTCTTGAATGGTGATGTCAATTCACAATATCGTAAGTCAATATTCAGCTCGTTCCCCTCTACAGGTGCCACTATACTAAATATTCTGATGTTGTGTTTCTTTCAATTTGTTGTAGATTATGTGATATATCACTCTCGTATGGACTTGAATGTGTCTTTATTAATTTTGTGTGGTATGTCCTTATGATGATATGCAATATGTGTAGTTACCAGTAATTTATAAATAATTCGGACATTAATTGGTAGTAGGTTGTTGTTGTCGCATTAGTTCAGTTATGCCGATCGTACTATTGATCTTAGTGGTCATTAATATATATATTAATATATATTATAATATATATATATTAAATATATATATTATAATATTCCTATTGATGATAACTTTATTTTATTTAAGCCTTAATAACTAGTCTTTTAATTAGAAATTTACATATATATTAAATATTATTGTTTTTCTTATAATTATGATATGCAATTGATAGTTGGCTGATTTGACTTGCGTTTATAAAACATATTAAGATTTATATCAATTAACACTCCGATATGTTTTACTTTTTATGTGATAGTTTGTATTATTTATTGGGAGATTATTTCCTTTGAAGTGAATATATAGAACTTATTTTCTGGATTTAATTTTAATTAATTACTATTAAACCATTCAGTAATCTCATTATTGTATTCATTTAATAGTTTTACTGTAAAGTCGTTTTCAGATGATATATAAGTTGTCATATGAGTGGTATTTTATTAGGTTATATTTATCACTGATGTTACACATGGGGATTATGTATAAATTACATATTATAGGACCCACTAGTCTGGGAATATTGTATTTTAAAGATCTTTCTGTTGATTTCAAGTTATTGTTGACTCTTTGTTTGTTTAGTATATATTGACTTATTTATCATTGTTTTGATATATATATATATATATATATATACTAGTAAATGTATACCGGTATATACTGGTATTTATGTGTACAAGTGTACCGGTATATACCGGTATTTATGTGTACAAGTGTACCGGTATATACCGGTATTTATGTGTACAAGTGTACCGGTACGTATGTACCGTTATATACCGGTATATACGAGTATTCTGGTAAGTTACTATACCGGTATTAGTGTCCACAAAATACCGGTATGGTAAGTTACTGTACCCGTAATTCGTACTCAAAAATAACCAAACCGTACTCAAAAATGTTTGCTGGGGTATTATCATTCTATTATTAATTAAGTATTATAATAATGTAGAATATGCATAACTTTCATAACAAATCAAGGTTATATTCATAAATAACCCTGGTTAAATTCATTATGTTGTCAAACAATAGATAATTATCCTAGGATTTGAAAATATGATATATTTCAATGATATAATATTAATATAGCTATATTAATATTATATCATTGAAATATATCATATTTTCAAACAATGCATAACTATCCTATATTAATATCAAGGACATGTCCTTATTAATATTATCCTCCATCGGATTATCCTATAGGAGACTTATCCTATAGGGGACGTGAGCCTCACGTCGTGAGGGGGTTTTGGGCGATACAATTTAGCCCTCGCCATAGTAGTCAGTACTCCGTGAATATTAAATATTAGTATTTAAATTTTAGATTATGTATTAAAAAGATGTTAATATACTAGATAGCTATCTCGGATATGTATTTCATTATATCGAATTTATGTATTATCAATTCTAATAATACTAGTAAATATCAGTCAAATATGATACGTGAGGGGGTTTTGGGCGATAGTTCCGAATGTGTTAATAGGTGTCGCCCTATGTACTCAAAAATTAAATTTGGCATTTTAATAAACTTTTTCGGATATTCGTCATAATTCGATGACAAATATACAACACACGCAATATATAAAATATTATAATGATTTTATAATACTTTATATTACTTTGTATTACGTTTTTGATATAGTTACGTGTTTATATATTTACTAATCAAATAAATTACGAAATATAATAAATTAAATAAAGAATATTATGACTTGTATTTATGACAGAGCTTTATGAAGATATAAATGAATATATCAGAAATCTAGAACTCCGGTAAGAAATTAAATATATATATTTTTATATATTATATATCATATATCATATATTATATTATATAATTTATATGTAATGTATATATATATATATATATATATATCATTTATTAAATCACATTATTATGAAAGTTACATATCATTATGATATAATAGCAATTTATATTGTATTTATGTAAGTATATTGCATATACATATCATATAAATATTAAATATATTATTATCAAAGTTATCATATTTAGGTAATGACAGCGTATATATACTTAGCGTATACGCTATTATCATTATAGAAGCAATGTTGCTTATCAATTAAACCGTTATTAACATGATAATTATCATTATAGATAATAGTAATAAATAAATAATAATGTTATACAATCAATTATACAATTAAAAAAATAAAATATATAATAAATATTTTATTATATATTTTATTTTTTTATATTATATATGTAACCAGTAAGTCATACTAGTATAACATAAATACATTATTAAATTATAATTAAAATCTAAGAAATACATCAAGAATTAATATAACATAAACTAAAATATAATATAGAGGAAATAAATAGGAGATAACCAACATTTAAAACTAAGAAACAAGAGAACAAAATAAATAAATATATTCAATACAATATAGGTTACTAATTTCGAATGTACATACATACAAATATACACACTCGCACACACATATATACATATACACATACACATATACATATAACTATATACATATACATATACATACATACACATATACACATACTTATATTTAAATTAATTTGATAATTCACATTTTACTAAAGTAATTTATTTAATGTAAACAAATGTAAAAATAAAATAAAAACTAACAAAATCATAAAATTATATACAATAATTTGTATAATGTCAGTTTGTTATAGTGTCATAATTTAATCTAAGGACAGTATTTTTTATAATGTCAAATAAATATAATAAAAATTTAAATAATATATACAAAAATATTTTCCTAAGTCAAATAGAATAAGTATAATATATATTAAATATATATTATTTTATATATATAATATTTATTTTAAGATTTAAAAAAAATAATGATAAGGAATGGGACTTTCTTATATCTATACTTAAAGCATTCCAAAGTTTTTGTCCGAGTGTAAGTAATTACTTAAGGTATTATTCATATAATTATATTTAAAATAAGGTTGAATAAAATCACATTAACTCCTGTTATTAAATATTTTGTAGTCGTCAATTTAAAATAATAGCATCATCCTAAGGATGGCACAATTTATACATGTAAATGCTAGTCTTGTACTTATAAATATCATAAAGATAATGTTATATTTATATAATAATAATAATTTAATTTCCTATAGTTAACTCAGCTCAGCTCAGAGAACATTATTAAGGTGGACAATTTGAGTCGTCCTAGTAGAAATGGTTTTTATTTATTATTGTCCATATTATTTATTTATTTATTATCCATTATTGATTACTATTATATATATATATATTAATTTCATTATGTATACAAATATGTATTCTGATATTAAAATTCATTGAATATAGATTTAATTATACATACTTTTTTTAGAATACCATTTTTATATACAACTGATTTATAAAGAATGTGACATGTATTAATTTGATACATTTAACATGAATAGAAATAATTAAATTATATATATTTATATTTTATAACAAATATATTTAACATTTATTCAACAGTTTCTTAAAATATACAATATATATTTGTATATATTTATATATTTGAAATTAATAATTTGTATTCAATTATTATTTTATGATAAAAATGTCCTATAGTTATAATCAAGTATTATCAAATCGATTCAGAAAACATCAACCTTGGCTAATCTATGAGATTCTCATAAAAATGGTTTGAATTTAAAATATTAAAATATTAAATTCATTAAATATGCATATATATTATATACAAGGTATATTATACATATATTAGGATATTAAAATACATTTAATTATAATTTAATTATATGTATTTTTTTTATAAATAATTAATTGATAAATAATGTAAATACTTTGATGAATTTAACATGAATAGAAATAATTAAATTATATATTTACTAGCATAAATTATATATTATAATCATAGATTTATAGTGTAAAGTTTACATTGTAAACTATAAATCTATGATTATAATATACATGTAGTTTAATTAATAACAATTTAATTATAATATATAAATTTATTTATATAAAAAAATATATTTGATAACATTATTTCTCAAAATATAAAATATATATATATATATAAATTTGAATTACATTATTATTCTATGTCTATATAATGTGTGCATATATACATATATGTTATATGTAACCATAGATTTATAGTTTACAATAATAATGTAAACTATAAATCTATTTATGTAACTATAGTTATATACTAATAATGATTTAATTTTCTACAGTTAGCTCGGTTCAGAGATCATCAACCTGCATTGCAGATCCTGCAGGTGGGCTAAATCATGTTCCTCTTGTTAACATGGTTTTTACTTACTTATGAAATATTAAGATTAAAATATATTATATGTATTTAAAATATTAATATGTATCTGGTATACATTTAATTTAAATTTATATATTTAAATACTTTAATAATTAATTATAAATACATTATTTATACATAATATGAAATATAGGTAAATGTTATAAATTTTATTAATTTAACATGTATAGAAATAATTAAATTATATATTTACTAGCATAAATCATATATTATAATATACACGTAGTTTAATAACAATTTAATTATAATATATAAATGCATTCATTTATAAAAAAAAATATATTTGATAAATTATTTCTCAAAATATACAATATACATATATAAATTTAAATTAAATTATTATTCTGTCTATATAGTGTGTGCATATATACATATAACTATAGTTATATAATACTAATGATTTAATTTTCTACAGTTAGCTCGGTTCAGAGATCATCAACCTGCATTGCAGATCCTGCAGGTGGGCTAAATCATGTTCCTCTTGTTAACATGGTTTTTACTTACTTATGCAATATTAAGATTAAAATATATTATATTTATTTAAAATATAAATATGTAATCTGATATACATTTAATTTAAATGTATATATTTAAATACTTTAATAATTAATTATAAATAAATTACTTATAATGTGAAATATAGGTAAATTTTATAAATTTTACAATTTTTACATTAATAGACTTAATCAAATTATAAACCTAAATAAATATATTTTAAGAAATAATTTCTAAAAATGTATTATGAATATATTAAAAATTAATATTTTTACTAAATAATTATTATATTATAATAATGTTTATATAATGTTTAAACATTTATATAATAATAAATTTAATTTCCTATAGTTAATTCAAACCGATTCAGAGAAGATCAATCTGGGCTAGTCTATGAGATTCTCATAAAAATGGGTTTACTTCACATATTTCACTTTCAATATTAAAATATGTGTAATAAAATTAATTCTCAAAATGTAAAAAAAATATTTGTAAAATTATTATAGAATAAGTATATGTTAATTTAATATTATCACATAATATATATATTCATATTATTAAAATTAAATTCATATTAATATATACATTTAATAAATGTCATTTATTGATATTTTAATATAACTATTATATTATAACTAATTAATTCTCCATTAGGTAAAAGAAAGGATTATACAGCTGTTATCAAGGATCTCAGTATAAGCTAAATGTGGAAGATAAATAAATACTATGTCAAAAAAATATATATATATATATAACAATTAAAAATAAAATAAAATGTTATATAATTTAATCTTACTATGAAATCATATCTTACTATGAAGTCATCTGTTTAATTTAAACTATGATAAATATAGTTACTATATATAGTACCATGCATTATGCATGATACACATTAAATTAAATTTGTGAATTTAAATAAATTTATAAAAAAAATTACATTTATTTTATTAATTGTATATATGAACATATGATAATCAATATAATTATATCTGAATAAATCACTCATGTATATTTTATTATATTATATATATGAACACAGGATAATCATTATAATTATATTTTAATAAATAATTCATATTTATGTATATTTTATGTATATATTTATAAAGTATTTATGAAATATTTATAAATCAATTCATTTTATATATGTGGCTGTATTTTTTATTACATACAAATAATTGTTTTTTTTTTTAATTCACTGTTAATATTGAAAGAATATATTAATTTATTAACTACATTTTACATAAAAAAATAATTATTAACTATATAAATTGTATGTAGACTATAGTCTAGACTATTTATATTCTAGAATATATTGTAATACTATTTAATAAATTATATATGAAATTACTATTTAATAAATAAAATTATATTTTAATAAATCTCTTGTTAATGTATTATTATTTATGAAATATTTCAAAATCAATTAATTATATACTATTCAGGTATATATTAATGTATTAAATAAATACTAGACAAATAGTTAATATATTAATTTATAATTTAAGAACAATTTATAAAGCTATTTTTGTAATCTTATTGTTAAATTAAAAAATTATATATTAATTTAATGTATTATGAAATAACTGTATATAAATAGTTAATATATTAATTTATAACTATATGATAACTATAAAAATAAAATTACTATTAATAAATAATATATGTTATATATATATATATATATATATACATAAATAATTACAAATCATTAATCCTGTGATTACTCATCTGGTAAACAGTGTAAAATATAACATTATTATACTTTTCCATTATAAATATATTTATATAATGTGGGCTAATCTATGTATAATATACAGTTTCACTAAATTCAACATATATGACTAGATTATGAGTAATTTATTATAATTTTGTTAGAATAATAATTATATTTATTATGTATTTTATGTTGTATAATATACAAACCCATCAGTTGCATTTAGATTGATTTGTATAGTTATAATTATAGTTACATGTATTTTTAAATAAAATAATAATAATTAAATATATATAATTAATAATATCTATAGAATATTTTATTATTTATAATTTCACAAATTAATTATATTTTATGAAAATAAATAATTATCTTGTATATTCATGCAGTCCTATATATTACTGAATAATCATATATATATATATATATATATATATATATATATATATATATATATATATATATATATATATATATTATGATAAAAAGATTTAATATTTAGATAATTCCGATTACTAAATAATCAATTATATATATATATATATATATATATATATATTATGATAAAAAGATTTAATATTTAGATAATTCCGATTACTAAATAATCAATTATATATATATATATATATATATATATATATATATATATATATATATATATATACAGTCAAGTCATGCTTAATCAGACCAACAAGGAACAAAAAAGTTTATGAGACATATAATTATTCTTTAATCTATTTACATAGAATTAAACTAGAATCTATAAATAATTCCGAGTTAGCGGTAATTTATGTGTTCAATGTTTTAACATTAGGTTATTTAAAATAGGGACATTAATATGTTCATGATATCATATAGGTTATATACAAAACCAATAACCTATTAGATAATATTTATTATATATTTTTTACAAATGTATCTCAAAGACATAATTATTAAACACATTTACATATATAAATATACCGTATGAAATTATAAAATGTAATTATAAGTATACCATAAATATATATATATATATATATATATATATATATATATATATAAAACATACAAATAAGTATATATAAATAAGATATATATATTATTATTTTATATTATATATATATATATATATTTTTATATTATATTATATTTATATATATATATATATATAAGATATACATTATAATTGTATATAATATTTGCACAATCTATATAGTACAATTAATACAATTTATTAATTGTATAGTATGCAATGTATATCATCTTACACCATTCAATGGAACGAGCGCAATTTGTATATTATTTAGAGAATTTAATTATGCAAATTTTTGATCGTTGATTGGTCGATTAATCGCCCAAAACCCCCTCATGATACCCTACAAACAATTTATGTTAAAAGTACATGGATTCAATGAAGATGGTACATATGTATATACGGCTACAACATAATATACGTAGATACCATGTAGAATCTATGTAGTTCCATCAACATATTATGTAGATTTTATGTAGAAAAAGCTGACAATTTATCAACATAACTGTCTACATAATTTCTACATGGTTTCTACACTCATATTATGTTGCTAGTTACACGATTTAGACATAGATTCTACATAGCTTCTACATTCATATTATGTTGCTGGTTACACGATTTAGACATAGATTCTACATAGCTTCTACACTCATATTATGTTGCTAGTTACACGATTTAGACATAGATTCTACATAGCTTCTACATTCATATTATGTTGCTGGTTACACGATTTAGACATAGATTCTACATAGCTTCTACACTCATATTATGTTGCTAGTTACACGATTTAGACATAGATTCTACATAGCTTCTACATTCATATTATGTTGCTGGTTACACGATTTAGACATAGATTCTACATAGCTTCTACACTCATATTATGTTGCTGGTTACACGATTTAGACATAGATTCTACATAGCTTCTACACTCATATTATGTGGCTGGTTACATGATTTCGATATAGATTCTACATAGCTTGTACTAGTAAATTCTACATTCATATTATGTTTATTATATATAAAATTTAACTAATCAAATCATGGAGAGACCACATAACAAATAATGAGTTCTAGGCAGCATTCCAAGAATAACCGATACAATACGCGAACAACGACTGAGGTACTCCGGTCACTGCTGGAGAAACATAAGTGATTGAAGTATTACATTGGAACCCACTACACAGACGACGGTCTTGAGGACAGTGAAGTAAGGACAGTGAGTCTTGAGGACAGTGAAGACATACTTATTTGTTTACGTATATATTATATGAAAATAGAAATAAAACATTACATCATTTAAACATTTATTTGGTTTAAGTCTTTTGTTAGACCTATGCCACAATAAATCTCCAATTGCCTGGCCAATATCGTTGGTCGAAACTTCGATTGGGGAAATCTTCTCATCTATTTAAGAACTTTAACCACCATTCTTAAGTACTTAGTTCAGACTGTAATAAATATATTAAAAAATAAATGTAATATTTATTAGATAATAATTAATAAATAATGTTATCTTTTAATTATTTATGAGGGGCTTTTAATTATTTATTAAAATATAATTTTTTCTATGGAAATAGTTAATTAATAATAGTAAAGAAAATAAAATATAAATAATTTTATATTATGGAGATCTTTTTAATTTGTATAATTTAAATTATTTATCATTACAGATAATAACTAATTGAGGTATATATTATAGTTCATTCATACTAACATTACATAATTCATCTTGTAGTATTGAGTACATTGAAATCGTCTCATCTTTTAAAGATACTTTAACCACCATTCACGATTATGTTGAATCAGACTGTAATAAAGATAATAGTTGTAATATTTAAGACTTTTAATTATTTATAAAAATATAATTTTTTATTTGGAAATATTTAATTATAATTAATAAATAATTGTATACATGAGGGCTTTACATTTGTAGATATAATTATTAACTGGAGGGATTTATTAAGAAAGACATGTTATTTATAAAAATATTTTGTTTTGGAAATTATTAATTATTAGGTTTTTTGATTTATGTATACATTTTTTTTTAATATTTAATAAATTAGTGGATATTATATTATATTATTATTATGATATTATTATATTATGATATTATATTTCAAAAAATATTATAAAATATTTTTATTAAAATGTATAAATTTTTTTTTATAAAATGTCAACAAATATTTTAAATATATTTCAAAAAAATTCTCATTATTTATGAGGGGCTTTTAATTATTTATTAGTAAATAAAATAAAATATAAATAATTGTATATTATGGAGGGTAATTTATCGCTTCAGTAAGATAATATTAGAAAACATGTAATATAATTCAATAAAAAAAAAATTAACTTAATTCGTAAAATATTGAATAGTCAATATGACTTTTAATTTTAACATAGGATTGATAGGAAATCTTATAATGGAGTAGATACAAAATTAATTCAATACATTTTTTAATATATTCCTATTAATGAATTTTGTCATATGATATATATGTACTAGAATTAAATATTATTAACAGAATAGCTGACATTTTTTTTTTTAAATAATAATTTCTTTATAATTTTATCATTTCTAGGATTAAACTTTTTATGTTTATTATTTATTGAATATTTTTGGTTTTTTGTTTTTAATCAAAAATAAAATTAAGATCAAGTTTATTTTATTCTTAATAAATGTATAATATATATTTACTGTGTGATTATAAAAAAAAATGTGTTCAAATATTTTTCTAGGAATAATTTGAATTTTAATGATTTCTATAGAAAAAATAAATATTTTCAAGGAAAGATGAATAAAAAATGTCTACGACCTAGTCAATTTTATTTTTTTTTACCATAATATAATTTTAATTATCATTGAGATGAATGCAATAAAAACATTTTTATATTATATTTTTTTCTAATTTAAAAAAAATAAAAATATTTTTAACTATACAAAATTTAAAATCTGATTTTGTTAGATCCATATTTTGAATTAAATATACTTAAGTCTCTTAAATGCATATTAAATATATAAATAAAGTAAAAGACGATATCATTTAATTGGTTGTCAAGGTAAAACTAAAGATAAATAAATGTTACGCATGCGCAGTAAATTTAATTATAAAACAAATATTTTTCCTATAAAATGTTATTAAACATCATATTGACAACTCAATTGAGTATAACACAATTTGTAGTTGATACACTACTGTTTATATATATTATATGTTTATAGTTTTTACTGAAGCAACATATTTAATGACTGACGAGCCACCCTAATGGAGGGATATTTAATTTGTATAAAGATATAATTTAAATTATTTATCATTACAGATAATAACTAATTGAGATATATATTATAGTTCATACATACATACATAGTTCATTCATACTAACATTACATAATTCATCTTGTAGTATTGAGTATAGGGAAATCTTCTCATCTTTTAAAGATACTTTAACCACCATTTCGATTATGTTGAATCAGACTATAATAAAGATAATAGTTGTAATATTTAGACTTAATTATTTATAAAAATATAATTTTTTATTTGGAAATATTTAATTATAATTAATAAATAATTGTATACATGAGGGCTTTACATTTGTAGATATAATTATTAATTGATGAGGGATTTATTAAGAAAGGCATATTATTTATTTTAAAAAAATGTTTTGTAAATTATTAATTGTTATTTTTTATTTATGTAGAAAAATATATTTTTTTAATATTTAATAAATTAGTGGATATATATTTCAAAAAATAATTTAAAATATTTTTAATAATACATTTATAAATTTTTTTTATAAAATATCAAAAAATATTTAAAATATATTTCAAAAAAATTCCCATTATTTATGAGGGGCTTTTAATTATTTATTAATTAGTAAATAAAATAAAATATAAATAATTTTATATTATGGAGGGCTTTTTAATTTGTATAAAGATATAATTTAAATTATTTATCATTACAGATAATAACTAATTGAGGTATATATTATAGTTCATTCATACTAACATTACATAATTCATCTTGTAGTATTGAGTACATTGAAATCGTCTCATCTTTTAAAGATACTTTAACCACCATTCACGATTATGTTGAATCAGACTGTAATAAAGATAATAGTTGTAATATTTAAGACTTTTAATTATTTATAAAAATATAATTTGTTATTTGGAAATATTTAATTATAATTAATAAATAATTGTATACATTGGGGCTTTAAATTTGTAGATATAATTATCAATTGATTTATTAAGAATGTTATTTATAAAAATATTTTTTTTTTGGAAATGTAGAAAAATATATTTTTTTTAATATTTAATAAATTAGTTAAATAAATATTTAAAAATATTAAAAAATATTTTTAATAAATGTATACATTTTTTTAATAAAATGTCAAATAATATTTAAAATATATTTCAAAAAATTCCGACAAAATATTTCAAAAAAAGCGTAGTGAAATCAAATTTATTTTTCGTGTTTTTATTGATCGCGAGGTACGAATTTTAAAATTCTAACAATTAAGGTGAAAATGGTTCAATACATTTTTTAAAATGTAGTTTTAAACAAAATATTAATATACATTTTTAATAAATCATTGCATTATTTTAAATCAATATATATATATACATATATAAAATGTATATTATACATATACATATATTTATAATAAACAAATTAAATTGTAATAATTTTCATATTTATTCAAATATAATTAATTTTTTTAAAGTTAATTCTATTTCTTACAAAAAAAACATATATGTATTTTACTTTTTATTTGGTAAACTATAAACTATATCTATAAACTATAAACTATATCTATGCAAATAAACATTCAAAAATATTGTAGTTGTCACTATATATATATATATATATATATATATATATATTGATTATCTGATGATGAATATATATATATATGAATATATTTATGATTTTTAAAAAAAATACCGGAATAATTTAGATTATTATATATATATATATATAAATATATAAACTAACGAAATTTTATTATTGACGCTCTTGTCTTCATAAAAGGTATTTTTCCATTCATTCCAGATTTGGAGAAGAGACTCCATAATGAGTTATTCCCAATAGCCTTCATCATATAAGCCAGTGAAAGGGACATATTTGACACTGTTCTAACTATGTCAAAAGTATTCACCTGAATAAATAAATGTATTATAAAGTATGATATCATAGTTGGTATTCACCTATACACATATTACCACATGCAATGCTATTACATTATACCATAGCATAATAGCTATAAAGGATAACAATAATGGAGTATACATTAATTTAATTCAGTATTATTATATAATATACTCATAATTATCATATGATATATGTCATAGTTTGCACATATATATTATTACACATCTATATATGTATAATTCGGGGACAAATGATATTATAGAATTATTAAGGGGTGTACACACCGCGAGCAACGAGTGCCGGCACTCGGTGCTAGCACTCGTTGCCAGCAAGTGCTAGCAACAATTATTTTAGGGTGTACACACCGCGAGCACAATTTGTGCTAGCATATATTATGCTAGCACAATTTATGCTAGCACAAATTATTTAGGGTGTACACACCGCGAGCAACGAGTACTAGCATCACAGAGCTAGAGAGAAAGGCTTTCTATCTAGTTCTGTGGCTAGCACTCATTGCCAGCATTATGCTAGCAAACATTATATATATATATATATATATATATATATATAATTATATACATATACTTATATTATTATATTATATATATATATATATATTATATACATATATATAATTCTTAATATATATATATATACATATTATTATTATATATATATATATATATATATATATATATATATATAATTATATATATATATATATATATATATATATATACTCATTAATTATTATATTATATATATTTATATATATATATATATATATAAGTGTATGTGTATGTATGTATGTATGTATGTGTATGTGTGTGAGAGTGAGTGTGTGTGTGTGTAGTACACATACACACTGTGTACTATATAATAATACAACTATGGATATTCGTTATATATATATACATAGAGCTAGAGATAAATATTCTCTAGCTCTATGTATATATAAATCGTAAGTAGGTCACTACCACAATGCAATGCGTTGTTTACTATTCCGGTAACGAGTACTGCAAAATTCAACCTGCTGAATTTACTAGATTTTACTGGCACTCAGTGCTAGCACTGGATACTAGCAGTTTGCTCGACGATGCTAGCACTTTGTGGTGTACACACCGCGAGCGTAGGCGAGCGCCAGCGTTCTAGCATCGTCGAGCACAAAGTGGCTCGCAAATAGAACATTTAGCGAGCCACTTTGTGCTAGCACGCTGGCGCTCGCCTAAGCTCGTGCGCGCTCGCGGTGTGTACACCCCTTTAGAAATGATATTATATATATATATATATAAATATGTATATACACACACACATACATAAATATATACATACTCATAATGACATATGCATATATTCTATATATAGAACATATCACTATATTGATAATTAATAATTTAAAATAAAACTATAATTTAATAATATAATCCTATTATCTAAAGCTAAATTGTCCTTAATTGATTTTAAATATGCAGATTGAGATTTAGTTATAAAATAATGAAATTTAATATCACTTAGTGTTTTAATTAATAGTATACAATCCTACTATCATCTTTATAATCAAATTATCTAAATAAATAAATTAAATAATCACTAATAATATCTACACTAGGACAGTCATTACAATTCTTTAACATACAAGTTCTATTTTCTATATTACAGGCTCATTTTTCTAATAATTCCTTATAATTTATCTTATGGGGTAGAACATTTAACATTAATTTAACGTTTTGGTGAATTACACATACTCAATGAATTCCTTCACTATTTACTGATCTACAATTAATTTATTATATTTTATTTCTGTACATTTATAGTTACTTTGGGAGTCAATACAAATGGAACATTTGTCCATTTAAATATAATTTGTAGAGTAGATATGTATATATTGAATTGTTATAGATTAAAGAAGTAGCACAGATTTTCCGAAGGAAAGATATAACACTTACGCGAAATCGTGTAATTCAAATTTGTATACAAAATACCCTGGTGCCACCTATAGCGGGTTACTTTTAGGAACTATGCGTTGTTTATAATGTAAATTCGTATATAACTATACACCTTTAAAATGTTAAATAATATGCCTTAAATTAATATTTATATGATGACAACTAAGTGTTCATTACTAATATATAACAAACAAATATGATATTTATGTTTTAAATGCTATAAGTATATATTTAGTAAGTAAAAGTTAATTTATATTGCATGTAATTTAATAGAGCAATGAAAACATTGTTGTATGCAAACAGAGCCGAACCTAAATCTATTTCAGTGATTTCGATACTACTGCTAGCAGCGGTTGGGGATATTACTAAATTACGTTGCATGCATAGGGAGTGTTATATCTTTGCTTCGCAAAATCTTTGGAAGTAGTGTACAATATATGAAGGCATGTCACAATGCACTTCATACTACATTTTACAGTTTATAATGTAAATATATAGGCAGCATATGGTCTATTAATAGTGTAGTGCATAGATTTCAATTCCTTGAATCAGTTTTTAATCCTGAATTCTACATTGAATACATTGAATACATTGAATAAATCTGTTTTTTTTTATATTGTAAATACAAAAAAAAACAGATTTATTCAATGTATTCAATGTATTCAATGTAGAATTCAGGCTAAGACTATTAATAGACCATATGATGCCTATATAATATTATATTTATAATGTATGTATTTATGTGTATAATATAAACTGTATATGTATGTGTATATGAGTATATATATGTGTATGCTTACTATATTGATTATCTGATAATGACACTATTTACATATTTAAAATAATAAAATCCAGTTACATTTAGATCATTAATATATATATAGTTATAAACTAACTAAATATTTATATCTCCATTCTGTTTTTCATGAAGGGCATTTTGCTATTCATTCTTGATTCGGAGAACAGACTCCATAGAGTTAGTACTGATAGCCCTCACCATGTATAACACTGGAAGTGAAATCTTTGATACAGCTCTTATTGCAACTGAATAAATAAAATTATTATGTTACTTTGAATATTATATTTTAAATTAGACATTTTACATTTAAATAGACATTTTACAATTTAATTTATTACTTGCATTTATTTATAGTTATTAAACAGTATAAACATTATTTTTTAATGTTAATATAATATATAATTTTGTGATACTAATAATATTTTATTAGTTTTACATATTTGTTCTTTATTTTTGTTCTTACAATAATAAAGTTTCACTACCTTGGTAAATGCACATAATGAAAAAAATATCATAATTATCCGGCTAATTTTTTTGCTATATGCAAAAAGTATATGAATAAATTATGATATAATATTTGTATAAATATAATTATATATATAAGTGAAGAGACAATATAGGTGGACATATTTTAATAATAAATATATAATATATACTTTGAAATAAATTATATTAAAAAAAAACTAATCATAATAATGTAGCTTTATATATATATATAATGTAGCTTTATCTGTATTTTACAAAAATAAATGTATCATTGAATATAAATTGTATATAAAATGATCTTTTAATGAGGCTTTGTACTTACTAGTATTCTATTAACATGTAAATGCATGTATTGTATGCACACTGATGTACCTATTTAAATAGTATATCATGTGGACATTATATCAGTTTTATATGATATCATCCTTTTGGGATAACATATAAATTTTAATTAATTTTGATATATAAATTATACATATATTTATAATTTTTTGTAAATATTAATATCAATTCATTTTTTATATATTTAAAAATTACATTAATTATGGATTTATTCTCAGGAATTATTAAATAATTTCTTTATAATTAAAAATGATATTAAATATATTAAAAATGTACTATGTAATAATTTGTTATACTAATTTTATATATTTAATAATTTCTAAGAATAAATAAATAATTAATGTAATTTTTAATTATATAAAAATTAATTGATTTCATTATTTTCAAAAAATATATAATATTGAAAAATACATCATATTAATGTAAACTAATTATGATTTACAATATATTTATATTATATATTTTAAGGGGTATCCCACTACTAGTATATTCGGCAAATTGCCGGAAATATAGTAACTTTAAAGGGGGTACCCATTACAACTTTATAGAAAATCATTTTAAAGTTACAATATTTCCGGTAATTTGTCGGAAATACTTGTAGAGGGATACCCACTTAAAATATACAATATAAATCATAATTAGTTTAAATTAATATGATATATTTTATCTTCAATATTATATATTTTTCTTATACATACTATTAATTTTAATATATAAATTATTAATAATATTACTATTTTTTGTATATTTGATAATTTACTTTAATTCATGTTGAACATACAAAAAAAAATTTCTGTAATTTTGTTAGTTGAATGAGTGTATTATATATTATATGAAATGCTTCGCAAAATTGTTGTGTTCTTGGAAAATATTCTACGATTAAATTGAATTTTATAATTCTTATATTATATATTCTTGGTTATACGCTATTACGATTTGTCATTTTTGAAACTTGTATCCAGTTAATCCTGTATAATTATCACTATCCTCTATATATTTATATACTATTTCATCAAGTTCGCCTTCATTAAAATATCAAAGTTTACTTTAAATTATATAGCTTACTTACCATAAATTGTGATTAAAAAACTATTTAACCATATGTCTTATGGCATTTCTCATGCACTAATTTATTGTATAGTTCACATAACTAAAGATTAAATCTATTTTAAATAATGTCATATGGATAATTACTTTGTACAACTCTGTTATATAAGTAATGTTTGCATATATACAATATTATAGTAAAAATTCTTATATTAAATAATAAATGATTACAATATAAAGTTATATCAAAGATTTTGCGAAGCAAAGATATAACACTCCCTATGCATGCAACATAATTTAGTAATATCCCCTGCCTCTGCTAGCAGTAGTATCGAAATCACTGAAATAGATTTAGGTTCGGCTCTGTTTGCATACAACAATGTTTTCATTGCTCTATTAAATTACATTCAATATAAATTAGCTTTTACTTACTAAATATATACTTATAGCATTTAAAACATACATATAATATTTGTTTGTTATATATTAGTAATGAAAACTTAGTTTTCATCATATAAATATTAATTTATAGCATATTATTTAATATTTTAAAAGTGTATAGTTAAATATGAATTTACATTATAAACAACAAATAGTTCCTAAAAGTAACCCGCTTATAGGTGGCACTGGGGTATTTTGTATACAAATTCGAATTACACGATTTCGCGTAAGTGTTATATCTTTCCTTCGGAAAATCTTTGGTTATATTATAATATTTATATAAAATGTATAATACACATGAGTTTATAATATACACATATAATATATATATATATGAAATATATAAAAAAAATTATAATTATGTAAATAGAATTATATATATAAATACAATATTATATATGATATGTCACTCCCATCTAAATATAGATCATAGTTACTAATTTTAATTGAAATATATATTGCAAGCAATATGCATATCAGGAAGTTAAATATACACCTATATATTTAGGTCATACAAATTACGATATTTTCAAGTTTTATCATACTTAGTAATTTGATTAATTAATAACATTATGTACATATATTAGGTTATTCTTATTAATATTAGTGAATATATATGTACATTATATAATATAGAAATAACATTTATATACTTGGATTCACATTACATTTATTATATTAAAATGAACAATTCACAGCCTCATTTATTTTGATTATTATACGTCATTTATATTTCAAATTACTAAACCTATCTAAATATTTCGATTTTTATTGTCCTTTGTAAATCTAAATGTTTGTTTATAACTTAAATAGAATCCAAAAGTTATGAAATAATTATCAATTATTTAACTATATATAATATAAAATAAAAATTGAATAAAATATTTTTTAAATTTAAAATTCAAATATCCCAGAATTTATATTTGGGATCCTACTATGACGTCACAGTTCATTTTTCGTTTTATATTTCGTTTTTTGATTAAAACACATTATTTTGGTATAAATAAGTATTATTTCAAAATGTTATGAATATAGTTCATATTTATTTATACCATAAATATAATATTATATTAATATGGATAATCTATTTTCATGCATATTATGCTTTAAGTGAAATTAAAATATGGCAATTTTTAAGCCTAACGTCATATTTATAAATTAATAAAATAATATCAGAGATTTCAAATGGATATTAGTTCATACCTGTTTCCCATCAATATGTGGTATTGTGCAGTTTACGGATTAAAGTATAATGCCATTTCGGATACTCGAAACAATCAAACATTGCAGAGCATAGCTAGGGTCCTCCAAGCAGTTATCCTACCTATCATTGTGTATGGAGGTGTGTTTATATATATATAATTTGTATGTGTAATTGTATATGGAATAAATATGAAAGTTTATACAATGATTAAAAAAGTAAAAGTAAGTACAGTTTGTAATTTTTCAACTTATTGGTCAATATTATTATAGATCTTTAATTTAGTTATTAAAATACATTATTATTACATATTATATAATCATATATTATTTATATAAATATTTAATAGATTCTTCTGTAGCTAAAAATTCAAATTTCTAATTGAATTATAGTTTTATTTATTTAGAAATAATGTTACATTAAATAAGATACACATATATATATATATATATATATATATATATATATATATATTATGAAACATATAGTTTCATTTAAGACATCAACTCCCTTTCTTGAGAGTTAAGCCTTTCTGTTAATCTCTAACCAAACATACATACAGACTATTACAGTATTTCTCAGCCAGATACCATGGTAACCATTCATACGGCCATACCTGAGTGGGGGTGTACCTAAATGTATAGATAAAATATTAAATACATCTATGTTTTTATCATTTCTACAATTAAGGGTGCGAGTTAAAATATGATTAATATTTATATTTTAACAACAACAATGTACAGTTAAAGTATCACATTTTTTCATGTTTAATATCTTATTTATAAATTTGTAAAATTTCTCAAATTATATTTATATCAATATAAAGTGTTTTATGAACGTAATCGATATAATAATTATTTGAAATTGATAGTAAAGTATGTATTATATTAACTTAAATTTTATATATTAAACTTTGAATGTAATTTTCTCAAGTTTTTACTTTTTCACTTATTAACAACATGCAAATCATACTACTTTTTGATTATTATTATTTTTATCTGAAATTGTTACTGTAAATGTATAACATATACATCTATATGAATCCTGTTGGATTTATTATATTTTATATTAATTAAATAAAGTATGATAAACATACATTTTAATGAAAAAAAATAAAAAATAAATAGTTAAATAATGGAGACTATTTTTTTTACACAATTTTAAATTAACTACAATTATATAAAGAAAGATCCTATATGATGGACGAAAGTTTCTATTGAATAAACAAAAAAGTATGTAATTATCTCAAATAGTTATGTATCCTTAGCGTTTTTAGATATAGCTATAATATCATTGTTTAGATGAACGGGAACCTCTCCCCTTAAGTATTTTATGTTTTTGATATACTATATTATTTTGATATACTATAATTAGTTATATTTAAATTGTAGGCGATTATGGTGCATAATCCGCACAATCCATATTTTATATATTTAATATCACTAACTAACTAGTTCACTAACTAACTAATTAACTAACTAACTCACTAGCTAACTCACTAGCTAACTCACTAGTGCAACTGCTTAGTATTATATAATGGAATTAATTTTATATATATATATAATAAACGATATAATATATGTTATCAATATTTATTCGTAGCATGACTCATGTACTATATGAAATATACATAAATTATTAATACCGTAATATATGGTATGATATATTTATATAATTTATATATATCGTTATAACATGTATACTTTACATAAATTGTATATATATATATATATATGAACTTACAATGTAATATTATAGATAAATACACTTAATTATATCAACATATTATATTATATTATATTATATAAAGTTTGGAAAAATATAAAATTATAGTAATAGCAAATATTTTTCTAAAGAAAGATATAACTGTTATATTATAACACTTATGCGAAATCGTGTTTATCGAATTTTTATACAAAATATCCCAGTACCACCTATATCGGGTTACTTTTAGGAACTAGGTGTTGTTTATAATGTAAATTCGTAAAAAACTATACACTTTTAAAATGTTAAATAATATGCTTTAAATTAGTATTTAATTGATGAAAACTAAGTGTTCATTACTAATATATAACAAACAAATATGATATGTATGTTTTAAATGCTATAAGATATATTTGGTGAGTAAATGCTAATTTATATTATATGTAATTTAATAGAGCAATGAAAACATTGTTATATGAAAAGTTTTCATATGAAAACAGAGCCGAACCTAAATATATTTCAATGTTTCGATACTACTGTTAACAGCGACATCAGGTATTACAAATTATGTTACATGCATAGGGAGTGTTATATCTTTGCTTCGCAAAATATTTAGTATATTATATATGTATAAACTTATATTAACATATATAACTAATATAAATTATAAAAATGTATAATTATATTATATATAATATATTATCTTATGATATATAATATTTGTTTTAAAACCACTTAATGATAAAGTTTATCATAACATGTATTCGTAAAGATTTACATATTTAAATGTTGTAACAATTTGTAATCTTTTATAATTTATTAATAACATATTCTTAGTGAATAATATATACTATATATAATATAGGATCAGTTTGATATACTATAGACTATATTATATATTTTATATAAACAGTACTACATTTAATTAAAAAATATAAATAAGTATTAATAATAATGGATATATCAATTGATTCTGACGATAATATTATTATCTTAAATTATATATATATATATATATATATATATATATATATATATATATATATATAATTATACCATATACAGTGTGTATGATAAACCATGTTATTATTTTATAATTATGATAAATTTGAAAAATATATATAATTATTATAATAATATATATATAATTATATAACTTTAAAAACCTGTCATTTAGTGAGCCGGTATTTAACAAATACTTCGTACACCAAGGTTTACATTTGATAATCCTAAATAAATGAATTTATATCAATTTGATAACTATACATAAAATGAATTATGATAAATTGAAATAATATACATTTATTAATTATAAATAATATGAAATTCATTTCATCATGATACATTTAAATAATATACCAAGGTTTACATTTGATAATCCTAAATAAATGAATTACCCTCAATTTGATAAATATTATAGTTATTATAATGTATGGTACCGCATACATAAAATGAATTATGATAAATTTAAATAATATATATTTATTAATTATAAATAATATGAAATTCATTTAAATAATACTCCAAGTTTTACATTTGATAATCCTAAATAAATGAATTACGATCAATTTGATAACTATACATTTGATAATCCTAAATAAATGAATTACGATCAATTTGATAACTATACATAAAATGAATTATGATAAATTGAAATAATATACATTTATTAATTATAAATAATATGAAATTCATTTCATCATGATACATTTAAATAAGACATCAAGGTTTACATTTTATAATACTAAATAAATGAATTACGATCAATTTTATAACTTTAAAAAAAATGAATTATGATAAATTTTAATAATACACATTTAATAATTATAAATAAAATGTATTTCATTATGAATTATGATAAATTTAAATGAGCAATATTTGATACTTATCATAATACACTATAAATAATACCTATTTTAATAATAATATATATATGATAAATATAAATATTATTTTAAAATTAAATGAAATTAATTTAATAAATATATATAAAACAATTGAAATAATGAAAAATATTCTTTTTCATTATAATAAGTTATTATAATAATTATAAAATAATGATTTAATCATTTTATAATTATAATATTATATTATAACGTTAATAAACGATATTAAATATCGATATAACGATATTAAATATCGTTATTATTTTAAAAAATTAATTTCAAAATACGATTACGAAATTACCTTTGCAAATATAAAATAAAAGTAGTACATATATATTCTTTGGAATATAAAATACACAATAATTTACCTTATAACTGAAGAATAATACAACTGTAAGTACACTGTAATTATTACTAAAAAATAAGGAAATCAATTTGACATCAGGGTTAATAATAAATAATAATAAATAATAATAACAATAATAATAGAATCTATAAAAACATGGTAGTATATTGGATATTTATATTAACAATTGTAGCAATAGAAACCAAACTGTATAATTAACTTTAGGTATATGTTCCTATATATATATAGATATATATATATATATATATATATATATATATATATATAAATATATATATATATATATATACTTATCTATTATAATAATCGGAACTATAGTTTATGTGAAATAGTATTATTAGGAAATTAATATTAATCATAAATAATAATATATGATACTTAAGCTATAAGCTAGGTAGATATATATATATATATATATATATATATATATATTGGTAAATTAATTAATTAATATGTTTCTATTACTATATAAATATTTGATTTTTATACATTATTACATAAGCAATATAATACAATACAAACCAGAGTAGACTCGTGTAGGTATTTGTCAAATAAACCATATGGTTTGAAGTAGTATTTGTTACCTATCTTTAATATTTTACAGTTATTATAATTTAAAAAATATTCAATATATATTACCCCCGGGATATTACTATATTAAAAAATATACACGCGAATTAAAGTAGATATAGAAACTATTGAGGCATTCGTGATTTAATAGTAATTGAATATTACTATTACTTTATAAACCCTGGTATAGTTTATATAATACACGTATTGTTATTTGTTATTTTTATTTGGTGGAATCCTTTCATCCCATCATGGAACTTAGATAAGTTTTCACTTTTAACCATATATGGCTCTAATGTCCCAAAATTAATTAATGATCCTGACGAGGCTTGAACTCGTGTCCACTGCTTGTGTGTCAGAAGCCCTAGCCACTGAGCCACACATGCAGTTTTAACGTATAACCTATAGCACTAACATGTTAACATCGCAAGTCTAATCAATTATATCTGAGGAACACGTAAGGTTTTGGAAAGGAATGAGTACGCCGTACTCAGTATACTGAGTATACTCTCGTATACGATCGAACATATTACAAATATCAGAACCCTTATAGAAAAGCATCTTGATTCCCATACGAATCTGTTCTATAACTTCATTGATTTCATGAATGCATTTGACAGAGTATATCATATAGGACTGTGGTCAATACTTTAAAAGTGTGATATACATCACGAAATAATTACAATGATTAAAGCTTTATATAGTAACAATTCCAGTTCAGTCTGGATAGGTAGGTCCTATACCTATCATATATACCTAATCATCATTATAACAACATAGACAATTCGTTCAAATCAACGGTTAGAGTACATCAATGATGTCTACTATTACCTATACCCTTCAATATATTCCTAGATGAAATCATGTGAGAATTCTTAAGTACTTAAGTACAAGATAATCTAACGCCATCAATATCAATATGATGAATATTATAATTGAACAGCAAGAGATAAGTCTACTGAATACTAGCGAGTTACTTAATCATTTTGTCATGGCGTACGTAAGTTAATAATGAGATTTTCTAATATTATATAGAAAATAGTTTACAGTGCGTATCATGTTCTTAATTTATATAGAGTTGTCAAGGTGAGAGGTTATATTGAAACCAAGGGTAGTTATTGATTTATAAGTAGGAATATATGTTAAAAAAGGATGAGTGATTGATAGATGATAACTGGGTCTAGATAGTATAATAGTATCAGTTTTAGTCATAATTAAGTAAATAGAGTTATGAGAGAACTATTCAGTGAGATCAGTATTACAATTAAACATATACATTTGAATCTGATCATAATCACTATAACTAGGAAAGTACACACACACATATATATATATATATATATATATATATATATATATATATATATATATATATATATATATATATATATATATGTAGATCATCTACATAAATATGGTAGTGAATATTAGGATATTTGCGAAATAATTATTTTATAGGAAGAATATAAATAATGAACAATATAGGACAAATAACATAGCCCTAATATGGAAAACCATGTTAACATAATAAGGAGATAACGATTACGAAGATTTAATTTTCAGCGAAGAGGTTCTAAATGAAATAAAATAAATAAACCAACTGATGACTTGACCGTGTATACCAATTTTATTAATTTGTATGTTGAAAGTAAATAATATTGTGATTGAGAATATCACTAGTTATATCACTAGTGAAATCAATAGTTTACTTATCATTGAGTTATCTTATTATTAGGGGCGCTTGGAAGATTTTGTATGTTGGGGGACCAACCAATCAAAATAAATGTTTTGGTAAAAGTGGGAGGAGGGACCCATACATAGGAGGTCCCCCTAGATTTTAAAGTTGGGGGACATATCCCCCATCCCCCTTGTTGCAGCGCCCCTACTTATTATACAATTAGTATACAATAACTTAAATTATTATACGTTTAATAATTATAATAGCTTAATAATAATTGTCATATACAGGATCCTATCATCGGAAGTAATTAAGTAATTTTTGAAAAATAATTTATTAGTAGGTATACCTACTATAAACCTATATGTTTATATATGAAGATATTATGTGCCATGGGTACATACTATATAATGAAGACATTATGTACAAGAGGTACATATCATCTACATAACTCGATGTAGATTATATGCTGATATTGTGTGCCACGGGTACATAATATAATGAAGAAATTATGTACCAACTTTACATATCATCTACATAACTATATGTAGATTATATGTTGATATTATGTGCCACGGGTATATAATATATAATGAAGAAATTATGTACCAACTTTACATATCATCTACATAACTATATGTAGATTATATGTTGATATTGTGTGCCACTGGTACATAATATATAATGAAGAAATTATGTACCAAGTGTACATATCATCTACATAACTATATGTAGATTATATGTTGATATTGTGTGCCACGGGTACATAATATAGAATGAAGAAATTATGTACCAAGTGTACATATCATCTACATAACTCTATGTAGATTATATGCTGATATTGTGTGCCACGGGTACATCATTTTATTATGTACATGATATACGTAGAAACTACATATAAAATACATATATCATAAACATAGTAAATATTATGTAGATAAACTATGTAGATACAGCGAAAATTGTTTGTAGGGTATCGACCAAAATACCCTCATAGCATATAGTATTGTTATGTTATCTTTATTCAATTATATAATTAATATTTTTAATTAATTTTTAATTCATTTTATGTAGAATATTGAGTAGTTTAATATTATAAAAAAATTATCATAAAAATGTTATTAATTGTGTTGTAATTTACCATTAACTCTCCGCTATTTATTACAATAATATAGCAGAAAATGCACTTTTTACATAATCGATAATATTATTCAATATATTTAATTATTCTTCAATTTTTCTTAAAATATTAGGTAACATTAATATTATACACAGTTCGTTAATGTAAAATATTTTCATATCTATTACCGTTGTGGTTATATTGCCATCGACCAAAACCCCCGCATCGCCCAAAACCCCCTCACGTCCCCTATCATGGACATTTCCTCTTGTAAACTTTTTTTAAATAGTATTTAGTAAATACCCGGTAAATACGGGTAAATTCTATTTACCCTTTCTATCAAAGATAAAGAAGTCACATAGGTGAATGAATTCGTTCTCTATGATTTCTATATTCGTTTGTGATTTTATATAAACAAATAATTTATTCGAAATTAAATACTAAATATGATAATAAGCTGCTTGAATTAGTAAGAATACTATATTTTAAGAAAATTCACTTCCCAAATCATAAATTGGATATAAAAATACAAATAGGATATACCTATTGGAAAGTGACTCTGCTAACAATTTACATTTAGAATAAATATATCTATTACATATGTAAATATATATTTAGGATATATATGAAAATGTTGTTATAAATCTATGATATAGGTATATATATATATATATATATATATATATATATATATATATATATATATATATATATATATATATATATAATATGAAAATATATTAAATAATTATTTTGATCCCATTTTTGATCTTTGTATTTCCCCTATATATAAATCACGTGATTGTTTTATTACATTCATTATTTTAAATTTTCGAAATTATCTAGATAAATATATTTATTCAAATTCCTACATTAAAAAGTAATATTATATAGATATTAAAGGACCGGGATAATATAAAAATAATAGCAAATTTAATCACCGAGTTTATTAATAAGTTCACTCTTTTCTATATTATAATAATTAAAAAAGTTTTCTTTTTTAATTTATAGATATCTATAATCTGATTATAGTATAACCATTATAATTATAATAATGATCATAAGTATTATAATAATATTAGATTATAATAATATAATATTATTATAATACTTATGATATTTATCATAAGGCTTATGGTAACAGTTAGTATAATCATCTTATGATAATAGTTAGTATAATTGTGATAATTCTAAATTTAAATATTATTATTAAATTTATATTATAATAATATATAATAATAATGATTATTATAATAATTGTCATATTTATCATAATTTCTCTATCAATATTTTAATATAATTTTTATATATTTAATATATACACTATTATCAAATCCATTATGTGACATAAGTCTCATGGCTTTGCTATTAGTTAGTTAACTATTAATTTTTTATAATCATGTAAATCACTTGATTACATTTTATTCAATGAGATTTTGTATATATATAATATAATAGTATAGTTAAATTAAAACGATTAATACCATTGGAATGAGAATGAAAAATATATACGAGACTCATAGTTTACTTCTTTGATAAAATTAAACATATAAAAGTTATAGACAAAACAATTGATAAATTTGATGTTTTAAATTTAGACAACCTCTCGTTACGAGCTTTAATTGTCATCAGTTCATAAGGCGGACATCTAATATATAATTGATCATAACTACATTTATAATAGATGGCGAAATGATACATATATAATATACTATATTTACCCCAATAAATATATCCTAATGCCTATACTTATTTGTTTGAGTAGTTTCCCTGAACATAGAGCCAACACTAATATATATATATATATATATATATATATATATATATATAAACAATCATTATTATAACAGGAGAAGTTGTCCAAAAAGAACACCTACGATGCCAATACAAAGTTAGATTCCTAATTAATATTCGTTTTGTATTAACAAAAGTTACTTCGTTCACACAATAATATATTATAACACATGTGTATAAGTGATGTAACATATATGTATATATAAACATTATAACATTATATATAACTATTATAACATTATAACACATATTATAAACCTGCATATACTCATAATGTATATAATATTTATTACGCTATGGTCGATTAATATTCTGCTTGCTAATTAAACCTACTTTAGAACAATTATTACTCTATTAAATCTATGATCTTTATATGATAATTAATAAGTTTATTTTAGTTATATTAAAACCTACTTATATCTCTTAAACATCTATCACACCAACACTATCTCAATTTTTGTCAACTATAAATATATAGTATATTAAAATATTATTGTGTTTAACTTGTTACATATGCGTTGCATAAATTATATATATAAATATATATTATAACATTTATATTAACATTTATTATTTATATATTTATTGAAATAAAATATAGTTTTTACTAACTTTTTAGGTTGAAATCAAATTGTTTTAAATATATATATATATTGAATATAATATAAATAACTTATTAGAATAATTTAATTGTATTGTTTTCTAAGATTCATTTTAAATTTTCTTTATTGTTTTTCCAACTTGCTTCAATATAATACCTGTGTCTTTTCGAGTTGTTTCTAGTATATATTTATATATATATATACAATATTAAATATTTATAATATTATATATATATATTCAGAGCATCATAGTAAATAACCCAACATATATAACAGTGGATGTATACAATCAGGTGATGGCACTATGTTGCATCAAGCATCCTCTTCTGTATATGGTTATACATATTTATATAGTTTATTAGTATATATATATATATATATATATATATATATATATGTGTGTATGTATATATTGTTTATCATTTTATTTATCAGTTCATTTATATATATATATTTATATTTATATTTACATAATATAATTGATGATTAATCTTTATTATATAATAGATGGTGCTCCTAACTCTAAAGAAAAAGTTAATAAAATGAATAATTATATTATTTTAACACCTTAATCGACATATGTATAATATATATATACTTATCTATTCATGTATATATGTACCTATCTATTATACTTATTAATTGAGTTTATTTGTTAAGAACATACAAAATTGTAATTCGATGGAAATGACTATATGTTAAGAACAAAATATATTTAAAATCCCATGTGCTATGTATATAAACACATTATTTAACTAATACATTTAAGGAGGGGCTCTACTTTAATAGATTGCATTTAGTATATATGAAAAATCACTATTTTTAAAATTCCATATTTAAAGTTTTAAATATATTACATAATATTTTCGTAGATATAATAATAATGCTTATGTCTACCACTTTTTATATATAAAATATATATTATTTATTAAAAGAGTAATTTAAATGTATTCATTTTTTAGAAGTGAATATATTAATAGGAACATGGTATAACATTTTAATTATTAAATTATATAATTTAGAAAAATGGTATATCTATGCATATAAATATTATCTAAATATACTATAAATTTTAACAATTTATATTAAGGAATAAAAAAGTTAAAATACTGATAATATAGCTGTCCATTCTTAGTGAAATATTTTGATTTTATTATAATACATTTTATTTTTAATAGTAACAAATTATTTGTACTTATTATATATATATATTGTTAGAAGTAATGGTATTACACACAAGTGTTTAATGGTTATACACATGTCCCTAGAATAGAACCATTATAATGGTAACAAGCATACCAGTTTCTGTACTACCATTAAAACTGAAAATTTGTTGGAATGGTATTAAACATTATTACATTATTACAACCATTAAATACAAATGGTATTACACATTATTAAATTATTACAACCATTAAATACAAATGGTATTACACATTATTAAATTATTACATCATTAAATTACATTATTAAATTATCAGAACCATAAAAATGGTATTACACATTATTAAATTAATAGAACCATTAAATAAAATAATATAATAATTGTATTTTACAATAATAAACAATAATAATATTTTGAATATTAAATACAATATTCCAATGTTCAATAATGATTAATCATTATAACATTATCTTAATTATCAATATATTTGGTGTTTAAGTTGACACATAAATGTATTTATGATAATATTAAAAACCCATAGATACTTAAATAATTTACCATTTTAAAATAGTAACTTTATTTATTAAAAACATAATATTAACTAAAATATAAATTAAAATAATAATTGATAATTAATTTACACTACTACAAAATTAAATCAATTTAACAAAATAAAGAAAATGTAAAATATTATATTTTTTATATATTAAAATAAATAATGTATTTGTAAATGAATATTATAGTGAAAAAATTTCCATTTAACATACTGGTTCTATCGTAGTCATATGGCTGTGTAATACACGGATATTTAGTCTTTGATTTTTACAAGACCAATACACATTTTTTTTTTAATATTATGTATATTATTATATTTTATTTATTTTAATACTCTAATAAAGAGTACAATTAATAATATTCTATAGAATTATGGATACAACATATGTCAAATTAAATCATATTATTTATTTGTATACATAGAGTGATTAATGATTATTATGAATAATGAATAATGAATAATGATTAATGTCGGTGTATTACCAATACCTCCTATAACCTATACCGAGGTTATAGGAGGTATTTGTAACACACGGAAATTTATATAATAGACCGTGGTATCTATATATATATATATTATTACTAGGTTAGGACATTTATTTGAGTCCAGAACAACCCGATTTACTGAGAATCATCCAAAGATTGTCTCTGGATAGTGATAGTACATTTTATATTTCCAGAGAAACTGGCCCAGTTTATATCTATATATGTATGCATATATACATACACCCAGCAAACAGTAATAGCATCATAAATTATGAGTCATAATAGCATAACAGCATATTTAATAGCTTCAAATGTTTACATTGTTCTATTATGCTGCTATTATGTTGTCATTAAATGTATATTATGCTGCTATTAATTTGACATGGTATTATGCTGCTGTTACGTTGCTATTTAAAGTCTATTATGCTATTATTATGTTGCTATTATTAGAATAGCAGCATAATATACTTTTAAAATTAATAGCAGCATAATAATAGCATAATAGATTTTAAATAGTAACATAACAGCAGCATAATAGCATAACAAATTAATAGCAGTAAAATAGACATTTAATGGCAACATAATAGCAGTATAATATCACAATGTAAACATCTGAGGCTTTTAAATATGCTGTTATGCTGCTGTTATGAGGCTATTACTGTTTGATGGGCATATTTGTATACATACATATATATATATATATATATATATATATATATATATATATATATATACATGCATACATACATACAAACAAACATACAGTTACATTGTGTAACTAATAGTTACTAACTATAATTCATGTATAATGTTTCTTAATATTTTATAAAACTTATATCAATTAATGCATATTACCATTACATATTGGAATTACATATTTAATGGTTCATGACATTATAAAAAGCAGAATACCATTAAAGTTAATGGTATTTTCAGGTTTAATATGCATAATACCATTACAGTTTAGAATTACATATATAATGGTTCTTGACATTTTAAAGTGAAGAATACCATTAAAGTTAGTGGTATTTTCAAGTTTAAAATGCATAATACTATTACTTTTTGGAATTACATATATAATGGTTCTTGACATTTTAAAGTGAAGAAAACCATCATTTTAAAGGTAGTTGATGTTCAAATACCATTAGACAATATATACTGTTTTTAATGGTATTACACATTTTAAAGCTACCTCTTAGTACCATTACTTATTACTGTGTTTATTTCTTTATCATTACTTATTTATTTTGAATAGTAACAAATTATTTGTACTTATTATATAGACAATTTGTAAATTTAATTATAGATAAATGAATATATAAATAAAAAAAAATATTATTTTCTTTTAAATCGTAATTATGAAGGAGGTTCCCCCTTTAATTTAAGATATAATAATACTATTATATAGATATATCAATATTGAGTACATTATCATATAAGTATTATATTAATTTTGTATTATATTTATATTAATATCAATCTTATTAATTAAGCCAATTTTGGGGAATCTATACCCACTCAGTGTTTTCATCACAATAACAAATATAACAATAGCTGCATTATTGTCCTGTAGCATTACATGAAAATGGGGTTCACCTGTGAACATTATACAAATTCTAGAAGGAGGAAGTTGCCAACATTCTGGGAGGAGAGTGAGAGGTTATTTAATTTGTATACAATAGTGTATCAATATACATAAATATCTAACAATACATTATATTAGTGATTACACATATAGCCATTGGAAAATATAAAATGTCTATGTTTTAAATTATGTATATATATACTTTCATGTTTTAATTTAATAATCATAACTATATATATGAAATATATATATATATCAAATTGTTATAAGTAAAATCTACATCTAAATTCCTAGATAGAATAAAGATAAGTGGGATCATGGAGAAATGAGCCACTTTTTTTTACAAAAAGTATACTACATCTAATATACAAAAAGTATACATAATTTTAAATATTTATTTAATTATAATTCATAAATGAGGTGTATTTTTGTTGTCAGAAAAATCTGTTTTATCTTTTTTCTAAATTGTATTAGAACAATTTGTATTTGAAAATTAAATTTCTTTAAAATAGCTCATATCTCACTAAAAATTTAAATAATCTATATTATTTAAAAAAGTCATATAATATAATATATATAAAATTAAATAACAGTTATATTATAGTTTACATTTATTAGTTGAAATATAGATACTTAACGTATATAGATACACAATACATTTTTGTGTTTATTTTGATTATAACTATGTAGGCAACGCTACAATTATATTCTATTAATAACGATTTAATATTATAGAATTATTGAGAGAGCAGAAATACTTTTGAATTTCAGGTGGTTCAGGTCTCCCACATGTTAAAGTATAGCCATTCTCTCCCCTATTCCACCATGATCAAGTAACCATAACAATATAATTACTTTACTTCTCTCATCTTCTACTAACATAATTTATTTCACCATATAATGTGAATATACAATGTCTTTAATAATAATTAATAATATATATATAATAATAGTAGTACTGTAACCCCGGATGAAGTAAAGGACTTGGTCTGTGCAGATATAAGCCTCGCTATTGCAGTACTGCCAGCCACTCCTACTATATATGGTTATATATTTATGTTTATCATGCGATATACAGTCACAGTAAATAGTATTCACATTCTCGGAATCGCTCCGAGTATGTCGTTATAATAGTAATTCGTTATGAATAATAGTACTAGGCTAACTTAGAATACAACACCCATTTAAACAATTGTATATATTATATATTATATATATATACATATTACATACTTGATAGTTATTACCTTATATTAAATAACAGGCAATGACATGCAGTTTATTAATCGTACAGTACCACCCACGAACAAAGTTAATATAATACATTACACTATCATATTAATATATATGTATACTTAATATACTGCTATATATCCAGTAAACTCATGTAATAACATAATAAGTTATTAATAGGATATTTGTCCTGAATTAAATTGTAAACTTAAATTTCTATATTAATTAGATTATAAATGTTTTATTAATTATAATTAATAATTATTGAAATATATTAAACCATACACATTTAACTAAATAATAGAGTAAAAGTTTAGTATTTAAAAGAATAGTATTTTTGACAAATATCACATGTTAAATACTTGTCACATAAAGTTTAATGTGTATTATACATATAACGTATGTATATAAACAGCATATAAACATTATATTATAATATGGTTATAAATATATTTATCGTATACGGTTATAACCGTATTTATTAAGGGGATGGCCTAAGGTGGAGTGATTTTCATAAACGTAAAACACCTGGTCTGCAACTTATAGATTATTGAATGACAAACATTTTGGTATAGGTTTTATAATTTATGGTGAACCTAGTACGCATTTTATACCATAATATACTATATTATACACTATAAATTGCTATATCGAAAATATTTACGCTAACAAATGAGTTAAAAATTACTATTAATGTCAGGATATGCGTAAAAAATTAAAATCACATAAAATATATATTTCCACATACGATAGCAATTTTTTTTTTAAATATGCAAAAAAAAAATTCTAGGCACATTTATACAATTGAACATATTTCATAATATTAAATTGTTATTTTGTTAAATAAATTAAGTTTTTGTGGTATATCAATAAATATATTATATATATTCTATATAGTAACATTATATGACTATATAAAATAGTAAATAATTAATAATTAAGTCGTTTTATTAATATAAACTATTTATAATTAATTAAATTATTATTTATAAATATTATTCCCAGATTTACTAGGAAAAATAGAAATATTATTTTTTTTCAATTTTTTTTTATTAAATACTGCGATAGTCATGCTTATTAACCATATACTTCACTTTCATAACATTTTCACTAATGTATATGTTCACAAAAATGGATTGAATTCGATTCCTATGTTCTCGATGTTAAAACATGCTATCTACCCCATGTTAAACTTCTAGGTGATTGCGTAATACCTTGTAGGTATTAGTTTTAAACAAAACTTCGGATTTATAATTATAAGTACTTCCTCTTATTAACCGAACCCATTCAATATAAATTTTCGAAAATACATATGTATTCACTCCACCTTAGGGGACGCCATGAATTTATAGGTGTTACATGTAAAAGATATAAAAAATCCTCAATTTATACTTTTAATATAACTTTTATATACAACTTTATATAACTATTTTTAATATTTTGTTATATATAATAAATGATATGTTTTTACCTTATGGATTTTTCTACAAATTATGCATATATGCAGTTAATATTATAAAAACACGTAATAAATAATAATGTATACTAAAGACTTTAAATAATTCAGTTATTTAAATATTAAGTGCCTCTAATAGTAAAAATATTTATTTTGATAAAATCCAGTTTAAAATAATTATTTGATATATTGTATTAATCAAATAAATAATTTCTTGAAATATATATATGCAAAAATATAAAAATTTAAATTATAAATCATTAGATCTATATTTAGAATATATCATATTAAAATGTATTATATTTGATTAAAATGCTAATATAAACAAAATGTATTTATATTGTGATATTTGTTAGTGTATACCTCAAGTTAACAATATATTATAATGTGTGTGCGCATTATGGTGATGATCAATTACACCCAGTGATTATATCACAATAACATCAATAATAATACTTCTATTATGTCATAGGAATTGGCTGATAGGTGGGACCATCACAGGCGGATATCGTTAATGAGGCCACTTTCCCCGATCTTGGAGGAAAATATGAGAGAGCCTGAGAATCATAGGTTATTTTAGTATTATGATAGTATATTACTATATTATATGTAACAATACATTATAATAGTGTTTATTGTGCATATAAATATATAATATAGATATTTTAAATAACGTATATGTCGCATTTATACCTGACTAAATCTCTGATTTTAATTCAAAAACTAGTGATCTAAAATTTCAAATCTTTCCATATCTTAGAAATCTCAAAATAAGTGTTCGATGACTTTCAAATATTTTCAAATCATATCTTTATTTGTAGACTATAAAATCTTAAAAAATGTCTTTGAATAAAACATTAAAATATTTTTTAAGATCATATTTACTAATCCCCTATGAAGTTTATAATTTTCAAATTGAAAATATTATTAACACTTATTATATTTATTATAATTAAATAGTTAAGGCTTACTACTTTTATGTTTAATATCCATATTTTTAATATTTTATTCGAAATATTAAAATTATGATTAAAATTTACCAAATCTAAAATTTTTGGAAAATCGATTTAAAATTAGATTTAAAATTTTAGATCACTACTATAAACATAATTTATTTCACTATATGATGTTAATACACATCGTCATTAATAATAATTAATATATATATATAACAATGGTAGCTCTGAAACCTCAGATGAACTAGAAGACATCAATATTTCTATAAGCCCCGATATTGATCTACTGACTAATCAAACTATAATATATTCATGTAGTGGGTTAGTTCAATAATATCTATACATATAAAAGAAAGTCTATTTAATTATATATATATATCTATATATATATTCGTCTAAACATACTTTAATTAGGTGGTGCGCGGCGGGCTCGTACGCCGAGGCCGCAGGCCGAGCCGTCCCCACCTCGACGTTAACGGATAGGAAAATAATTTTTTTAAATTGAGGTGTGATTTTTTTTCAACATTTTTCAAAATCTCTTTCCCATAAAAGTCTTTTTCCCTCAAAAATCTCAACAAAGTGTATTCTTAAATTCAAATAATTCTCGATTTGAAATTTTTTTTTGCCAATGTATATATATGAGGTTAGCTACCTGAAATATATTTAGGAATACATAGTATGCACACTCAATTTCATCTACGGGCAATATTTCTGGTAGTATTTTGGGTCTTTATCGTTAAAATTTAATATTTAATATTTTATATAAATTCAAATAATTAAAATTCGCCGAAAGGAAAACGTAAGGAAAACGTCGGGAGATAAAGTGGGGCAGCGGGGGTAACATGAATGATTTACTTTTTTGTAATATGTATTCACGCGATACCAATAATCGTTAAATTGTGTCATTTTTTAATCGATTTACGTAATCGAAAAATTTAAATTCGACGCAAATTTTTAATAACAAACATTATCGTGAATAATTTGATGGTAAATAATTTTGTAAAAATGAGTTTCTTTAATTTAGAATACATTACGTAGATTTACGAAATGGTACTTCCGGTTTGAATATCGAAATAATAACAAGTGCATCGGAATTTATTTACCCGTATTATTGAGGTGAAATTCAAGAACGAGTAAAATCGAGTTAATATTTTTTACGTTACGAGTTTATATTAATTATTTCCTATCTACGCCATGTAAACATAAATTATTAAACATAGGTGATGTACAAAATCAAAATCTACAATAATTATTCGATTTCAATCATTTTAACTTTATTAAATAGTTAATTAAAATAGAATATACTTTGATAAATTGTGACTTCTTATGTTTAATATTCTTCGAGCTACGGCCGAAAAAGTGAAAAATACATGATTTTAGAATAGTCTATTTGACCGACTTCCGGTAAATTTTTCGTATAAATTATGAATTCATCAGATTAGGAGTACGAAAATACATGTAATAAAATCAGAAAAATCATGAAAATATGAATAATAGGGTTTCCATCTCTGTTTTAATATTTCGCCAAATGTCATCATACATATATATATAGGTCAAAGAAAAAAATATAGATTTATAAAAAATATTTTCTAAAATCTATTCTATAATTATAGATGTTTATTATATATAATTATATACATTACATACCGAGTGAGTCTATACAAATATATCTATATATATATATATATATATATATATATATATATATATATATATATGTGTGTATGTGGTAATTGATATTTGTAGTTATATTTATTTTCACTGTTGTGTTTAGGTTGGGTTAAGTTTTAATATTGGTAGATTTTTTTTAGCTGCATTACTTCCGGTGTGAGCCTATAAAAGCATATTCATTTATATTGTTATTTTCACAGTTGTGGTTAGGTTGGGTTAAGTTTTAATTTGTGTAAGTTTTTTTGCTGCATTACTTCAAGAGTTAACCTATAAAAGCATATTCATTTATATAGTTATTTTCACAGTTGTGGATAGGTTGGGTTAAGTTTTAATTTGTGTAGGTTTTTTTAGCTGCAGTACTTCCTGAGTGAGCCTATACAAGAATATTTGTACAGTTGTGGTTAGGTTGGGTTAAGTTTTAATTTATGTAAGTTTTTTTTAGCTGTTTTACTTCACGAGTTAGCCTATAAACGCATATTGATATGTGCATGTGTGTGGTCATTGATATTTTGAATTTTATTTATTTTCAAAGTTTTGATTAGGTTGGGTTAAGTTTTAATATTGGTAGTTTTTTTTAGATGCATTACTTCCCGTGTGATCCTATACAAGTATATTTATTTATATTGTTATTTTAACTGTTGTGGTTAGGTTGGGTTAAGTTTTAATATTGGTAATTTTTTTAGCTGCATTACTTACCTAGTGGACATATAAAAGTATAGTGATATGTGTGTGTGTGTTCAGTGATATTTTGAGTATTAGTTATTTTCACAGTTGTGGTTAGTTTGGGTTAAGTTTTAATTTGTGTAGGTTTTTTTAGCTGCATTACTTCCCGAGTGAGCCTATAAAATAATATTTATTTATATTGTTATTTTCACAGTTGTGGTTATATTGGATTTTTTCATTAAAATAAAAAAAAGATAAATAACGGCCCACTGACTGCTAGAAAACATTATATAAAAATCTAAAAAAGACCCAATGGTCTCAACTAATCCATTACACCCACATCTAAAATAGTCTAATTCACGGGCAACGCCGGCCACCCACCCTAGTGTATATATATATATATATATATATATATATATATATATATATATATATATATATATATATATATATATTGATATAATTACTTTATTAATTTTACTGATTTTCTTTTAATATAATGTATTTAATTTCAATATATAAGTTGTATAATAAAAATTAATAACATTATTAAAATAGGTACAGTGAAGATACTCTTTCAAGATGTTAATATAAAAGTATATGTATATACACATATGTATATATAATATGAATATATCGAGTTTGAGAATATTAGGTCCTAAATCATACTTAAGTTATATCTATTACAAAATAACTGAAAACTATTTCCACATATTATTCAGATGATATAAAATATGATCTTCTTTTCCTCCCCATATCATATACACATGCATCTATATCTAAATACATTAATGTACCTCACAAATTTTCACATATAATTCAATATGTGTTAATAACTATCGTTCAATTTCTTTCACTGCCAATTCGCAAAGATTTTAGAAAAAATATTTTATTCTCGCTTTTATAGTTTTATATAATCTTTTTATCTATTATTTCCTTCTCAATTTGGTTTTAGGAAAGGATAGAGTACATCAAATGCAATATTTAACCTTCAGTTATAAATCAGTAACTGTTTTAATAATAACAATGTTGGCGCTATAATCTTTATTGATTTAAAAAAAGTATTTGACACAGTTAATCACAGAATATTACTTTTTAAATTAAAAAATATTGGAGTCTGTGGCATTACACTTAACTTAATAATGAGCTATTTAACAAATAAAATATATCAACAGTGTATATATAATGATGTAATTTCAGATAAACTAAAAGTCATAACGGGTGTACCTCAAGGCACCATCCTAGGACCCATATTATTTTTAATTTATATTAATGATATTACAAAATCATCTTCAATATGTAAGTTTACCATGTTCGCCGATGATACTACTTTATATTTTGAAAATAAATCTGCAGAAATACTTAATTATATTTGTCAAACTGAATTAAAAAATATTAATAATGGTTAATCTATAATAGGTTATCATTAAATTTAAATAAAACTTGCTTTATGTCAATTAATTCAAGAACTATTAGGAGGAACCTATTATCAAGAACCTATCAATATAAATTTAAATAACAGAAATATTGAGAGTTACATTTAAAAAATGTTTAGGTGTAATTATAGATGATATATTGAACTGGTAACAACATATATTGTTTTTAAAATCAAAACTAAAAAAACATATGGATTACCAACATTATTTCCAAATTTATTAATAAAAAAGCATTATTTCATATATATAATTCCATATTCTTGCCTCATATAAAGTATTGTAACATATTTTGGGGAAATACATATAAATCTAATTTATCATGCATATATATTCTTCAAATGCGAATAATAAGGATTATATGTAAAAAAAATATTTTTGATATCATACTAGTGGACTATTTATTGATAATTCTTTATTAAAAATAAATGAAATTACATATACAAGTACATGTGAATTTATGATTAAAGTTTTCAATGATCTTCATCCCTATATAACAAATGCATTTTTGTCTTTAATGTCATCATCTCACAACACTAGGAGCTTAAATAATAATCAATTATTAATTTCAAAAAAGAACTGTGCAGAAGAACTTTAATATATATTGACCAATTACCTGGAATAAGCTTGATAATATTTAAAAAAATATTTCAAATTATAAATTATTCAGGAACTGTATGTATACAAATTTGTTATCTTCATACTCAGTATACTTATAATCTAAATCTCATTTTTCTAATTTTTAATCTTTTATCATGACTTTTATCTAATATTGTATTTTATACTAAGATCTACATTTTATTCTTATTTTAATTTATTAACGTTTATATAAAAATAAAAAATAAATTAAAACCTTTTAACCTTTTAACCACAGAGTGTTTTATTTTACAATATTTTATTTTCCCGACATTAATAATATTAATTTACTGATTTTGCATTTTATCTTTGAATTTACTTGTTTTCTTTCTTTTTTTTGTATTGATGTTTATATAAAAATAATAAAATTAATTAAATATCATTTGGTATTTCTTTTTTTTTGTAATATTATTTATTTTCCTCTGACTAATAATATTATTTGACTTTATTTTTAATTACATAAACATTTTGTATTGAATCTTTTTTCTTTTATATTTGATTTGATTTGATTTAATTGTTTTATTTCTCTTTATTGACATTTATATAAAAATTAATAATTAAAACTAAAAAATATGTTACATTCATTACATTATACTAAAGTATTAGTAAAAAATGTCTAAAACTTATTTACTGAAATAAATTTATGAGAAAAAAAAAATAAAAAAATAAAAAAATATACAAATAAAAATGTTATATAAACTTTTTACTATCTTTCTGAATATACTTTTTATTATGTTTTATTCAGTTTTATTTAATTTTTTCTTTTTTACTATTTTATCTATATTTTTGTTTAGTGTATTATTTTATAATACTTATTATTTATTTTAGTTATTTATTTATAAATAATTAACTGATGATTTCATAATTTGATAGCAAGTTCAAATAATTTATATTATATATCTATGTAAACAGGAAGTCATCTAATATTTTATAATATTTTATTTATATAGTTTATTTGGACTTGCTTTAAAATGTAGGGTAATTTTCTCGATAAACTTTAGCTTCTACAAAAACCCTGGTAAACCTAAATCTGATAATAATAATAATAAAATAATATCACTTTATATTACAAAAACTATTTTAATTATCCTAATACACAACATAATAATGTACTATATCTCTTTCTCTTTCTCTCTCTCCATATCACTTACCATATCTTTATATCTCTCTATATACCGATCTCTATCATTTTATATCTCAATCTCCATCACTCTTTCCTTTTCTCTATTCCTCTATTGATCTACTTATTTTTCTGTTATACTCTTTCTCAATCAATTTCACTCTTTCTCTATCTATCTCCCCTTATATTTTCTTAATTCTTTCCCTTCCTTACGCTATTAATCATTTACTTACGATTCCCCTTTCTAATACAGTTAATATATAAAGTGTCAATATTGATCGTCAATTTAATTGCATGTCAATTTATTTATACGCTACTAATGAAAACAATTAGTTGATAACCTTTCCATGATCTATGCAACATAAAGCTTATGACACTTGCATATAAGGATATTTATCACCAGAATATATATCCAATAGCTTAAATCTGGTGAGTAGTGATCATTCACGTCACCCATGTCATAGCATCATGCTTCAGATACCTAATACTATATCATGATTATCTAACTGCTTCTATTAATTATGTTGCCAAGTACTGGAATGAACTTTCAACCTATATAATAAATATAAAATCTATGTCCCTCTTTAAAAATATAGTATTTATTATTTTTCACCTATTGATATTATTAATTTATTAAGTATAGTTGTTTCTATTAATTCTATTTTCTATTAATTTATCATACATTATAAGTAAATAAACTAATGGATACATTACATACTAAAATGAATGTACATATTATCACCACCTAGTGAGCTATTCAACTACTACTACTACAATAATATCACCTATTAACGTATGCTAATATAGTGTAATGTGTATTCAATTTAACTGTAACTTAATGGTACTGCGATACATATGTTAACTAATAAATTATGAGTTAAAGCTGTACATTATCATTACAGAGGACATGTCTATACATCCGAATTGTCAGTACATACATGTTGCATTCGATATAAGCAAATTTTACAATATATAATTATATTTATATATATTACATAACTGATGATTATTACCTTATATTATATAACAGATAATGATTCGCTGTCTAGTATGGATTTAATAGACATACCCCTCACACGAAAAGTTAATATGACTATATACTATATAATTATACTTAAATTCAGGAAATATTTTCATTGATCTATAAAATTACATGCAATATAAAGTAGCATTCATTACTATCTTATAGATTATCATTTAAAATCATAATATCATAATTTGTTATATATTAGTAATGAATACTTAGTTTTCATCATATAAATAATGATTTAAACCGATTTTAAATTTTAAAAGTGTAGAGTTTAATACAAATTTACACTATAAATAATACAATTTTCCGAAAATAAATCTTATATAGGTGGCGCTATTCATATTTTGTGTACAAAATCTAATTACATGATTTCACATAATACTAAATACTCAATATAGAAGTTTATTTCGTATAGTATATTTATTAATAACAATTATATAATAAAAACAATATACTTATGTATATAAATGTACTATACAGCATGGTCAACAAATGCCCATACATATAGAAAATAGCTTTGGAAGTAGGTCGTCTACTATAGATATGGTTCGTAATATATATATATATATATATGTGTGTGGGTGTGTATATGGGTTGTAGATGGGTACCCGGTTCTCTGGTATATCCGTGTATTCACTGGGTATTCATATTTTTAGTTTCTTTTTATATTTAATATATTTACACTTTATTAAACATATATATATATATATATATATATATATATATATATATATATATATTGTTAATTTATTATAAATAATAAGGTAGAAAATTCATGTTTATATAGGGGAAAGTAACCGAATACGGACACTCTCGGTATCTCAGAAACAATAAATCCTACAAAAAATGTTTAATAAATAAAATATTCATAATTATATAAATAGTCTGGACACGGACACTCTCGGTATCTCAGAAACAATAAATCCTACAAAAAAATGTTTAATAAATAAAATATTCATAATTATATAAATAGTCTAAAAAGGGTTTTTTTTATTTTTTAATTATTCAAAATATTACTGATATATCCAATAAACTGATTTTTTTATTACGTTTTTAAATTTATCAACACAATTTCAACTTAAAACCTCAAGAATATATAAATGAATCGAAAATAGAACACTATATTATTAAAAAAATAAAGCATTCTAAAATTATATATAATTTATATATTTTTTTATCAAATATTTATTAAGTTATAAGCATATGTCTAGAGGTTATATAAGTCCCTAATACGGACACTCTATATGTCTTAATCGGACACCCTTTAACCAATCAGCGCGCAGCGTATCAACTATTCCAATGTTCATCAAAATCGCGTGCGTTATAATATTAATACTACCAATAAAGCTAAATCTAAAATTGTTATTATTTAGATACTTAAATTGTATTATTAATTAAAAAAATAATAAAAATAAATAAATTATTAACTAATTAAATTAGAATAAATTATTCGTAAAATTAATTATAAATAATGTAATTATAATTTGTCTGATTGATTCATCAATAATATATAATTTATTTAATGGTATATATGTTGTCCGTATTATAACACAGATGTCCGTATTCGGACATGGGTACCGAATTCGGAACCCCGTTATATATGTAATCAAAAGATTAAATACAAATTTAAAATCACAATAATATCTATAATCATATAATATTAATATATTATAATTTTTGAATAAAAATAATAAGTCATAAAATATTAAGACTATTTGTTGTTAAATTGTCCGTATTAGGTTACTTTCCCCTAATAATAATAAGAATAATATGGTCTACAACATTTATAATTTTGAGTTTGCTATTTTAAATATACTAATATATATATATTACATAATAATATGCTAGATGTATAGATGTGGTATTCTATATGTATATTATACATTTGTATATAATATTGACTCGAATATATACTGTACTAAAAGCATATAGTATAATTCACATACACAATTCCAGTGATATTTCTATCAACGTTATTACCTAGGCTATACGTAAATATACCTACACATGTTTACATGTAATATACACGTATATTATAAACAACACCGACAAGACAGCAGTGATAATGCACTAACTGAATGTACTAGACACAGCGACATCTCTACATTAACACAGAGATGGATACTGAAGATGTCAGTACTACTGCTACTGATGTCTCTGGTGGTGGTCATGCAAGTCACGTGCAAGCTATGTCCTGTATCTAGTTCAAATTTTGTGTTTTCATTATCGTTCATCATATTCATTAACATATCTTATTTATCTAATATATGTTATATATATAATATGCAAGTGCATCTTTAATTAGTGAAATGATTAGCAAAGATGGTATTTCTATGTTGAAGGCAGTAGAAAGAGAGTCCAAAGAGAAACTGGATGAATGACATATATGACTGATATGTTATCCCCTTACGCGAACACTATATACTACAAATTAGTCATTTTGTATCTATTTACATGTAATCTCGCGAACGTAGTGCTTCCCCTTAACAAGAATCATCTATTTTAACATTACATTACATTAATATGCATATTAGCATGTACTAATAACAATTCTAAATCTGAATACCATCTGTATATACACCTGTATCCTATAGGAACTATATAATCACTAGTTAATTAACTATAGTTACCCTCACAGTATATAAATAATAATCAATATTAGTAATGGATAATAATTTCATTTAATAATTATATTTAATTATTCACAAATATATAATTATAATATTTTCTCTTTATAAAATGAATTTCATCTTAAAATTATATATATTTTAGGTTTTGATCAATGTTATTAAATTTATAAAGGAAAAATCCTTAAGTATAATAACCTCACAATTATAATAAATATGTATACTATTTACTATTTAGAACTGTTACTGCTACTGCTATTTCTACTGCTACTGCTACTAATACTACTACGACTACTACTACTACTACTACTACTACTACTACTACTACTACTACTACTACTACTACTACTACTACTACTACTACTACTACTACTACTACTACTACTACTACTACTACTACTACTACTACTACTACTACTACTACTACTACTACTACTACTACTACTACTACTACTACTACTACTACTACTACTACTACTACTACTACTACTACTACTACTACTACTACTACTACTACTACTACTACTACTACTACTACTACTACTACTACTACTACTACTACTACTACTACTACTACTACTACTACTACTACTACTACTACTACTACTACTACTACTACTACTACCACGACCACTACCACTACTACTACTACTACTACTACTACTACTACCACGACCACGACCACTACCACTACCACTACTACTACTACTACTACTACTACTACTACTACTACTACTACTACTACAACTACTACTACTACTACTACTACTACTACTACTACTACTACTACTACTACTACTACTACTACTACTACTACCACGACCACTACCACTACCACTACCACTACCACTACCACTACTACTACTACTACTACTACTACTACTACTACTATTACCACCACCTCCACCACCACCACCACCACATTTAGCAGCATTTTCCCTAGATTACAATTTGTATAGCTCCTATTCTAACAATTATTATTAACATTTACAATTTAAATTGTATTACATATCGTTATTAAATATATAAATTATAAACAGGGTAGAAATACATTAAATGATTTCTAATACATAATAAATAATGTGAATTATTGTTTAAATTAGAAATACAATCTTAATAGTAAATTATAATAACCGCTAAAATCATGTCACTTTCATTATTCTATAAATAGTGTATCTTAATTAATATTATCATATGTTGAATAATGTTAATTTGATAATACAGTGTATATTAGAAGGAGTAATAAAATATAAATAGTTATATTTTACCATAGTATAAAAGTACAAAATTCAAGTGATTACGATTTAGATCTATAGATGTATATATACATAGATAGGAGCCACTTTACCTCGTCAAGGTATCGTAATATTAAGTGGATTTCGGTCTTATGAATTACCTGCCAAGGAATTTCAACCTTCAATTTAATATATTAAATAATTTGAATTGAATAATTTATTAACTTCCAAGATGAAAGGTTGAAAGCTACTGAATATGTCAGTACTACTACTGCCTCTGGTGGTGGTCATGCAAGTCACGTGCAAGCGATGTCCTGTATCTAGTTCATATGTTGTGCTTTTATTATCGTTCATAATATTCATTAACATATCTTATTTAACTAATATATATTATATATATGTAATATGCAAGTGCATCTTTAATTAATGAAATGCTTAGCAAAGATGATATTTCTATGTTGAAGGCAGTAGAAAGAGAGTATAAAGAGAAACTGGATGAATGACATATCGGACTGGTATGTTATCCCCTTGCGCTAAAACCTATATAATACCGTTGATCGTGAAGAATGGAGGAGCAGGTTGTGTTCATCATTATTATGTGTTCCCCTTACGATGGCATCGTCACGTGACTAAGTCACTAAGTAAGAAAGTCACTATTTATAGTTTACGATCCGCTGACCTAATTACATAATCACCACGTCCAGTCAGTACTCCGTTATACTGAAGGTCATAATAGAGGTTAGTATGACATTGAAGGTTACACATATCCGATATAGTGGAGAAGTGATCGCTGCTGATGGTTAAGATGTTCAAGGACATATGCTTGATATACCTGGAGGACATATCCCCCGTCGTACACGAGAGCGCAGAGTTCAAGGACGATATAGACAACGGGGTCAAACTTCGTTAGTGAACCCGTAGACAAATTACTAATGATTTACCATATGTGTATTATTACTTCAACCTTTTCAGATTGCATGCAAATTAAATCTCTCATATCAGAAATATTTAAAATAGAAGTTTTAATTATATTTATTTAAAAAACTATACACAATTTTATTATTTAGATTAAATATATATACACACACTAATATATATATATCTAAAACACTATATATATTCGCACCAAAAGTAATATTTCAAATGTATTTAATTATAAATGGTGATTTGAAATTAAATACATTAGTCTTGTGTGACATAATTTTATATATATATTGAATATATTTGTAAATATACTAAAAAATATACTAAATACGTTATAAGTATAACTATGTAGTATAGTAACTTATAATATAACAAATTATTATTTAGAATATATTCTATTCTATAATTATTAGTATTCTCTTCCAGTAAATAATGTTGTATAGATTCATTTTGATAATTTCACTTAATATATGATAACAATTGCACATATATATTTATACAACATTATTTACTGGAAGAGTATACTAATAATTTATATTAATATATCATCACACATTTTTATATATTATCATATTATTATTTTTGTTAATTGAGTCACAATAACAAATATAACAATAGCTGCATTATTATCCTGTAGTATTACATGAAAGGGTGGTTCACCCGTGAACATTACAACAATTCTAGAAGGAGAAAATTGCCCACATTCTGGGAGGAGAGCTGCGAGAGCCAGAGGTTATTTAACTTGTATACAATAGTTTATCAATATACTTTATGTGTGTATATAAATATCTAACAATACATTATATTAGTATTAAATTATACATATAACCATTGACAAGTATTAAATGATGTATATATATATTGTCATGTTTTTATTTAATAATCATAACTATATATATATATATATATATATATATAAAATTGTTATAAGTAACATATACATCTAAATTCCTGGATAGGATAAAAGTAAATGGGATCATGGAGAAATGAGCCACTTTTTACAACAAGTATACTACATCTAATATACTAAATGTATACATCATTTAAATATCTATTTAAATATAATTCATAAATGAGGTGTATTTTGTTGTTAGAAAAATCTGTATTATCTTTTTCTAAATGTTATCTGTAAAGGATATATTTTTTAATTAAATTAGTTTAAAATAGCTCACATCTCCCAACAATTAGAAGACCTGAGCCATCTTATTTTTAAAAATCTTATAATATAATATATATAAAATTAAATAAAAGTTATATTATAGTTTACATTTATTAGTTTAAATATAGATACTTAACATATACATATATATCACAATACACAATACATGTTATCTTTTCGTTTGATTATAACTATTTACAGGCAATGCTACAATTATATTATATCCATAACTAATTAAAATTATAGAATTATAGAGAGAGCAGAAATATTTTTGCATTCCTGGTTGAGGTCTCCCACATGTTAAAGTATTCCCACTCTCCCCTATTCTACTATGGTCGAGTATTCATAACAATATAAACAATATAATTACTTTACTTCTCTCATCTCCTACTAATGTAAACCTACTAATTAATAATATATATATAATAATAGTAACAGTGTAACCCCGGATGAAGTTAAGGACTTGGAATCTACAGATATAAGCCCCGCTATTGCAGTACTGCCAGCCACTCCTACTATATATGGTTATATATTTATGTTTATCACGCGATATACAGTCACAGTAAATAGTATTCACATTCTCGAAATCGCTCCGAGTATGTAGTTATAATAGTAATTCGTTATGAATAATATTACTAGGTTAACTTAGAATACAACACCAATTTAAACAATTGTATATATTATGTATATATACATATTACATACTTGATAGTTATTACCTTATATTATATAACAGGCAATGCAGGGCAGTCAAGTAATGTAAGAGACATACCGGGTAGCGAGTGTAGGCAAGGACACATGTCCTTGGTGTAGGGTTGCACGTCAATTCGATTAATTCAAATTAAAAAAACAAGTCACATGACCTAGCATGACCTGATTTTTAAAATAACAAAAATATATTTTAAATATTTCAATAAATCTATTTTATTTATTAAATAATATTAATTAGATTATTTCACAAATGTCAGTAATTAACATCAGTAAACCACTTATATTTTTTATAAACAAATGGATTACGGAGATACATAACCATTATTAGTATGTATAATTCACTATAAAAACGTATTTTTCATATAATAATTACTATTTCAAAAATAATGTGACATTATAATAATGTCACATTATATAATGATTATTATACATTAAATGTCGTAACTTTAAATGTAATTATTACGTTATTTAATGATTGTCTAGTTAATTATAGTGCAATACAATATACTTGTATACTCCTATGTATATAATATATGCATATATATCTAATGGATGAAGTCCCTAGATCACAAACTTTTATAGATACGAATAGTAATATAGCGCTTGAAATTAAATCATAATGATTATGATAATTTTAAATATGGTGGAATATGATAATCCACATTTAATATTTTATTAACGCGTTTTAGTTGCGCGTTTTTGATCATAACTATTTAGATATCAATTTAAAAAAACTAAAATATGAAGTCTATTATAGAATTTAATAAGTTTTCTATTGGTAAAATATATTACAAATACATTAATTTAAAAAAGCACATTATCATATCTATATAGATATGATACATTGGTAATCAAACCTAAAATAGAATAAAGTTAATTATTTATGATATTTATATGTAGGTTTTCATCCTAATATTAATATTATTATATTCACTATAAACATTATTAAATTCTACAATACAAGTCATATTTTCGTTTTTATAGATACCCTAAACAAATAAAAAGTAATGGTTACATAGGTACCTATGTACAACACAATATGTACATTATATTAAATATGTATAGATATTATAATATTATAATATAATATTACATTGATATTATGTATGTAATACATACATAATATGTATATATTTATTTATAATACTTATTTTTCAATGTATATTGTATAACATTAATAGTATATTTTCATGATATATGAATATATATATATATATATATATATATATATATATATATATTCATATAGCGTACCTTATATTATAAGTATTATATTAAAATAATCATAATCATTAAGACTACACTATATTATAATATATATGTTCCCATTATGCTGATGATATACTATAATCTGTGTTTAAATCACAGTAACACATATAATAATACAATCATTATTGTCATAGGAAATGGATAGCCTATTTGAGAGGAGCTATAAATTCAGACCTCTTTCACCTAACCTAGAAGAAACTGAAAGTGAGAGAGTGACTAAATCTAAGGTTATTTTCATAGTATACTATAGTATATTACTATCTTATATAATTATATTATATTACTAAACTTTATTATACGTAACAATATCTTATATTATTATTTATATGTGCCAGTATATATACAATATAGATGATTAACACTTTATTTAAACTTAATCATTATTTTATTTCAAACTGCTTCGATATAAGTCTTGAGTCTTTTCGGGTTGTTAGTATATATATATATATATAT